>BRZM01000010.1:14049044-14523377 GCA_033238685.1 Lates japonicus | reverse complement strand
TCTGTCCACCCCTCTAACGTGTCCCTACAGGTCCTCATTATAACTAATCCTGTCAGTGGCTGCCCGTGGAAGACAATCCTACTTGTGCTAAGCACTGCACTTCTGTGACCATCTGCCAAATGTACATCAGTAGTTTTAAAATAAATGCACATCCACGTGCAGAAGTCATTTGTTGAGAGCATCATCTCTGAGGGGAGAATAAGAGCATTTGAATGTGTACATTGATGAGATTCTGGGTAGTACTTTTGATTTCAATTGCAGCATCATTATTGTGGTGCACCTATACAAAATAACAGGTTTAAAACTGCAATTATTGGTGCACTAATTAAATAAAGCTGCATTAAGTGATTTCTGTGGCCACTGTAAAGACTAGGTTGATGTATTAACACCTTTTAAAGTTGGCGAACATGTTAGCAAATGGTGGCTTATGAATACATGCAGCAGACATGGAGCAACATCAGTATTATTTGGATTCATGTCTGTGTCCACATGATGAATGTAAGTTTAATATTCACTCTACTTTCAGCTATGTTTTTGTCTCTGTGGTGAGGAGATTAAGGTGAGTGGGTTTGTTAGATTTTGGCTGAAAACAGTTGGAAACGATGAGACCGGGAGACTGAAGCAAGAAATATCAAACTCACAGCCTGAGTCATGTTTTTTAGCGTTGACTTGTTTAATGGAAATTATTATACCCTGTGTAAAGGACTCAGATGTTCCCACACTGCAGCATAAAAGAAAGAGCACAGGTCTAATATCACCACAGATTTACCAGGTATTTGTGTTCATTGGACTTGAGTCACTGTAAAGTGTTTCACTTAAGCCAGACTGATGAACAAGCCTCTGCAGAGTAATAATGAGAGTCACTTGTGCTGTCTGTTCTTATTAGCAGCCTGTACATGTTGTTAATCACAGGAGATTACAAGAAAACTCATTTGGTTATATTAACCATCAGCCTGTTACAATATTTGCCAGTTGTCCATCATGTGTGAAACATAATGACTCATAGTGTAAAACTCGAGTTTTGACATGAAGCATTCAAGTGCGCCTTTAGTTTTTGTGATGGCTGGACCATTTTATTTGTGGAGGTCATGCAGTTCAACGCTGGCCCCCAGGTTCACAGAAGGATGGCACCTGTGCAGCTGGGTCTACTGCAGCTTTTGAAGTGGCATATACATTAAGAGCTATTACATAACCAATGACACCCCACATCTAGCCTTGATTGCTACTCCATATTTGGAATGGTTTTACAAGTAACATGCAGAAACGCTGCTTGTTTTGTGGGTTGGAGACTGAGATTTCAAAGATCTAGAGGGTTATTTATTTGGAGAAAACTGCCTGTGTCTGTTAGTAAAGTATGTAAATAAAAGACACATAGACATAGAGGATTTGATTCACAGCCCTCTAGTGTATCTACAAAAGTAGCAGTCCCTCACTAAACACATACCACTGTGAATGCAAGGCCAGAAGCTGTCTTGTGTCCTCATACCTAATATGAAATGTAATTCAGCCTCAGCGGGCATGCAACAATTTCAACACTGTCTCATAGAAATTGCATTTAAACACAACTAAACTGCAACAGCAAAAGTAATTGCTGGCTGCATTATGCTCAGAGGCAACCTTTTTTTGAATGAATGAATAGGTGTGGAGTCGACAGGAGGTGGTTGCAGTGGAACAAAAGCTCTTTGGTTAAAGAGCTTTTTGTGAGTTTTGCTATCACTCCATAGCCACATTAGCACTGACAGCTGTTTACTTACCAGTTTAGAAGAAATGCTGCAAATTCGTCATCAAACTTCATTCCTTTAGTTGCCAAGAGCTGCCTCCTCTGGTGGAAAGCAACTGCAATGTTTTGCTTCTAGTTTTATCACTTCTGAAGTTAGATGTTTACAATAATGGTTGAAGCATTTGGCAAGTGACCATCACCACCACCTGCTCTCTGCAAAAAATCACATTCAGTGGCAGAGATAACTTACAAATAGCACCTTTAAAGTTGGAGAAAGATTGTGGTTTTGGTTAAAGGTAAATGAACACGTCATGCCTGAAGTCTAGTCTAACTTTCTCAATGTTAAACCAGACCACAGTCTTTAACTAACCTTGAACAAGTGCTGTGGGTGCCTAAACTTTAATTAAAAAAAAGTTATATAATGCTGTAGTCAAAACAAATGGAAATGCTACATATATTTTTTTGATGGAAAACAAATCCATTGTCAACAAACTCAGCATCCCTGTGCTCTTCAAGCCCAGTAACACACCGAGGCAGATGCTGGTCTACCCTAAGGACAAAACATCCAGTCGTAAGCAGAGCAACATACTGAGGAACCACCAACAGTTTCCACCTCCCCCCCCTAATCATTTGACACTTTAACAATGAGAATTATATTGGAGTCACAATTGGAAGCCACAATTTTTCTCTAAGATAAAGTCAAGGCAAACTTTGAAAAACCTTGCAGGTCTTTTGACAGCACTTGACAGCAGAGATGTTCAAAAGGGTTCGATCCTGCCGGCACAAAAAACAAGAAAAATCCCATCCACTGCACGCTGAAGATTTTAAGCTGTTTCACAAAGTATAGCCCTATTTGTCCAACCAAGAAAAGATGGCACCCTCAATTTACTGAACAAGAGTGAGTGTCTGAATGAAGAATGCTGGCATGTTGCCACATTGCATATTTCTATCTGAAACCGTCAGCTAAATAACCCGGTGCTGTTCATTTGTTATATCACTGAAAATGGAGACGCTGTGAGCCAGCACGCTCAGTGGGACTCTGAGCCCTAAAGGGGTAATTTACGGTAAATTACAATCATGGTGATCTGATTTTATTATACACATGCCTCTTGTTTTATGGCCATGCATGCATACTGCTACACACACACACACACACAAAGAAACACACTCTCACTTGCCAATGCACACACTCATTTCAGTTACATCATTTAAATTGGTTTATTTCAGTGATATCCTGAGATTTATTTTTCAGCTGATGATTGGACATGAAAGTTTATTAGTTGGTGAGAAGTGCATCATGGGTAATTACTCACGCTGTATATATTGGCTGTGGACAACTGCATACACCACACACAAATGTAGATTGACTCTTTGTACATGTTTGCCTCCTGCCACCTCCAGTGTATGTAAACGTGACCAGAATTGCATGGGATAGTGACAGCAAATCAGTTTTTAGTGTCAGAGTCATTTTCCTCACAATAATTGGTTGGGTTTGTTTTAATCAGCACAGTTACAGTTGACAGGCTTCAAGCTTCCTCCTGCACACAGACAGGAAGTTCCCAACACACTATTACAGTCTCACGCACTGCTTTCCACCCAATTTACTAAAGATAATTAATTATGCCCGAAAAGGGAAGAATAGAACTTGAATGATTATCAAGCGAAAAAAGCAGGTGCTGCTGTTTTGGGGTTTTTTTTGTGGTTTTTTTACCCTTGCTTCCCTTTTTCAGGGCGAGACTTGGATCACCGCACACACAGGAGAGAAGAAAAAAGAAGTTCCAGCTTCCACCTCATTTAATGATCGCTGTTATTGCAGAGTGCCATCTTTGACCCCCCTACCCCCTCTTACCACCCCCTTTATTCAAAGTGCCACTTTTTTGATGTATTATCTCAAATCAGAACAGGTAATAAAAGCCATATATCTTCATTTTCTCTATGCAGGCTTTTTTCACGTAACAGCAAAATAGATAAAAAGCGCTTACTGGAAGCAAGATCTCATTTGCTTGGCTGTCTGAATAAGCTTACACGCCAAAATCTCTTTTGTAGCAAACAGACAAAATAAGGGAAAGGTTGATTAATTAGCCCTGATAAATTCTAACCTGCCTCTTAACTAATTATGCTGGATATTTAATTACACATGAACATGTGACTTGCTCAAAAATCAATTGTTTCTCTTGGCAGGATGTAGTCAGGTGATTTGGATGCTGGTGTGGCAACAACGTCTGAGAAAAACTCTTACCTTTGATTGTGATGAGGACTAATGAACAACCACCTTTTCGACCAGAGTGGAAGTAGAGAAAGCAGCACACTACCTCCGCCCTTTTGTATCATTGTTTGCAGAATGTGTATCCTCCAGCACAGCAGCTTTGACCACTACAGTCCGCTGCTTGTGTTGTTCTCAGTGGTGAGTATTGGTGTGGAAGGGCGAACGATTCTCAACTAATGGGTTGTGGCCTACATCCTGGCAGTGATGAATGGTGCTGTAGGCACTTGCTGTGGTTTTAGGATTATCGTGGTTGTAGCTGGAGGGCTGGAGGGCTGAAGTGAGCTGAGTTGTACTCAAGTATGTGCTCAGCCCACAAACCCTGTCCAGCCCTTAATGCTTTTTTCTTGGCCCTGTGTGTGATGGGATGGCCAAACATGGCAACAAGCCAGGTTATCTTCACATGGCTGTTAGGTAGCAGGATTGCTGGTCCGTGTCACCTGAAGGCAGTTTTGTTATCATCAGGGCTCAGGGTGTGCTATAATGGTAGATCTTACTGATCTACTGTGTTACCTAACAGAACTTATAAGCGTTTATGAATTGTTAAGACAAGAGGAGTGCTTTACAGTTTGAGCGGAACAGAGTTGAGGTCAAAAGGTGACAGCATATCCCTGCCAAGATTCTTTCCTGCCAGTGGCAAGAAACCTTTTGTCCACTGCCAAGGAGTCACGATGTGGATAACCTTCCTCTGTCTCTTCTTTTTATCCAGGCTCATTATCCTGACCGCTTTGTCACAGGATTTGTAACTTTAAGCAGTCCAATTAGAGGAGGAGCCTTTTGTTGCATTTCACTCTACTCTCTACAACTTCTTATACTTTGCCCCATAGAGGAATAGAAATAGATATCATAGATACTAGGGAAATAAATGTCATGCACAGCGTTTCCTTAGAGGTATTAGTTTAAATTCTGACATACAGTTACCCTATGCTTACACGTCATGACCCTCCCCAACTACAGGAACTTATCCAGATTCAGGTACTACATTTACCTGCATTTTGAATCCATTTACTAGATTTCTACTTTTTGTGTCTGGGCTTTAGCTCCTGCCCCGACAAGTTTCTGCTACCTAGGCAGTAATTTCTACAACTTCTGTACATTTAGACTGAAAAAGCGAACACAGGGTGGCACTAGAATCAATATTAGGAGTAGGGGTGCGCTTTTTATTTAATGTTATTGACCCTCACTTACCTTCCCTCCTGGGAACACCATGCTTGTCCTATTTTGACTCACGGAATTTCCCCAAGGTCCTCAAAAGGGAGGTTTTGCAGTTAGACCCTGTTCAGTTTATGCAGTTCTGATGCAGTGGGAATGCAAGCAAGAACTCATAAGTTTTATTAATGGGAATACATAACAATAATGAGCTCCATCATCTTAGATGCTGCTTCATTTCTCCTTGACATTTCTCCAAAGTCAGTTCCTCCAACAGTTACTCTCTCATGTGATGATGAAGGTGGAGAGCACTATCGAACATTTCAGTCCAGAATCCCCCACAGTTGTTTGGTTAGGTTGAGACCTGGTAACTGTGAAAGCTGCATGCAGCACGTCATTCACATCATCTTCACTCATCAAACCATTCAGGGACCTCTCATGCCCTGTATCAATGTACACAAGTGCATTTGTTAGCATTATGCTGTTTATTAAGGGTTTTCCCTCAATTTGTCACCCACCTGTATCTGATCATAGTCAGTGATGGAAGGAAACTAAGTACACATTCTCAAATATTGTACTTGAGTTACTTGAGTATTTCCTTTCTTTTCTACTTAATACTTCCAGTCCATTACAAGTCAGAGGAAAAATATGGTGCCATTTATGCCAATACATTTTTGTTGCAGCTGTAGATATTAGTTACTTTGCAGATAAAAATGTAACCTACAAAACATGTGACCAGTTAATAAATGGGATGAGTAGATCCAGCGGTTAAAAGCAGCTTCAAGTTCACTGCTACAAGATTAAAATGCTTCTTATAGATGATATTATTATTATATGTAACAATAATAATCCAATCATATAATGTGTAGTGCTATACATATACAGTTCTTCTTTAAATGTATTAGTTTTAGACTTAAGTTTTTCTGCTTTTATTTGGTAAAAAAATCAGAATATTTCCTTCACCACCGTATCTAGTGGGATGTATAACTTACTGATGAAACCTTTGGGGGTTTTAGGGATTTAATTTAATGTCAAACAAAGTGCCGCCCTGATAACCTACACTGCTTTTCAGCTTTCATCTGCCCTTATCCTCTCACTGCCTCAGGTCTCTGCACAGCTGAGTCACTTCCATGGGCAAAAAAGAAAAAAAAGTACATACCCCACACCACATGTCCTTATGTTACCTCAGACTCCTCACTGAATGAAACACATCTTTGCATGTGCATTCATATTAACTTTTTAAGGAGGAATTACATGTATGAGACTCACAAATATGTCACAAATCACCTTAGCAACCACATCCATTAGAAAAATGTTTTTGTGGAAATAATGACTGAAATTACCACAATCTGTTCAGGAAATAAAATACCTGAAATTATGTATTGTGGTGTGGGTGGTAATTCTGACTTTAATTTTACTCCAGTGCCATTAACATTATAATTCTCTGGGCATGGTAAAATGTCATTATCAAATTTGGAACATTCATGATTGTCCTGATGTGTCCTCTAGCGCCACCATGAGGTGGCCTTTTTAGTTTTTGACTGAAAGCTCTTGTTAATTATGGGATTTCTATGGGTACAGATATTAAAGGTTCTTGGAGGATATACAGTGGCAAGAAAAAGTATGTGAACCTTTTGGAATTTCATGGCTTTCTGCACTAATTTGTCATAAAATGTGATCTGATCTTCATCTAAGTCAAGGATATTGACAAATATAATGTGCCTAAAATAATAACACAATTTTTTTTTCTTTGATCTTTCATGTCTTTATTGAACATACTCATTCAACATTCAGAATGGTAGTGGAAAAAGTAAGTGAACCCTTGGAATTAATAGCTGAAGGACCCCCCCTTGGCAGCAATAACCTCAATCAGGCGCTTCCTGTAGCTGTGGATCACACCTGCACATCGTTCAGGAGGAATTTTAGCCCATTCTCCCTGGCAGAACTGCCATGATATGCAGTGCCCTTTTTATGCCAGATGTAGTGCTCCGTGTTCTTTCCAAATAGTTCAATCTTAGTTTCATCAGTCCACAAAACATTTTGCCAATACCGCTGTGGAGTGTCAGTGTGCTCTTTCGCAAACTTGAGGCGTGCAGCAATGTTCTTTTTAGTAAGCAGCGGCTTCCTTGGTGGTGGTGTCCTGCCATAGACACCCTGCTTGTTCAATGTTTTACGTACTGTAGACTCATGAACACAGATGTTAGCCAGCTCCAATGACGCCTTCAAATGTTTGGCTGTCACTCGGGGTTATTTCTTTACCTCATTGATGAGTCTTCGTTGTGCTCTTGGGGTCATTTTGACTGGGCACCCACTTCTTGGTAGAGTAGCCACAGTCCCAAAGTGTCTCCATTTGTAGATTGTTTGCCTAACTGTAGACTGGTGAATTTCTAAAGTCTTTGAAATTACTTTATAACCCTTTCCAGCTTTATGTAAATCAACAATTCTTGATCATAGGTCCTCTGAAAGCTCTTTTTGGCGAGGTATGGCTTACATAAGCGTATTCTTCTTGTGCAGAGCAAACTCAAAAAGTTTGAGTGGTTTTTATCAGTCAAAGTAGCTCTAGTCCACACCTCCAAACTCATTTTCTTAATAAGACTCCAGGTATGCTAACACCTGACTCCAGTTAGCTTTTTTGAGGTCATTAATTCAAGGGTTCATATACTTTTTCCACTAGCAGTATGAGGTTTTTATGGTTGCTCTCAATAAAAACTTGAAAGGTCAGAATTTTTGGTGTGTTATTATTTTAGGCACATTATATTTGTCAATACCCTTGACTTAGACAAATTAATGCAGAAAACCATGAAATTCCAAAAGGTTCATATACTTTTTCTTGCCACTGTATTTTAGAGGATCCATTATATCAAATCACACCTTAGCTGCTTTCCCCACTTAAGATACATAAGATCATTTTGTCAGTGTCTATGCTTTATTGTGCTCTAAACAGTATGTGTGTTGGTAAATATGAAGTTTTTTATTTCCATATTTCCCAAAAAAATAACACTGATCATCTATCATTTATGTTATGCAATATATGCAGATACAGTGCAACACAGCAGGTCTGTTCATTACACATACTTTTTGTTTTTTAGTCCATACTAAAATAATTAATTTGGAGATATTTTTAATTCACAACCAGATGTAATTTGTCTCCTAGGAAGTGGTGACAGCCCCAGCAGATAGAGCTATTTTTGTTTAGTGAGAATATAGCATCTGGGTGCAGCAGCAGCAGAAACTGTGCTGCACTTCACCTGCTCTGTCTAACATCCAGTTTAATCAGGATCTGAAGTTCATCGCCACTCAACTGAAGCTACATGCTGATCTTGTCCATAGTGGCAGCGTTAACACTCCCTCATAACGAATTATTGACTTGAAGGAAATAATTCAGAAATGTGACTTTGCGAAGCTCGGGGCAAAGTCGTCCTCCTTTAATGACCTCCTGATATCTCAGTGAATTCACAGGTAACCTTATATACTGCATCATTACCCTCTTAGTTGATTTGTGTCATTACCCTTGAATTGATTTGTGGGAAATCGTGTAATTACCCCCCCCCCCCCCCCCTTATTCCAGTGACTAATTCTGAAACAGTGAAACACTCTCTTGCTTTATACAGCACAAAGAATGATTTATAACCCTGGTAAAAAGTGAGATTATGTTGTGGACAAAGCTTCATTGGTGTGGCATTTATCAGGACAGTGGTGTCCATTACAAGGGAGGACAAAACTGTATAAACATTGCCTTATCTATGACAAAGGAATGGACAAGAAATTATGTAGCCCACCAGTTTTCATTCATCTGTAAAGTGAAATGGAGCATTATAAGACTGAACTAAACAGAAACTAAACAAAACCTGACATCAGAGGGGTTGGGCTGGAACTGGAGAAAGAAGGATGATGCAGATTCCAGAGGTCTGATATGAAGATGAAGATTCTCTTCTGTACCATCTCTCTAAAGTAATGAAATATGTGATGTTCTCCTGGACCCCAAACTGGTCAAACAAAGAACACCACGTTCAGGGCTTTTTTTTTTCTATCTCTCAGGCTTGTTGTCCGGCTGTCTGATGTGGTGATCCGGTTCAGTGTCCCAAATTAAAGCAAGCCAAGCAGTGTGTTGAGAACCCAGGGGTTCCTCTGACATGTTGTGTAAGTAGCCAAGGCCTTTGATGGATGACTCTTATTTTCTTGTCAACCTCAGACTACTTTTATGTTTATCTTGATATCTTCTTGATGGGCTTTCATTTATCCAGTAGAGAGTGGACAGGACAGGAAGGAAAGGAGGGGGGGTCGTTGAGAAAGAGAGTGTCGATCAAAAGAGGAGAGAGAAAGAAAGAGGGAGCAAACAGAGGCAGGTGGACACTGGCAAAGTGACCAGAGAAAAAGTCCTGCAGGGGCTGAGTTGAGCATGGACTGTCATAGGTCTCAGAAATGATCAGCTCTAGTTGCTATTTTTGTGCAGAGACATGTGAATTAAGTGCCATTTTCTTCAAAATACCCCAACAACTATGCCACAGCAGCTGCCGAATTTGGAATTCACTCCCCTGACCTTCATTTGACTCAAACTGCATCTCATTTTCCTTCATAGTTGGAAACCCTGCAGGCCAGAGATGTGAATGCACTTCATACTTTCCCTCTGTGTAGTCATTACTGGTTCACATTTGGGCAGCATGCACAGTTGGATAAGCTCTCATTTTCTCCAGGTAATTCTGTGGTATTCATTTGGGCCCTGTGGTTGTTAGTTACTTGATGAGCAGTACTCCCCCACACCACCCAGGGGAAATTTAACCACCTCACATTGATTTTCAAGGCCTTCCATCAACTGACTTGAAAAAAATATTTCGAGCATCCTTGCGAAAGGTCCACAAAACACGCTCTCTGTGTGTCTGTCACAGCTTAACCAGCAGAAATAGTGTTTGCGCTATTAAACCAGTTTAGTACCACATTTGCAGGGCCAAATGATCAGCTACAGAATTTTTTTTAGTAGTTCCCTACTGTGTAATCAGAAACTCAGTGGATCAATACAAAAGGCAAACTTGTCTGTTAATTTGTGTGTAACTTAAGCTAAATATGACTCAGATATGTAGTGCTGTCCACTTTTTAATGAAACATTCTCTTCTCAAAATTCATTAATGCCAAACTTCTCAGACTCCGACAACTGCGGTGATTGTTTTGTCATCTACATTTGGGACCATCATCCAGTGATGGAATAAGCTGCTTTGTTGTCACTGTGACATTAAAAAGAAAGAGCGTCCCGAGCAAATCTCATCACCTCAGTGAGAACACTGAAATTGCCAAGTTAGAAGACTAAATTTTCGGTGTCAAACACTGTGTCTGCACAGGAGGCTGAACGTGAGCAGCATGTTATCAGAGCAGCAGCAGCTTCAGTCCTCCATCTGTATCCGCATGCTGTGTTCAGGCACAGTATTGATTGTCTCCCAGAAATGATGTTTCTATACAACAAATACATTTTCAAGGAAACATAACTAGGATTGGATTACATTTACAATTAGCACAATGAGGAAATAATGTTAGTTTATGTATTTGGCAAGTTGCAAATCGGTTGATAGTTGATAACCAAAGCATTTTGTTGCCCAAACCTCACCACAGACAGGACTCTGGATGAGAACCGCGGTCATTTATCCATTCAAAAAAATAAAGAAATAAAAAGCTGCCTCTGAACATGACCCAGTTATGCTGACATCACATTCTCATTGGGAAAACAGTTGAGTAGTATATGAACAGTCTGGTATCACTAAATGATGTGTGAATAATAATTTCCTTAAGTCACTTTGCATGTTATCACTGTGCATCTTTTGCTTTACTTTACTTCGTTCCACAGACTAACCCCTAATCCAATCCCATGAGATCACTTAGATATGAATGTAAATTTCTAGGACACAGGTTTTATATTGAACTGTAGCTCTCTCAGGTTTTGACAACACTCAGAGACAATCACTCTTAATGTCAACACTTTGCTCAACTTCTCGTGCTGCTTTCTCTGGCAATACTGGGCCGGCATGTCGTCGCTTCATTTCATGGCGCTTCCTGGATCCAATCGGCTCCTCTCTGGTTCCTGTGGTCGGCACAGACGAGGGGCAACAGACCCGTTGCCTCTCTTCTCCCTACCTCCGTGGGCATGGGGTGAATCTACGCAACCTGCAGCCACTTGCCCGGGCTACAAAGACAGCTAATGCCCTGGCTCCATCCCCTGTCAGGATGGCCCTGGTGAATGCTAGATCACTAGCCAACAAAACTTCTATTCTAAAGGATTTCTTTGAGTCCCACAGATTGGATTTTCTGGACGCAACGGAAACATGGATACCAATCGGTGAGTCGAGTGCGTTTTGTGAACTTTTGCCACCTGACTGCACATATTTTAACTCACCTAGGACGTTGGGCCGTGGAGGAGGCATAGCAACTGTTTACAGGGAAAGATATATTTGCAAATAGGTTGCACCAACAACATCTTATTCCGGCTTCGAGCTTGGCTCTGTCCTCCCGGTGTTGTGTGCTGTTATATACAGACCTCCCAAATATAACAAAGATTTTATTGGTGACTTTGCTGATCTGCTGGCAGGAATAATGCCTAAATATTTTAATATCCATGTGTGTTGTCCGTTGGCCAAAGACTTTTTACATTTGATAGACTCTTTTAGACGCTTGTGTCTGGTCCTACACAAGAATGTGGACACACTCTTGATCTTGTTTTAACACATGGTTTCACTGTTTGTAACTTAGAAGTTTGTGATGCTGCTTTTTCAGATCATATGCCTGTTGTATTTGACATGTCCCTCCCTTGTCATATGGTTAAACCTCACGCTCCTGCATGGTGCTGTCGTGTTGTTAACTCTTCTACTGCTGCTCAGTTCTCCGCAGCCTTCAACTCAGCGATCAGCCCAACCGAATCAATGGGCTTCAATTCAGATATTGAGGCACTATCCTTTCTCTTTAACTCAACCTCTAAAATGATATTAGATGCCGTGGCTCTGCTCAAAACTAGGCTTTCCAACCCTAGACCTGAGCCCTGGATAAATGACGCTATGCGAGCTGTCAGGCGTGAATGCAGGAGAGCTGAGCGAAAGTGGAGGAAGGACAAGTTACAGGTGTCCTTCCAGATGTTGAGAGACAGCTGGCGTTTTTATCAGAGAACTGTGAAAGCCGCTAAAACCAAGCATTTTTCTGATATCATTGCCTCTAACTGTCACAGTCCTCATGTTCTGTTTAAAACTGTAAACTCTGTTCTTAATGTTCCACAATCAACCTGCCTGGAAAACTTGACTGAGGTGTGTGAAAACTTTTATTAATAAGGTTACAAGCATTAGAGCCCTCATTAGTCTTCCTTCTTATGACCCCTCCATCTCTGTCACATGCTCTGCTGTTTTTGACCAGTTTGAGCTTGTCAGTCTGTCCTCTTTAAAAGATATAGTTGGTCATATGAAGCCTGCTGGGTCTCCTAACAATCCAATTTTTTCCACCGTGGCACCATATGTGCTCAATATTATAAATGGCAGCCTAGCAAATGGAATTATTCCTGTGAGTCTTAAGCATGCAGAGGTGACACCACTGATTAAAAAGCCTGGCTTAGACTCATCTGTACTTTCAAATTTTAGGCCAATCTCTAAACTCCCTTTCTTTCTGTCATTTTTAGATGAGCACAACTTTTTGGAAATGTTTCAGTCCAGGTTCAAAACCCATCACAGTACTGAGTTGGCACTGTTGAGGGTTTTTTATGACATTTTGTTAGCCACAGACTCTGACCACTGTGTTGTTTTGGTTCTGTTGGACCTACCAGCTGCCTTCGATATAGTAGACCATCAGATCCTCCTGTCTCGCCTGGAAAACTGGGTGGGCATCCTGGGTCGTACTTTAGACTGTTTCAGGTCCTACTTAACAACGAGGAGTATTTGTGTTTGTGTGGGAGCCACTGAGTCTCATGCAGCGTCTCTGATGGGCAGAGTGCCTCAGGGCTCCATACTTGACCCTCTTTTATTCTCCCTGTACTTGCTTCCCCTAGGTTCAGTTCTCAGAAAACATGGCATCGCATTCCGTTTTTATGCTGACGATAGCCCGATTTATGTGCCACTAAAACAAGAAAATGCATACTCTGCCAACCAGCTATTGGACTGCATTGTGGAAATCAAGGCATGGATGTCAATTAATTTTCTGCACTTAAACGATAAAAAGACTGAGGTGATGTTGTTTGGGCCTAGTGATGCCCCCAAAGCCCATATTGATCTGGGTCCCTTAAGCCAGCATCTGACACAGACAGCAACAAACCTGGGTGTAAGACTAGACAGTGATCTCAAATTCAATGCACAGATTAAATCAGTGGTCATGTCCATCTTTTTTCAATTGCGACAATTGGCCAAAGTTAAACAATTTCTTTCTCTGCATCACTTTGACATTTTAATCCATGCTTTTATCAGAACTCGTTTAGATTACTGCAATGCATTTTATATTGGGGTTAGCCAGAAGTCACTTGCTCACCTACAGCTGGTTCAGAACGCTGCTGCTTGACTTTTGACTTACTTTAGGTGCCAAAAAACAGGAGCACATTACCCCAATTTTAGCATCAGTTCATTGGCTCCCAGTTCGTTTTCAGATTGATTTTAAAATTCTTCTCTTTGTTTTTAAATGTCTTCATGGCCTGGCCCCACAGTATCTCTCCGACCTGCTCCAGCGGTACGCCTCCTCACGCGCTCTCCGATCGACTGATCAGTCACTGTTAGTCATCCCAAATATAAGGAGGAAATGAAGAGGTGACCGCGCTTTTTTGGTCGCTTCCCCAAAGTTGTGGAATGAGATGCTTTTGCACATCAGGCAGGCCCACTCACCTCCTGTTTTTAAATCCTCTCTTAAAACACATTTTTTCTCTTTGGCTTTTAACACAGTTTGAAATGTTGGCTTTTATTGCTTTGTGTTTTGTTTTATCTTCTTGGCTTTTATAGTTTTTTATTTGCTTTGTTTTATGTTTGTGTACGGCACTTTGGTCAACTCTGATGTTTTTAAAGTGCTTTATAAATAAAGCTGAGTTGAGTTGAGTTGAGTTTTAATTACGGCATTTCCAGCTAACAGACAACTTTGATCACCACTATGACAGAGTCATTAAATTGGATCAGTAACAGGAATAATAATTTTAGAGAATCTATGAGACATAATAAAAAGATCTATTTAAAGATGTTTAATTTCCCAAATTAATAAAATATCTATAATAATATATAAAATATCACTGATGAAGCATTTATGTGTCACTCTGAGAAAAAGGAAAGAAATTGAACTTCAAAGCACAATGTATCTCCTTTCTTTGTTATTCATCCAGAAATATTGAATAGGTAAATGTAAGAATATAGTAGTGCAGAGCAGCAGGCTACTTTGTTCTCAAAGTGCACATGCTCGAATTTCTTTTGAACAGGAGACTGCCGTCTACTGTTGTGTACAGAGACAGTGACCCATGTAACTGTGTGGATATGATGCCAATCTGGCATCATATCCACACAGTCCAGTCAGCTTTTACATACTGGCCTCCTGCCTGACAGATAAATTATTTCAACACAATGATAAACAAAGTGCAGTGTAATATATATCCACATAACTTTCTCACATTGTAAGACTGTACATGATTTAAATGTGTGAAGGTGCTATTTTAAACACAATTTAGTGTGTGTGAAAAAGTGATTGTACTATATGAGTCTAGTGGAGTTGGAGCTGTTTTAGTCAGAATTACATTGACAATAGCTCTTATGGGCTGACCTGATGGCCAAATGGTTAGGGCACATACCATGTGGGTGCCAGTGGCCCGAGCAGCCGGTCCCAGGTTTGACTCCTGGCCAGCCTGACACCTCTCTGCGTGTCATTCCCCTGCTGTCTTTCCCCATAACTCCTGTCCATCTCTACTGTCACTATAAAATAAAGGCAAAAAATAATTATTTAAAAAACAAAAACTATGGATCTCTTGATTATGTGAAAGTAGTTGCTTGTAGAGATGAACTCACAGAGAAATATCACCCAACTCTGCACTTCCCCTTAGCTCTACAGAGATTTGTAGTCTTTCAGCTCATTGTTTTGATTTTCTGGCCAGAAAATTTACTGTTTTGGTTCAGTCTCACTGCTCTCATCAGTCTGACACAAGACACAGCTGTTTTTAGTAGAAAGCTATAAAAAAAAACAAGTGCTACTTGCTCAGCACCAAATGCTAGACAGGCAAAGTGTAACGCCAAAAACTGGTGACTCAGAAACAGGTGTACAGGAACAAGGTGAATGTTTAATAGCAGCTCTGATACAAGAACAAGAGTTCAGGCAGAGGTACAAAAACACAAGAAGCAGTCAAAACACGGGGAATGCAAAAATCACGAGAAAAAGACTGGAAAACTTGTACAGAGACACAACACGAACTGGCACAGAAGGGAGTGAGAGGGGGGCTTATATACTAGGAGACAGGGGAGACAATTAGACACAGGGGCAACACATTAGGGCAGGAGCAAGTGATCACACAGGCGGGGAGAACCAAAGGGCAGGAAGTCAAAGGACGAGAGACAAAGGTGAGTATAGCGCAATAAAACAGGAAATTACACAAAAGGATGGGGAATGCATGAAAGACATGACCTGGATGCGACACAAAGTTAGTGAGTAGCTGGTGAACATAGTGGAACATTTAGCAGTTAGACACAAACAGCATTTCCCTTGATGTTGGGAAATGGAGTTAATGGAGACCAAAACAGAGCTAAAATGAGAATGAATATTAGACTTAAATCTGTCAGGTGGCCAAAAACAGTCCAAATGAACTTTTACATCGCTTTGTGTCTGTTGGATGTGTAAATAAGCATTTGTTTGCTGTCTGGGTTTGTCACTAAGCCTTTTCCTTTCACATCACATATGAATATTGACTATAAAAGATAGTTGTCATGCAGACACTTGTCTGTTTTTTAAGCCTTTACATCGGAAAAGTACCAGACAGAAAAGCCAGACAGCTTCTTTTATTTTTCTTTTATTTATCAAAGATTGAATGACTGTCTACATAGACACAGAAAAATGTCCATTATTCGTAACCAAATAAAATGTCAGTGGATATTTGTTAGCTGCTGTATAAACTCCATCAGCCAAGAATGAATTCAAAGAAAAGAAGAAGCTATAATAAAGAAGTTTATTATAAACTTAGATTAGATTTAGGTGGGTTCTCATCTTACACTATTACACTACATCATGAAATGATTGCAAACACAAGTAAAACAGGCCAGTGTTGACAATAAAGTTAACATTGTGTATGTCACTCAGAATCCAGATAAATGTCAGGATCAACTTCATTTTATTCCAATTATTAATGGTAGCAGTGTAATGTAATCCTTGTGAGCAGAGATGCATGAGTTCATTTGACTTTGTAGGTGTATCAATCTGTGTTTGCAACAGTCAGGTCTCTCCAGGTGGAGAGACGTGTGATTCACGTCTTGAACCAATAAGAACAAACAGCTGTGACATCTAAAACAACACTGTCGTTCTGCCAGGCAGCCAGCATATAAATCCCAGGAAACAGCCTCCTCCTGACACCCATGTGCTCATCAGCTGCAGGATCTATGAGCTTCACATGTCCAGAGAGGCCTTTACTAACAGCCAAAGCCCACAACCATTATTCCCCTGGCATGGATTGTGTTTCGAAGGCGGCAGGGAATCTGATGGGAGTTGGCTGTTGACTCAGACTGCCTCACAGGTTGTTTCAGTTCAGCTGGGCTTTGAAGGGCATAGTGCCAGGGTTCCATAAAACAGCAGTTTGGAGTTTCAGTGTGATATACAGGGACTAAAACATTTTATAATGACTTAAATTCATTCTAGAACAAACAGGAGTCTGTAAAAAGTAAAAGAGGACAATTTCTAAGGCGAAGAAGATGGCTACAGACGTCAGAGCTTAATATCTTTTGATGCGTTAGTGTCGCCCAGCAGCAAATACCTTCCTCAGACAAGAACGGAATCAGACTTTGACAAATTACACAGCGACACAATGTTTCATCCAGGCGTTCTCTGTCATTTCCTGTTGTGACACTGGCTCATCACAAGTTACAGCATATGCATAGAGCAGTGTATTTTATCTAAGAAGCTCATGAGGTATATCTGTTACGTAATTTTATACCTACTGTTTCTTGTATACCTTGTTTGTATACATGCATGTAAGGATTATCTATCTATCTATTTTGCTTGCTCACAAGCTATCTTGGCATGTTTCTCTCCTGGCTGCTCACTAGCTAATCTCTCAGGCAGAAAGTCAGTATTAATAAAAATGTAAAACTTTATTTCATGAGAAAATATCAAACTTAAAAAGTAAACTGTATTTTCCTTACCAATCTATTTCTCTTCAGGAACATGGTGTAGTCTGTCGGAGGACACAATGGGCAGGAAGCCAAATTAACTCCCTGAACAGGTCACACGTCCATCACAGGGCTAATGCAGGTAGACAGACAATCACTCACGCTCACATTCATACCTGTGGGGCAATTTCAAGGCTGTCTATTCATCTTGGAAGGGAAAGTGAAGCAGAGCACACGGAGGAATTCTGAACAGGAAGAGAACACGCAAACTGCACCGAGCCGGGCAGGAGCTGAGAACAGACCTTCATACAGGGAGGTGACAGTGCTAATCACTGTGTCACCGTGTTACACTGTGGCCCCTTTGTATCTATTTTTATGAAGACTGACTTTTCTACTGTCAGTTAAAAATTAACAACGTATGATGGGCTCTGGGTACTTGTTACCAGAGCTGAAGGTAAGTTTGTTGACCTCTAATGCCCTTTTCAGTGAAACCTGCTGTAATGCACACAAATAGTAGCTTACGGTTGTTCAGAGTACACAGTTCAGAGTTGATTTAGAATTGATTTTCAATTTATATTCCAAGCCTCATCTCACCTTTGACATGTAAAGGAACTCTGTGACCTTGAATCTCTTTGCCAGTCACCACAGCCTTCAGTGAATTTCTTTGAGAGAAAGAAGATGCCATTAATCTCACGTCTCACCTGTCATGCTCACAGAGGGGTGTTTGGGATGCAGGCTATATGACTAACACACTTTCGCAGTCTCCAAGGACGTACATTGTTACTCCTGCAGCTCTGACTTGTCCACACCCCCCACCCCCACCCCACGTGTTAGGCCGTGAGCTTTCATATTGCTGCTCAACAGTTCTCCAGCACTCCCTGTCATTTAGACTCACATTGGGCTCTTAGGTTTATTTTGGGGGTCACAAAGAGGCACCTCTCTGTGGGCTTACTAAATCCTCCAAAGAACCTACACTGAACAAAGGCAAGTTTTGGAGCTGATCTAGGGTATTTAGTGCAGCACTAACTTTTAAATAAAACACTGTCACAGGGATCAGACAGTGGGGGGGAAATAGGAGAATACCAAGAGTTTCTTGATAACTTTGGCAGATTTCCAGGACCATCCAGCCTGAGGCATAACCAGAAACAAGGACTGAATACTTACAGCGATGATTAAGTCGATTTATCAGATTTTGGGTATCTTTCTTGGGCTCATTGATTCTCTTAGATCCGAGACTGGAATATCAAGCCAGCTGAGTGGGCAGCTGTCCTGGCTCCAGAACCCCAGGTGACTCTGATGGCCCCTGGTTCACAGTGTGTGACAGTTGGTTTGGTGCTGTGATTCATTGCAAAATATGCACCACTGAAGAAGAAGAAAAAGAAAATTGCAATGTTAAAGGTTTTGAGATGGGTCCTGCATTTCTGCTTAGTTTAATGTAACATCAAAGTCAAGTTTTGATAGATCAACACATCGATTTTGTTTGTAGAACCTCGAGGTATGGTGAAGTTGTGAGGACTGTCTGGTACGGTGATCTTAGGATGGCATTTCTGCTTTTTGTGGCTGATGTGATTCAGCTGACTTCTTCAGACTGTGCCCTCCATTGTGTAATAGGATGGTTTGCAGCAGGTCTGAAGCAGTGGGGGGATGAAGGTCACTATACCCTCAAGTCAGAGGCCATGGAGTTCAAGTACCTTGGGATCTTGTTCAAGTATATTGGGGTAGAGAGGGAACAGAGCCTGAGGGCGAAGCTCTCAATTTACAGGTTGATGTACAAATCTCATCTGTGGTCACAGACTTGAGCAATGACTGACAGATTGAGATTGCAAATACAGGTGGACAAAATGAGTTTCCACTGCAGAGTACCTGTAGTTATGCTTAGAGATAGTGTCAGGCATCAAAAAGGAGCTGTCATGAGGACACATTTGGTCTTTCTGTCCTCTAGCCTTACATAACCGTTCTCCTTTCTCTTATTCCTTACCATTTCTACACAGCTTCTCAGTCATTGCCATTGTCCATCCATCCTCCAGATGCCTTCAGACATTCCTACAACATCAACCTACTCACCTGTTCCTCATTCCCCAGTTACCCCTTATCCTTGGCAATTTGTCAACGTTGCTTATGTCCCAATCTTGTCATTACACTGCCAGTGCATCTGGGTCCTCCATCGTGTGCATTGAACTTAAATCCTCATGGGAGCTTGAGGTGGAGGTGAAGATGGGGTGTTTCGGGCACCTCATTAGGATGCTTTCTGGACACCTCCCTGTGGAGGTGTTGAGGGCATGTCCAACTGGGAGGAGACCACAGGGCAGACGGAGAATACGCTGGAAGGATTACATGTCACAGCTGGCCTGGGAGCATCTTGAGATCCCTTGGGAAGAGCTGCAGGGTGTGGCTTGGGAGATGGATGTCTGGGCTACCTGGCATAGCCTCCTGCCAGTGTGACCTGGACCCAATTAAATGGTAGAAAATGGATGGATAGATAGAGTGAATGGATATTTTCTTGAAATTTTGCTTACATATTCCAAAACAAATGTGCTTAATCAAGTTGACCTAAAGTAAATGACACACAGCAAACCTGGAGGCAGGTAAAGTTTGGGCACAGAAGTACTGGTCGATTTCTCAGCCTTAAGGCAAAATATAATTAAGCTGCCATGTGTAGTCCTCTGTGGAACTCTTGATGGGCACTTGAACATGACGGTGTACATAGACAATGCACAGAGAATAGGATGAGAGTGGGGTCAGCATGGGCCTACAACTCATTTTTGCCCCAGGTTCCCCCTAGCGTGTTAATCCACAATACACAAGAAAGACCAAAAACAACACAACAACAAAACAAAACAAAACATCCACTCTTTCCTTTCTTCCTCTGCATGTTCACAGTTTCAGTGTAAGGCCCCTGTCATGAACACAGTTGTTCATCTCAAAACAAAACAACAACAAAAAACCCCCCAAACAAACAAAAAAAGAAATAGAGACTTACAGCTGTGGCCTTTAAAGAAATCCTGCAGATAATTGAACAGGCTCACCATATAATGACCTCCCTATACAGCTGTGATCACCGTCTTCTGTGCTTTCCTCACTTTAAGCCACTGCCAAGATTCCGTCTATCAAAGCTATTACATGGGAATCCTTCCAGTCATTATAGGACACATCTCTTTAGGCTTTACGTCAAATCAATAATGTGTGTGCTGGGGTGGCATCATTTAAATTAAATGAAGAGGGATTACTCCAGTTTCATGTTGCACCTCTAAAACTTTTCTTGTAAGAAACAGAAACATTCATTCTGAATTTCTTGTTTCTGCCACAATGTGAGAAAACAGCCTGTCAGGGTATATGAAGGACAAGGAGGGATTTGAACTTGCACATCCTGCTAACCACTTGCTCCAAAACTAAGAGATGATATAGGATCAAAAGGAACAACCTTTTTACAGAGAGCCATCATTCTACTCATGCAGCTTCTCTGGAGCTCTACCTCCATTCAGCCTCTGCTCCCCAACCCACCATAACAGCACCAAACATCAGACCTATGGCTAGATGAAAAATCTTGATAGGCATAAATTAAAGCTCAAAACATGCCTTTTAATCAGCATATTTATATGTGTATATTATATGTATGGCCTTACCACTTACCACTACTGTTACACTCCTTTTTATTGTGTTTATCTTTCTCTCTGTTTTGCACATACACAAAAAGAAAAAGACCTATTTCATGGACCTTAGCAATGCTCTTCGGGATGATGTTTACTGCACAACACCTGCATTGGTACAACTCATATAAAATTGATGTATTATTCATTAAGTGAAGAGAAACATTTTAGGTACTTTATAAGTTGTTGTGGCCTTGTTTTTTTTTCTTCAAACCCTGTTACTAGTATTAAGTATAGAGTGGGAGAGGTCATTTCAGGAGCTGGATCATCAGTTTGATTTCTAAGATGATTTCAGCTTATGGATTTGTTTGTGTGGTAACCAAGTGTGGGTGTACTCTGGGACCACATTTTTATGTTTGAAGATAAACAGTGAAATTATGAGTTTGTCCTGTCTCGAGTTCAAAGTGGATTGGACAAATTAATTTGGAGTTAGAAAAAAAGAGAGTACCAAAACCTTCACCTGCTATTAAGCCTCACTGAAAGCAACACAAAATTCATAATGTCCTGACAAGATATTTATCTGTCTAGACTCTCACCTAGGAAAGAGTGATGATGAGAAATTTTAGTGTAGGAGGACAAAAGGTGTGTTGAAAAATGAATTGACAAGCTGGAAAGCCACCAACAATTACAAATAGGCAGAATTTTACTCAAGCCATGACCTGATGCAAAGACTCATCTGCATGAAGTGAAAATTTTGAACTCAAATTTTCAGACTGTCAGTCTGCGTGTGTGTTTAGCTAGCTGTCACTAGCATACTTACAACTGCTGGGTTGGCTGTTTGTAGGTAATAAAAGCACATCATTTGAATCAGAGCTGGGACAGTTGCAACTTGGGGTTGATATGGGCCTGACAAAGTGCACGGACATCAAACAGCAGCAGCGTTTGAACAATGAAGAATGAAACAAAGGCAGTGCCAAAGAGTGGGCCTAGCGCTGACAGCTTGAGTAGGCTCTGCTTTTGCAAAGAGCACATGGGGAATATGTTGCAAGGAGTAAAATATATTACATTTGAGTGAAATAGTACGACTTATGAAAAACTGGCTAGTAGACTTCACCTCATTTAAGACAAAGATTCCCAGCCAGACTCAAACCAGGGGTTTTGGGCCTCGTGGCAGGCATCTTACCTGGGTGTGTGTGATGAAAAACCAGGCCTTACCTGTCTCAGTACACCACCCAACTCTTGGTACAGGCCATAGTTATGTCTTGCCTCAACTGCTACAATGCCCTGCCAGTGGGTGTCCCCTCATGCACAGTGAAACCCATATAGATGGTTCAGAATGCTTTTTTTTTCAATCAGCCCAAAAGGGCACATGTCATTCTGCTGCTCACTGACCACCATTGGTTACCCATGGCCGCCAAATCAAATTCAAGTCACCAATGCTCGCTTACAAACCAACTTTTGGGTGGCAACCATCTATTTGAACTCCAAGGGACATCGTCTGGTAGTAACAGTCCAGACTGTTCTTGTTTGTGGCTCCCTGATGGTGGAACAAGCTCCTAAATGCTATCAGTCCCTCTCTGTTCTTCAAGAATCTCTTCAAGACACATCTTGTTCAAGAGCACCTCCTCTCTTCACACCTCTAACACCTTAGAATGCTTAACTTGTACCTTCTGTACACTTCTTTAGCTGATCTCCTTGTAATTTGCCTTATGTAACAGATTTGATACTTAGCACCTGCTTCAAGGTTTTGTAACGTGCTAGAACTTCAGTGTTGTCCCTTGCTTGTAAGTCAATTTCAATAAAAGCATGGATGTAATGTAATGCATCTTAAAACTTAGACCATGAAGGCAAAAATTTAGAAGAAATTGAGAAAAGTTTTGATAGAGGACAGAAGTACATTATGGGTGACAAAGTGTACTGATACTTCACCTACAGACACTTTTTGCTAGAACTAAAACACAGAACTATCGAGAATAAGGGGGCTGAAGTTGATTGTGAGAGACAGACTTTACTGAGCTGTGTCTAAGAGCACCACCATTTACTCACAATGGGTGCACACATATATAACCTGACGGCAAACAGATGTAACGGTTCCCATTGCTCTTTAACCATGGCGTGCAGTGAGAAGACCCCATGGGTGAGAAGCCTACCCAAGCAAATCGCTCCTCTAAACAAAGCAGGAGAAACCACACAGATTAGCACAAAAGAAAACAATGAGGAAACAGATTCTGAATACAAATAGAAAGAAACCCATCTGGTTTGAACAGATGAAATAGGAGAATAAAGAATACTTATGGAAAAACAAATAGCTACAGCAAAAGAGCCAAAACTAAGGAGCTGAATAAACAAAGAAAAACAGGAGACAAAAGGCAGAACAACAACTAGGAGAACTACAACTGAGAAGACATTTATTAACGTCATTCACCACCAATGTGAGTAGTACATCAACTCACTCACTTCAGAAAGACTGCTATAAAAACTACAATAAACAATACAGTCAATTAGTTAGTTAGTTAGTTTTTACATCCAGCATCACATGTGACAGACGCATCCCAGCAGGTGTCTTTAAAACCCTTAAGAGACAACAATGAAACAAGCAATGAAAAGCAATTTCTGCACAGATTTGAATATTGCTGGAGCTACATAATTGATCCTCACATGAATCCCTAATTTGGTTTTGTCAAAGTGATGCAGGTTTGCAATAACATCAATCAATTCATTTCACTCCCCCATGTTTTATTGTTATTTAATGGCATGTGTTTCATAACAAGAGTGATTATGATTCTGTGTCAGAGCACTGTGGGAAAAAATGGAGGAACCAACTAAACATCCTTTTACCTAACTGTCCAGCTGGTGAAAAATAAACCATTTTATTTCTTAAAGTTGTCAAATAAGATGAAAAATTTCAGAGACACTACTTCTTTTACACATGCCTTGGCTTTTAAGCAGCATTTTCCATGTGACAGTTATATGTGGAAACTATGAGGAATTGTAACACACCAGAAGAAGAAATGAATTTGTAATTATTGTCGATATCAATGTCTCAGTCCAGTAAACACAGTTTTAATACAAATGGAGTTCTAGTATACAAAACATTTTCCCCCGTTTTCTAGTTGGACCTGCACCTCAATTTATGATTAGCATTAAATCTTCATTACGTGCCATATGTTATTATAATTACACTATCAGCCAAGAATTTGTACTGTTTATAGATGCCCACATTATAGGGCTGGGTAGTAAATGACCAAAAAGAGTAAAATGACTTTCAGATACTTTATTGAAAGTTCATTCTTGACTTTTTGGGGGGGGGGGGGGGGCTCCTTTATCTGGAGCCTTCAACCGTGGACATGGACTTCATCACTGAATGGAGTTAGCTCAGTTGAGACAGAGATGGATCAATTGACATGTATGCTCAGTCGCTGTTATGAGGCCTTCTGGTGATGAAGACTGTGTGATACATCTAGAGTCTAGAAAAAGTCTGTAACTGGACTTTGAGTTGGTATCGTTATAAATGTCTGAATTCTTATTTTTATTTTATTATCTTTTGTGGTAAATCCAATCATGTCCCCTAGAAAATACATTTATTCTAGAAAGGTGGGGGGTCTTTGTTAAATACTGGAAAAAGTGACCTGAAGCTTGAACCACCATCTTTCTCTTTCCTGAACCAAAGTGCCTTTATTGCCTTAACTTTACCATATGTGTGACCGCAGTCAAAATTGTGAGTTTTATACAGCTGCCATTCACCCTGACCACCTCCATACAGCTTCCATGCAGTACAAACACATAGTACTTCCTTTCTGCTTTGGGAAAAAACATTGCCACTGAACTAAAATAATGATTTCTTTGATGATGATGTCAAAGAAATCATAGTATATTGTATAAACGAAACATCTAGAAGAAAAGGTTGCACCATGACAACTGAGCAACCATCTGCTGATGAAGTTCAAATGCTCCACAAAAAACTAGTAAGTGGACCTTGAGCTGGAATTATTCTGTTTAATTCATCGTAACTGTCTAAATTCTCATATTTACTATCTTTTGTGCAATTCCTCACATATAAGCAGAGGGGAGTGAGTTTGTGTGGAATTACCACTTGGCATACTTACAGTACATCACAAGTACCTGTGCATGAAACTCACAATATTCAATGAATGATGTGAGGGTTAGAGAAATAAAGAGGTGGGTGCAGGGTGATTTGATAGATCTATTTGCTTTGGGCAGAGGGGCAGTGAGATATATGATGTATTGTGCTCTAAAAAGCAGAGAAATTAAAAGAGCTTGAGAAAGCACAGAATTGTAGACTATTGACCTGAAATACTTTTCCCTTGAAACACACAATTGGTAAAGTGCTTGAGGGAAAGACTGAAAGAACAAAGAAAACAAAGCCTAGAGGAGATCTGCTGATTAGTGAATAAGTGAAAGAAAGAGTCAGTAAGAGCGAAATATCTCTCTTGCTAAACATGGCTGAGATGGTTGGCAAGGATGTAAGTAAGAAAAAACTGACATTGTGTAAATGCACCACAGCCACACTGGTACTGAGGTTTTCAACAAGGGGATCAGAGGACCACAGTGTGCTGACGCCAGGCAGTTCTGTTGTCATCTAAGCTGAACCCTCTCAGCAAACCAAGAGGGTGACACTGAGATTTATTTTCCAGTCATCGTGGACAGCACACCACAGCTCCCATTTGATTCTTTGGCCTCACAACATCAACAGAGAATACACAGGAACTTCAGCTGTAGTCACCCCTGTGCTTTTACAGTTTGCCTTACAGCTATCTATCCAGCTCACTCCTTCCCTCAGTCCCACCCCTGCCAGATTAATGCTGGGTAAGGAAACTCAAAATGGCTGATGAGAGATTTTACGGGGTTTTGTGGGAGTTTGTGGCTGAGTGTGTGTGTGTGAATGCATTTCATACATATGGGTAAGTGAGGCTCTTCCTCTGCAGAAAGCATCGGAGAGCTGTCACTGGCGTGATGGATGGCTCAGTAAGGTATGTCGATCTAGCAGTGACGGCCGGCCGTTACTCATTGCATTCTAGAGGAGAATCTGAGGAGGTGAAGCAGGAGAAGGAGAAGGAGGAGCAGGCAGAGAAAGAGGAGTTTGTTGGAAAAGGTGACAAAGTACAGTCCATCCATTTTTTCCCCACTCACTCCCCAATGAATCTACCTATCCACAGCTTGGAGACAGGCTTGGAAAAAATCAATGGGATGGAGATTTGACTCAGTTGATCATATGAGGTCAGAGGTTAACAATGGACACAATTACCCAGGTATCATCAATTACCTGTAGATTATGTCAGCAGAAACAAGTCTGGCCGTGTGCTTTATCAAAGAGCAGAGCAGAATCCCACAAATCTAATATTCCTTCAAACCTCCCCCTCAGCAAAAACCTTCATCTGCACCATCAAAGTCTGAGCGCTTCTCTGACTTCTTTGACAGATCCAAAGGTCATTCGTGCTGAGGTGCACAGTCACATCTTTGAGACTAATGTGGATTGAATTGGGAGAGGAGGAGCGTCTTCAAAGCACAACTGACATCCAGAGCTCTGAGATAGATGACATTTTCAAAAGTGGCAATCATTTCATTCTGAATTTCTGTCAGGTATATATGCAAATCTTTCAACCTATTATATGCTGAGATCTTTTCTGCTCTGTATGTCTTTTTGCTTTTTCCCTCAAACTCCCACCTTTAAGTACATGTACTGTCATCATCAGGTTGAGCAGCACTGCACATAAAGACCTGGGGTCCTTACAATTCCTAATATTTATGTCAAGTATTTGGTGTGAGAGGTAAAAAAAAACTAAAACAAATAAAAGTTCATATTTAGTTGTTATTTCTCTCCTGTTTGGCTACAAATCAGAGCTCATTTTAAAAAAAAGAAGAAAAAAAAAAAGCTGCTTATATGAAACAATGTCCAAAATGACCCGTTCACATTCACGAGGAGAATGTTTTTGTTCTAACAACCAGATTCTTCACAGATGTACCAATACAGGCACGTAATGGGCCCTCAATAGAGCATATGTGTTATTAAGGTACTGAGTATGTTCTGAAACTCTGGGGTACAAATTTGCACCAAAGTTCAGCCTAAAAAGAAAGTTAGTAACTAAAGTATTAAAAAATAAAGTAACAAAATGAATGAAGGACAGTAAAACACCATTGTTTTATTGTTTCTTTTTAATATGTGGGATATCCTTGCAAAACCAGGTAAACTGATTCAAAACTGAATAGACTTTTACCTATTTTTAAATTGAGTCATTTGGCGGAACAGCGCCCCCTAAACTGCAATGTTGTTCAAAAGTCCGCTTGCGTGGTGAAACAGGATATTGCACCTAACATCAGCAGCCATGTCATATCAGGAGCCAGGTGAAAGTACACCTCAGTTAACAAACAAAGTTTTAAGCAATTACATGTGTCTACGTCATGCCGCAGTGCGGCCGTCGATGGTCATTGGTCAGGACTCTGGGAAACGAATTGTCAAGGGACGCCAACTGCGACATTTTACTAACGAACAGTTAACAAACAGAAGTTAGCAACCTCCTTTACATAAACAGCGGGGGAGTTGGCTACCTTTTGCAGTGTTGGGAGTATCATTAGCTATCATACCTCTGCTGGACAGTATGTAACATCAGTGTAGTTTTGGTGAAAACCAAACTTGGTCTGAAAATCCGACTGGACACGTTGCTGCTGTGAAACTGGCATTCAGAGAGTGGAGAGGAGAGACTTTTTGGACAAGAAATAAGCACCTCGCCTAAATATCAGCAGACTATTTTGTGGGACACAAGCGGTCCAGTGGGAATTTATAAGACGTGGTTATTGGACACTTCGCCGCCATGAAGGACACCGTCTCCAGCCACGGGTTTTCTTCAGAAAGCGGTAGGTGGTAGACACCTTAAACCCTCCTGTCTCTGCTCCCTCTGTGGTTTTACTGATGGTTAAATCGCCCGCCGTGGCTGTGTGCATGATTGTGCTGCACCTGCTGCTATTGTGTCATATTGCTGTAATCTGCTACGTTGGCCTGGATGGAGCTATTATTATATTCAGACCTGTTTGTTTTAACAACAAAGCAGCATGTGTGTGTGCAGTGGACCAGCCAGGACTTTGCTCAATTTTAATGTTGTTAGTAGTAATTCGTGTTTGTAGCCTTGCCAAAGGCCTCTGTGGCTTGTTTGTGATGATTTTTATGAGAAATTATGTTGGTAACTTGATATTGAATACTGGCATTACTTACATACATACATGGTATTTTAGAATTCCATTAATAATTAGTGCATAAGTCATGTATTTGATGCATGCAATGATTGGTTTTGATGTGAATGTCAATGTGTAGGGAATAGACACAAACACAGATATTCTTAAAGGCCCTGCACACGCACACAGGTGTTCTTAGTTATTATGGCTGATTATGGCTCTGCTCAGGTTGAAGGTGGATAAAGCTGTGAGGGCGTGACGTCGACGTCTTGTCACCAGACTCCAGGTAATAACAATAATTAATTTGTCCTTCTCTAACAGGCGCATCAAGCTCAGCCCTTACACACCCACACAGTCCTGAGAGGTCTAATCAGCCAAAATAACTAAAGCCACCTGTGTGGGTTTATGAGGAATGTGCTGGGCCTTAAACTTGCCGTAATGATTATATAATTTCTAAAAATAAATTTTCGTCATTTGGGAAACATAATTGTGCATGAATGTTCAAATGGTAGGATGCAAAAACTGACTTACAAGAAAGGTAACACAAAACTAATACAAAGCTCATATTATTACAGTATGAGGCAACAGCCAGCTGGTTAGCTTAGCTTTGCATAAAGACTGGAAACGGGGAAATGGCTAACCTGGCTCTGTCCAGCTAAACCCACCTCTCTAAGCTAATTATGTGATATCTTGTTTGTTTAATTTATACAACAGGAGAAAAGAAATCACATTGTGGTTCTATGAGGAGTTATGTGTGGAACAATTCCGTATGCTTTAAGTATTGGCTGCATTGCTAAATACAGCAAGTTACTGTGCCACATAACCCCCATAAAACCAATTTTTAAATGCAGATTAAAGAAACATGATAATGTGTGGATTGGTTAGCTTTTGAGATGCTAGTTGGTAGATTTTGTTACCTATGGACACAGTCATCCTTATATCAAACAAATTAAAACACAAGCTAAAGAAATCTGCAACATTTTTCAGCCATACCAAATTACCACTTCTTATCTGTTCAGGGCAACTCAACTGTAGTCAAAGTAGGCAAAACTCGTTACTTCAACCCAGATATTTTGAGGCATTTGTGTGAGTGCGAGTGCTAGCACACAGTGAAGTTTGGGAACAGGAGAAAGTTGAATATGAGGACATATAGTCACAGTGCATAATTGACAGGTTCAACTGAAGGTTTATTTGCTATAGGTGTACAGCTTATTATATTAACTTTGAAGAAGTCACCACACGTTGTAGGAAGTGGAGTCAGTGTTTTGGCACTGCACTTCCCAGAGTTCACTTTTCAATTAAAGAGCACTGAGACATCCTTTCTTGGGTCCCCTGTTGATGGAGTTTCTGCAGTGGCAGTCTTATCTTTGTTTGTTCAGCCATGGTGGCTGTTTATTCCCAAAAAAGTGATCAAGGTACTGTTTTATGTAGACTGGGATAATAGCATAGCCATATTAGGCATAAGGCAGTCTAAACCAATCCAGTCACTTCTCCACCACACTCCCTGGCTGGGTCACAGTGTCCTCTCTCTGCTGCTATGTGCCTCTCTCTGACAGCTCCATATTTCAGCTCCACGGGCATCCACCCTCCACTCTGCAGGGTTACAGAACAGAGGTATGACATGCACACAGCTTTTATTTACTTCCAATTTCTCACTCCATTCATAACACTCACAGTGCCAATCATTCAGCATCCCAGAGGAGAACAGGGCAGTACTCCATAAAGTCAGATTAGATAGGCGGATAACAGTGAAAACAATTAACCTGCTGTATATCCTGCGACACAGATTCAAATCTGTAAAACAAAAATGTTAACATGCATGACTTAACCATATCCCTAGAAACAAATGTTAATGATTCATTATAACAAACAACATTTCAAATTATTTACCGCTTATTTTATAACACTCATTTATGATATGTGTGAAGTACCCTCCAGGCAAAGATAGCCAGGGAGTGCTGTATACTAACAAGATTATACAGCCTGGCTGTGGCTGCATAATGATGGGTCCTTGTGGGGGAGAAATGATTTACAGTGACGTGGAAGGGAAAAATATATGGCCAGTGCTCTCACGATACATTGATCTGTACGTAGATGGCCTATTGATACATGTCCACACAGTGTGGCTGTATTTTAGTTGTTTCCTTCAGACAACCACATACTCAATCAGCACACTTGCTTTCAGTGTCTAATCAAAAAGAATAATTGGACAGGAGTGTGTCATTATGTGAGACACAGTGAGAGGTGAAAGTATTGGTCTGTCTAATTAATTTGTACGTAAATCAAGGGCATTAGTGAAGAACTTTTTTTAGAGTTTGTCAGACAGATAAAAGGTACAAGGGTGAGTAATATGAACCCACCAACCAGTTTTGGTTTTCTGTGCTGAGATTTTTAGGTATATGTTCCTGAAACTCCCCACTCACCATCCCAATACAGTGAAGGCGAATGTAGGTGAAATACATTTCATGGTCAACGTGAAACCACCTTTTATAAGTCTTGTGATTTGTGGACATATACATACAGTAGGGCTGCACGTTTATGGCCAAAATGATAATCTTGATTATTTTGATCAATATTGCGATCCCAATTATTCTTTGATTATTCATTGATTTTTAGGGACAACGTTCACTTCCATGTTGTGCTACATTCCTTCTAAATTAAGACTGGTTCTTCACAGTGTATCAAACAAAATATCAATATAAAATATGTCAAATATCTGACAGTTCTAGCCTCTCAAATTGGTGAATTGGCTGCTTTTGGGTTCCCCTCTGGGGGACAGTAAAGTCAATTATGTGTTGTATCTGTTTTCTATATTTGACATTTCAGCAAACTGAATTAGGTCTCAAACAGATAATCAAGCCCTAGTTGGGTGAGTAACTTTTCCTGAAATAGATGGAACACTGTATGCAGCTCTCTAATGTATCCATGCCCTGCAGATATTGTGGTAGATCTTGTATGTTTGAAGCACCATGCAAACCTCACTTCGGCACTCGTTCACCTTCGTTCCGTCCCTCCCTCGCTCCTGCCCTCCCTCTCAATCCCGCAGCCTTCAGCCTCGGGGACCAGGGAAATTAATTAAACGTCTGAAAATGACAAGCTCTCTTTCTCCCACTTGCAGCCTGTTTTTTCAGGACCTCAGAGACAGCGTGTTGATTTCCCCGCTGTCTAATTCTCTCAAGCCATGTCTTCCTTGGATTTTTTCTTTTTTTTTTTTTTTTTGGTGAACTGGGAGGGGAAAGTGGAAAAATGAATGATATGGGATGACACAAGGGGCTGCAAAAATACCAGTGGTGATATGCTGGTGTGCGCGTATGTGTGTGCATTCGCATAGATCTGTCAGCTACCACAGCCGCCACTATGCATCCATCTCTTTACAGTATGTGCATGTGTCTGCTTCTTCAGATGATCCCTGTCAGTTGTGAAGGCTGTTCATTAACTTTCTGCTCAGTTCCTGTGGCGTCGCCTCCCCTTCCTGGTCTGTGTTGTGTTGGATGTGTCCAGTTCAGAGAGGAAGGTCACTCAGTGGAGAGAAGCATCCTAGAGACATCATTAGCATACTATCATACTGTTTTGACTGGTTTTACTGTCCTTCTGAGATACCATGCATGTAATGAAAACTAGATGTGACAAACCATATTAATGGTCAGTGAATTTACTAAATAATTGAAGGAGTCTATTAATAAGAAATTTGTAATTATACAAATACTATACTCTCAACTCTATATCACATAAGATTTCTAGGTGTTTCACCAGCCGTGTATGCTGAACATCAAAGCACCTAATCACACACCAGCAGCATGTTGATGCATAATCATCAACTTATAATGACATATGTTAACTTGTTGTGATAGTGTATGCAGCCAACCCATTTTGCTGCATTAATATACATAAACTTTCCAGACAAGCAGCAACTTTTTCACATTTTCTCCTTGAAATTTGGACATCCCTACTATTGTATCTTGATTCCTTCTGATCCATGACGTCTACAGTGTGTGCTTTAACACCATATAAACCATAAAACCATATAAACGCGTAAAACCTTGAAACTTGTAAACAGTGACTGATTATTTTTTATTACTAGTTAATCTGTTGTTAATCATAAGCAAATCGTAATGTTTGAGAAGGTGGAACCAGCAAATATATGACATTTTCACTTTAAAAAATGACTTGGTAATTATCTGCCAACCACTGTAATCAGCTATTCATCTTTAATGAATAGCTCTAATGTATAGTCATTTCAGTTGTAAACATTTATAATATAATGACTGCACACCTTCAGTATCGGATAATTCTGCAAAACCCCCGAATAACTTCAAACATCTTTAAAGAGTATCTCCACAATATCTGCTCATTGTAAAGGTATAATTAAGAGGTCAGACAAAGACCATGGTTGTGGAAAATATGAATGAAGTGTGTTTAAGGTTAGACAGTTCCAGTTATCCATTGTTTAAAGTTACGGAATTCAGCAACTTCCATTTTTTTGATCTGTGATGAGGAGTCCAGTCTCCCAGCATGGGAGCTGGACATGCCATTCACTGCCACAACATACTTTTCACCTCACTACATATTGGGCATGGAGGTGAGTTATTATTGCTTGCATCAGCGTTGTCCAATATGAGTGTAAGTCCCAAGGACAAATGGACTAACCACAAACAGAACATTTCTGAGTTGCATCACACTGTGTCTACAATGGAGACATAGCGTGAGCAGCACATCAGCAGGACAGCAGCAGCTCTGAGACTGTCCTCCTGTAAAAGATACAAAACAAAAAAGAAAACAAGTCCATAGGTCATCTGTGCAGCAGCTAACTATGACCCATTGTTAAGTTTTGTCATTAAGTGACATCTAGCATTCGTAGTAATTACAAAGGACAAAGATGATGTAGTATTTAGACCAACAAAGACCACGTTAGGAGGAGGTTGGGGTGGACGGAAGGGTCAACAACACAGGACTTTCACACAGGAGACTGTGACCCAATAGTCGTTTCTTTCATCCATGACCATTCCACAACCAATTTTAACCCAAACTGTGATCTTTTCCTAAACCTAACCAAACCTAGGTCACCTGTATTTTGGAAGTGCTTAGAGCCCAACACACAGTCGCTTTAGTTATATGTGTAATATGCAGGAAGAGAGGCTTGATTTGTAAACATATGCTTTGGCTCACGTTTATGGGCGTATAGTACAAAAAAAAGATGCCAACAGATGCATGTGAGACTGACTTTTTTTGCTCAGAGCTTTACATTCATCCCATAACCTCACAGCTATTAACAATAAACAGACACAGATCAATGTTCACAAGTGATATAGTATTTATAAAGCAGGTCACATTATGTAAAGTTATCACAAACTTGCTTGTCGTACCCAAGTTACATGAAGTTCGATCTATCCTGATAGATTCTGCCAAATTGCCACTTTGAGAATTTTCTGAAGTTTGCTTCATTGTGCTACAGTTTATGCTGTAATTCAGATCACACAGAGAGAGCTGCCTTTCTTTTCTGACAGAAATCTCACCAACATTGTAGGGAACCGATTTGATTCCCTCAGCATACAGGACAAAATTACAACTCTGCCTTCAAGAAATGTTGATGAATAAGTTGAGGTGCCAATCATTCCAGGCTTCAGAGGCAGGAAATGACATGGTGTTCCACAAGCTCATACCATGTCCAGCTGGGTGAAAGAAGTAGTTGGCTTGAGTTTTTTTTTTTTTTAAACCCTTCAGATAGATATTTCCACCTGACAGAATGACTTACCCTATTTTAACTGCATTTATAGAGGTAGTAGTTTATTCTGGTAGATTTCACAGGAGTTATTATTATCATTTTTTTCATTGTTAAACAACTTACACAACTTATTTTGTTTTTTCAGGAGGTAACAGCTACGGGCTGTTAGCTGAGCTGCTGCTAACGTTAGCTCAACTTGTTTCTAGATTTTCAGCTTGTTTTTAGGGTAGGATTCTTTTGGTGTTCAACATTTAGGAGGTTTCTACTGGGAGCCAGATTATCCACAGAGGTCTCTCTTTCTCCAAAACAAATGAACACAGTAATTTAAATCAGTAGCAACTGTGACTAAAGTGTGACTACAGACTAAACTGTGAATAAAGCAATTTCACGTTAAAAATCACAGTTTCTCTTTGATGCCCTTGGCATGACATCAATAGTTGCTGTTTGCTCAGTTTGTTTCTCTGTTTACTTAAGATCCAGACATCCGATGACAAAGATCCTTCACCCGGTTTAAGATTATAGTTATGAAGTCAGAAATAGTGACGGTGACATGACTTGAAACAGTAAGAAAGTAGTCTGCTGAAAATGTTTTAATGTCTGGCCATCCAGCTGACAGCCGGTACTCATGGAAAATCCTGTAATGATGCTACTTATTTTGTAGATATACACATTTAAAAATCTGTCTCAGGCGGTGCGTGCGTCACTGCTCGAGATTATGCCACTTTGACTTCATGAATCTATTCAGTGGGCCAAATTGTTATCTAATGGTCTGACACCTGCTGACGACCATCTGACACATACGTGTGAGAAGTAGAGTGAACAGAGAGATGAGCAGAAACAGTGAGGCGTTGGCAGGAGCATCCAAGTATTACCCTGAGAAAGTGCTTCAGCAAACATGCGCGCACACTCAGCCACACACACACACACACACACACACACACACACACACACACACCCTCTGGCCAAGTGCCCAGTTTAGATGCTTTCAAGATTTACATTTCTTGAGCTTCATTTTTTGAACAGCCAGTGGAAACAAAGTGACTTTAGACCAAGATAATACATAGGAGGCCAAAACTGTAAGCATGCTATAAATGAGATCTGTGCTGAAATTATTTGTTTATTAGTCAATTAGTTGTTTAAAAGAAGATAAAACAAAAATGCTGATTAAAAAGCTGCTTCCAGCTTCTGTAATGTGAGGATTTGCTAGTTTTATCACTAACTTGAATATCTTTGGGTGTTATTTGTTGAGCAAAGAAAACAATCTAAAGAAATTACCTTGGGTCTCAGGGGCTGTGTGATTGGGAGTTTTTGCTGTGTTCTGACATTTTATCATCTAAAACTGAAAAATATTCATATTAACTGCAGCCCTGCATGTACACAAATGGAAATTCATATGCATGCACGCACATTTTTCTGTATAAACACATTTAACTTATTTGAAATTAATTACTGTTGATCTTTTCACACTGAGATCAAAATGGCACGTTCTTCATAAAAGTATTAAAAATAACTTAGTAATCACAGCTGTTCATCAACGTATCTCCATTTCAGGGGTAAACAGGCCATATAATTAACCATTTGTTTTCTTAATTAACTCACAGCGACCCCAAGTACCCTGGAATAATGGCACATTACATGCTTCTGTCATCAGTCGTCAGGTTGGAGAGAACATGTCGGTGTGTAATTGATACATTATGGGATCACTACGAAATCTGTGACCCTGTGTTCCCCTCTACTGCTGAGTGGCATTTTGAGGGAAACCTTCTGCCTCTCATGCACAATTCTATCATGTGTAACGCACCGTGTGTAATGAATGAGGTGACAACAGCAGACATATAAACATGGATCAGTATCTCAGCGCACTTTGATTCCAAATCAAGGCAACAAAGAAAATCAGCAGACAGACATATTACGTTCAACTTTCTTACTCATTTGATATGATTGATTTATTGATATGTCAAATGAAATGAAATGAAATTATGCTTGAAGGGGCATTCATCAAGTTATCACATGAAGGGTAACACATTTACCAGTCAAACAATGAAATCCTTGAGTTTGAAGGTTGATCAGACACCAAAACATTCCATAGAGGTTTCTAATAGTAGGGTTGTGCACCTCTTCTTTCATTTTGTTCTTTTGTACAGATAAAATTGGACAATTTGTTAATAATAATTGTTATTCCTCCTCTGCCCTTGAAAAAAGTATGTTTGAGTATTTGGACTTGATTTGACATTCAGACATTTGGGGTCATCGTTTGTCCATCTTAGGTTTTAGAGAAATGTATAATACTTGTTGGAAAGCTTTTATGGCACTTAATGTAACAAGTTGTCAACGTACTCCACTACTGTGTGTGTGTGTCGGGGTGGGGGGTGGGGTGGGCTAAGACACACACATGGTGAGACACAAAGCAAGGCAGTGGTAGAGGAAACACTGCAGTTGTAGCCCTATACAGTGTATTAGTTTATTAGTGGACATTGTTTCTTGAATGTCATGGACATATCTTTGGAATTTTTGTATAGGGATTTCTTTATGCTGTACTGATCACACGTTACTTATGTGTAATAGCTGCCATGCTGACATACCAGTCAGGCTCTATTTACGTTAAGTTCTGGCCTCCACTGTTAATATATTAATTGGTAAACTATTTAAAGTACTGCTAGTAACAACTGTTGACCTAATACTCAGTGATTGTAGTTATTTTGGGAGCCATTGCAGCACTAAAACTCATCAGCAATACCATGACCATCACTAACTACACTTGGGTCGTGCAGGTTTTGGTTCTCTTCAAGAGTAATGATCTCTGAATGATGAAGGAGCTCAGGTTCGAGGGTCTCCCAAAAGCCCCGACTTAATCCATCAAACAGCTGGCACTTGTGTATGCTGGAGATTTGTGCATCTTTGTTACAGGTGAGGGTCAAAAGGGGAGATGAAAGAGGGAGGGAGAGAGCAGGGAAGACTGGTGTTCATGTTAAAGTTGGAATGAGAATGTGGGACTGTATGACAGTAAAAAAAAAAACAGTTTTCCATGTACAAATTGTAAAAAATGTGACAAAACAAAACACATTCCTGTCTCCAACTTATGACATTATGCTCATAAATGACATTTCAGCAGACTCTGCCACAGTGTTCAGCTGCTCAAAGAAAAACAAATCCAGCATATTTCTGAGATTTTAATAGCAGCCTCTAAAATTAGTTACAGAAAGAATGTGGTGAATACAAACTCAGTAGAGGGTAGGAAACCTTCCTAGTGACTTACAATACAGGAAAAATGATGTCAGGCATCAAAAATATTATCATTTATTTACCCCCACCAAGAAAACCAATTTCCTTTTAAGTCAGTACTTGTACAGTAAAGTCAGCGATGGTGCAGGATGTCCTCACTGACAGACTTCAGTGCAGCTGGATTGTGACGTGTAGTATGACTGTCCTGGATCAAGGCTTTGTCTTTGACACAGTTAAAAATGTCACATTTGTGATAACATCACTTTCATGATATTTACTGTGTGTAATTCTCAGACCACAGTTGTGTCTCTTTTGTGACTTCCATTGCTGTCATCTGCAGTGTGAAACAAATAGAGTTCAGATATGTGCCCAATCATTTATACATGTTTTGTTTGACATGATTTTTTGTTTGACATGATTTCCTGATAGTGGCCTCACACCTGCTATGTCCCCATGTCATACATAGACATCATTTGGCTGTGAATTAGCCTGTTTGGATCTCGGGCACTACAGTGCTCGGCGGGGAGAAGGTGACCCTTACTGATTTTTCTGCTGAAGACAAATTGTGACAGCCTCTGATAGTTGATGGTTGGTAATAATGGACAGTCACCACGGTCACCACAGTGACTGCAATATGATCTCTGTGCAGTGCAGTACACAGATGACTGCATAGTACTAAATATAAAGATGTCACAAAATATAATACCATTTGCCAACAGAGAAATTCCATATAGTGGGTCTGGAGTGGACAGGGTGATGCAGTTGAAGGTAGTGTGAAGACAAGCAATTACAAAGTGGGCGTGGGAGGGAACAAAGAAAATGGAGAGAAGTGGGACTGAGGTGGGGAAAGGTACATTTGATGAAGACAGAAGAAGGTGTATAAAAGAAAAAGAGGAGAAAAAAGGCGAAGGGAGGCTGATGGAGACCGAATCAGGGTCCCTGCCTTTCCAATTTAGTCTAGCTGTCATCCTGGCTGGTGATTAATGAAGTATGGAATGCCATCTGTTTTCCCTGGGAATTTCTCCTCTCTGGGCTCAGAGATGGCCACTCGTGATACTCCTACTGAATCTGTGTCTCTCCCACTCCCACTGTGCCCTGCCAGGCAGCTCCAGTAATTTGGGATAGCCCAATTTATGGCTGATACTGTACTACAATTGTGGTAGTTAATGAGAAATTGGGGGCAGTTGGCAGATGGAGAGGAAAACGTGGTGGGGTGCAGAACAGGAGTGGAGAAGGTATTGAGGGAAAGAGGAGCAGTTGATAAAGTGTTATCATACACAGTTGAGGACCATGGGGCACAAGGGAGAAGCTGGGAAGATTGCTATCTGTTGTAAACATTACTGCCACTGCCATCCACAGGGATTGCTGGAGCAGTGAACTGTGATAAACAATATGAAAACAGTGTCTGTTTTTTTTTTCACTGTAAAGACCATTTGGGGAATTTATCTTCTGGTTTGGAAAGCAAAATGATTTTGGTTCCTCTTAAAGAAAAGATAAAACAAACCGTATTCATAGCTGCAGTTTGGACTTAAAGGAATATGAAGATTCTTGAGAAACCCCATTATCTCCATCTTACTGGATTTCTGAAGAGTTCAGTATTGATTTTCAGATTGTACTTATCACATAAATTCTGCTCGCTGTAACTACATCTATTATGGGGTTTATACCGATCTGTATCTTTAATGTTAACATGTTCTTGAGTGAATTATTTGGTCATTTATCCTGGCTCTGTGAAACCATCACTGAAATGTCTTCTGGAGACCTCATACAGCTCATATCTCTGTAGTCTCACTGTCACAAAGCCACAGATTTATCAAGCCAGTTGTATTGATTGTAGGTGCTCCAGGTAAACTTATTGGTCAGAACCTGAGGAACATGTATTGGGCATGCTTATTAGAAGTAGCAACTTAATTTTACAAGCAGACCTTTAGGCGGATTGACAGATAAATTCAATTTCTTAAGTGGTGATTACATGGTAATTACATAGTGGTTATTGTAAGATTCAAATATCATAATCATATTTTTAAAAATGTCGGTACAGAATCAGACAGGACAAAACAGTCTATCCTTTTTCTTTTAAATTCTTTTAAAATAGTTCTCCTTTAAGGTAACAGTGTTTGTACAGATTGTGTGGCAACACAGTAGCTGATTTGTGCCTCCACAAATATGTAAGTCAGGGCTATGGACATAACACACAGTTATCTCTTCTTTTCACTGACACGCAACTAGCAAAGCCAATTCGACTTCCTTCTCAGGTAAAAGAAACCCACTTAGTGCTGTGGGGTTGCAGTCAGTGGGTGACATCAGACACTGAACTATGGATCAAAACCTACCTAGATTTTTACAGCAAGAGTCCCTCAAAACCCTTGCATCAATTATTGGTGCTGAATGTAATCACTGTTACATGACAAATGGCAAATTACATGAAGTATAACTGCAGCATTTCCCACCAGAAGGTAGTTGCTTGTGTAGAATACTTGCATACTGTATGAACACAGGCCTACCTATTGTATTGAATAGAAAATATCCTAACTACAGTGACCTGTTTATTTGGTGGTGGGTTCAAATGCTCACCTCTCTCCCACACCTTACAATCCTGTTAGTGATTCCATCAGAGCTCCGGCAATGAGAACAGTAAGTGGGCAACCATGCAGAGCCAGTCCTACATAAATTATTTGGAATGGTATATAGTGTTTACAGCCTTAATGCTTCTTTTACCTCATGCAGGGCCACCACGTATTGATTTGCACAGACAGTGGTGTCAGTGGTTTCCCACATAAGCAGCAAGGTGAGCGTGCACTCCCACCAGCCTCACTGATTTTGTTGTGGAACACTGACGACTTAAAATCACTAAGTGCAGTTTACATCCCAGCCACCATAACGTGGGTGACTCCTTTGGGGGGGAATGAAAAGGTTTAGCCTTGCCTGTCACACAGAGTTGCCATCAGTATCTTTTCATCCAAAGAAAATACATGCCATTAACCAAATGTCCTTCTCAGTGTGTTTTTATTTAATCGCATCTCATTAAATGATGTTGGAGTGAATGAATGGAGGGCAGCTCTCCTTGATTTTGATGGTCCATCATTTACTGCAGGGACAGCTCATAGATATAATCAAACGCTGCACAGGGACACAGAGTAAATGTGTCAAACCTTTCCCTAAGAAATGTTACACAGGTTTATGTGTTTGCCATGTAATCTGGACCATATATGAGAGCAAGAATTGTATGAGCTAGTTCACCTCATGCCCTTACATGAAAGACATGAGGTGCTTGGTATTGAGTGGAGGACCTCATTTTCCCCTCTGCAGATATTCTCACATTCCTGCAGGACTTCATTGCTTGACCAGGGCAAGGCTTATTCAGCCCTGGAGGTAAATCTTTCTGCTTTTCCGTTTTATCTCATAGGCTATCGTGGCATCACAGTTTGCGCTGATAATGTGGCATACCTCTACCAGACTATTCCATCAAGTTCAATCTTGGGACATATCACTGCTGCTGGAGGCTCTGTGTGATGTTCTGTTAGAACCACTACAGTGGAGATTAAATTACTACCTACCGCTTGCTGTCATATCAGATGAGTACATCAACTGAACTAAATCAACTTTTGGTTCATCCCTTCTGTATATGCTTAGGTAAAGCTGGTGCTGTTGTTTTATTGCACCCTCAGGTTTCCAGGGATGACAGCTGTTTGGCCTTCCAGCTCTCTGTCTTTCATTGTTCTTTCATTTCTACAGAGCTCAAAACTTGAGTCAAGTGAGAACACTGCACATTTATAAGGGGAGAAGAGACAGACACCCCACTGTCAAAGTGACCTGCTGTTTGTGCACTTTGCAAACCCAACACAGGGTTTAAATAGCATCTTTCTTGTTTGTAGGAGTATTGCATGTCCTGTGGCAGTCAGGGCAGGGACCACCATCTGGTGTGCAGGCTCAGTCCTCTTGAGGTGTGGCCACACAACAAGCAAGGCAAGGCAATTAAGAAAAAGGCAGGGCAGCCTTTTATTTATATAGCACATTTTACACACAAGGGACAACTCAGCAGCCTCTTGTCTGATGGCAGTAAACTGGCAACATCAGCAGATAAAGCTCCAGCCCCATGTTTTAGTCCTAGACTTCACACTGAAACTGGTATTCCTAATGTGGGTGTGTATGAATATAATATGAATATCCTGCCAACAGTGTTCGATTTTTGCCTCTGTATTTAATCTCTACAAGCCTGGTTTTGTTAAGAAAGCTCCAAAAAAGATAAAAAATTGATGTAACACCACGTAAATGTTTATAGAAGTTCAGTGCTGGTAATCTGGCAATGTCTGTGATATAACAGCAAGTGCTCATTGTTTTGTAGATGTATTTTTGATAAACAGTCATGGTTAGTCCTAACTGCAATGATACACATTGCATTTCCAGTAGCTGCTTCACAGTAAAAGCTATGCCATATTTTCAGGGTTGGAAAGACTCAAATGCACAACTTAGAGACAGCGATAAAAGTTTAAAACGGTTCACCCAGGTTTGGCTAACAAGAGTAGGCAAGGATAAACAGTAGGTGAAGTCAGGGTGTGGCCATATGGTCAGCAACAGACAGATGGATGAACAAATGACAAAATCCAAAAACAGGTAAGTAAGACTGGAAATTGTGGAAAACACAGTAGACAATCTGGCAGTGTGGGTGGAGATGGACTGGCATATAAATACTAGGGAGTGGTTGGAGTAGAAGGAACAGGTGAGTAGGTGGGTGGGGAAGAGTCAGGTGGGCTGAAAGGCAGGAAGGACTGTGGTTACTGCAGGGCAGGTGGGAATGGTGGGATCTAAAATGCCAGGACTCAGTGATAATGGCAAAGGCAGGCGGAAAATGAATGAATGACCTGTGACACAAACCTTCATTTCTAATCTCTAAGTAAGTGATGAATCACTGCCAACTGCACTTCTCCTTTTATTTTTATGAAATATTTTTGCTCTAATTTGCAGCTTCAAGCTGCTTCAGAGTAAAAACAGACAAAACAGCAGTTTTGTCCTGATTCACCTGGGTTTAGTTTTTCATAAAACTACCACAGAGTAGCTCAGTGCAGATGCGTGAAAGACAATAGATGGTTTACCTTATAACCTTGAGCTGTATCACTGTGAAAGAAAGACTGCCAGCAGTGGATATTAAAGCTCCTGAGAGGGGTGCTCCCAAAGGTGCTGGCCAATCCTCTCTGCTTAATAGGCGTGTAAAATTGATTCAAGGCAGTTGTGTCAGAGAATTAGCTGTGTAATGCTGTGTAGTGTGTGGCTTATACTCATCCTGTAACTTTCAGTCACCTCAGCTTATGAGATGCTCAACTTTCTTCACGAGCTGCAAGTTAACTCCTGCTCTGTTTGGTTTGCCTGAGCTTCTTTGTTAAAGCAGTTGAATTGCAGCGTTGGTGAGGGTAGTGAGTTGTGTGAGCTGGAAAACTGAAACTGATCACAATGGATAAGAGCTGCACTGCACTGCAGAGTTGGTGTTGGTGTATTAGTCACCCTTTCACATTGCCTGGGCTACATCCCAATTCCCTTATTTGACCTCTCTCCTCAGTCCTTTCTCGACTTGGAAATTGTTCTGCTTCTCTGTCTTGAAGCTGCCCAAAAGCTCTTATTTCTGCTCTGAGGAGCGAGGAGGGATCTGAGGAGCCATGAGCGAGGATACACAAAACCATTCTTTGTCGAAATCTTTTATCTGATGACACACCCCTTCATTAGAAATGTGTGTGTGTTTGGTGATTCAACACAGCAGGTAATCGGCATCACAACATCAGTGGAGTTTTTATACCAAAGTGGACAGACAAATAATAGATTCAGTAGATTCAAGTCTTAGATGTCAGCAGATGATCTGTCATTTCCCCATTTCATCTGTATCATTGGTAATATATTCTGAGAGAGAGGAGGGTCTGATATCTTTCAGAAATAATCACATTTTACTCTGCTGTCATTTCCAGAAACTGTATAGTTGTGTATGAGAGAGATATTTACACTCTAATCACAGCCTGGATTATTAGACAATGAATTTACAGATTGAATATCAATAATCAATAATCAATGGAAGAAAAAACATTGCTTTCAGGAGAAATGTTTCATGTGCATTCCATGTGCAGTATATATCTGGACAGTGCATATATGGGAAAATACAAATTCGAAGCCATCAGAACTTGTCACAGAGCTCTGACAGACAGTTGATCCAGCGGTGCCGCTGTTATCAGAAATGGACGTCGCTTCAGATGACAGTTCAGAGGATGTTCTCTAAAAACATGCTTCCTCTCTCCACCCTGTTTGTCATTTATTCATCTACCATCTCTCTCTATGCATCCACTCCTTACACTTCATCAGGGGAGGAGGAGAGAGTTTGGAAGGAAGTCATATTTCCCCTAACTTTAATAGTAGTTTAATTTCCCCCTTTAGTCTTGGATTTACTCGTGGATTTCTGTAATACCAGATGGGACAATTAACATGGCCAGGCATAATAACCTTCCATTTTTGTCACTTCTCCTCAGTTAATCCCCATCAGCCGTTGTCTAAGTAATTAAATTCTATAACCAAGCTTGGCCTGTGCTTGTGGATGATTACAGAGACAGTGCAACCGCAACATAAATCACTGTGACACTCACACAAAAGAAGCTGACTCACTTATTTTTCCTTTTATATTTTAAATGGGTTTGTTTTTAACATTTCCTCTGTCCTCAAATGCCAGACCTATTCTTATATTGGACAAGCTTGCTGTGTTGTTAAAAATGGGACTAATGTGCTTTAAATTTAAATGTTATCCTAATGTAAACTGTTGTGCTATTGTGTTTCTCTGTAAATACGAAGATTAACACAGATGTAATGAAGAGACCTCAAAGTGGGATCTATTTGCAGATAGTTGACGTTGACTTCACAGGAAACATTACCTTATACTGTCCACTTGGCCTCCTTACCAAATCCCATGGCTCCAATTAAAGCCTTATGATTGGGCTTAAAGGTGCTTCAAGCTTATCAAACTAACTACAGCACACAGTGGTGCTTTAATGACAGATGACTTGTTAAAAGTTAGTGTGGGCTAGAAGGTACAGAACGTCATCTCAGCAGCTTGTACTTGTACAGTAAATGGCTCTCTACAGTTAATTAATCTGATCAAAGCAGAAACATTAAGGGTTCTATATTTATCATCCATAATAACGATAAAGATTAAAACTTAGAATGAACACAATGTTCAAGATGCCTCACAACTGCTGTTCTCTGCCAGTTTGCCATCTAATGTAAGTATTTGTCTACTTGGACACCATGGACACATTGTTGTTTTCTTTTATACTCTGCCCTGAAGTCCGCTTGGAGGATGCTTTCCATATATGCGCAGTAGATTTTTGTCTATGTATGTATCTATGTATTCCATGCATGTGCACTACTAATCAAAACAAGATGTCGATGTGCATGCAAGAAGAAGAGGAGCTGCTTTATCTGCTTTACTTCGGGCAAAACCATTTAAATAAGTGTGGAGAGCAAGAAAGTGGTGTGTGTGGCTGCTCAGTTACAACAGGAAAGCGCATGATCTCCAACCCTCCAGTGACATCTCTCGTACTCTCAGATGTAGAAAGTATAACGCTGGCTTTATTTATAAACCTTAAAATTTTGATTGTGGTTGATTTGGTGACAGCCATCGCTACTGGTGGTAACAGCAAGTGCGGAATGAGAAAAATTGCCGCCTGGACACGTACTGAAAGGCTTGTGTTTTCCAGCTTTTGACTGATGGAAACTCTGAATTTATAAATTTGTGAAGCTTATTCTCTCGTGTCTAGATTGCAGGTTTCCATGTACCTTCCTAGCAACTCCCTGAACCAGCCTTATAGTTCATCAGCATGGCCCCAGCCTGCCTCCCAATCGGCTGGCATGGGGCCTGCTAGCTTCCAGCTTGAACCCCAGCAAGCCTCTTGCCAGCTCCTGCCCCTGAGTCGACTAACCTCTTACCTGCTCCTGCTCCTGAAAACCCATAGCAGTCTTTAATTGGGTCTCTAGCCTTCTGCTTGTCCCACACCTTGCCCTGCGGGTCCTTCGTAACCCAAGTGGCCTCCTCTTCCTTTCTGGCCTGCATGTCCACCTGAAGTTTTCCGCTCTGCCTTCCTCCAGCCCCTAGACAGCACACCTGAGTGCTACCTTACAGATAGACTTCACCTGTGGACTTCATTCTTGCCAACTTGCCTGTTACCTGTTCCTGTTTTGTTCTGGTTTCCTTGATCTGCATCTGTACCAGAACCTGTGACTGTATGCTTACCTGCATGTAACCTATTTCTCCATTTGTTGCTATTAAAGTCACAGAATTGTTCCTGCCAGTCTGGTTTCCTGCATTTGGATTCTCTGTCGTGTTTCCTGCTCCCATACTTGTGACAGTATACTTATAATAATATACATTAAATGGCTATTGTTGAAAAAATGCAAATCATAAATAGTGTCAAAACTAGGGGATTGATTTCATTACAATTTCATTAGAACCTTACAGGATAAAAAAATGTAAAAATCATTTTGCACATTCAAATAAGAAAAGTCATCTGATATTGCAGTAAAAGTCATGACCATGATCTACAAACTTTTCAGTGATTCATCATACCAAAGGGTATCAAGCGGAGGAGAGGCTTAATATCTAATGTTGTGAGTTCAGCTTTTTCTCGGTTCAGTGCCCACTTGCTCCTGTTCAGCAGACGGTTTGTATTTCACCCCTCAGTTCATTACTTTCTGTGGGCAGAGGAGCGTACACAGTGTACCCAAAACTACAATTTTATTCAGGCAAATAGTGCATCTGTGGCATGTCACAAACTGTAGGCCTGTATTATAGCCTGGTTTGTGATGATCTGATAAAATGGGTATCTCTTTTCATAAAAAAACACCACTTAATGTTGCTCAGACAAGCAGAATTCAACAAATGCAAAAAGATGATGGTTGCTCATGGCCACAAAACTGGTGTCTTGAAACACAGAGAGCCACCAAAAGGCTTAAATGTTAATGTGTCTGAATGAAGCTTTTGGCAATAAGGAAAAGTTCATGGGAAAATCAGGTTCTTATCAATGGTAGCACTAACCAAAACTGGCTGCGGCTACGCCCACAAAATATGAATAACACCTGAGAGAAAAATAATCCCTTCAGTGTGCAAGGGATGTGGTATAAAATGTCTCAAAGATAAATGACATAGAAACAGACTTTGGCATTCCAATAAGAGCACTTTAGGAGGTAGATGAACCAGAGGAAACCAGATTTGCTTGTGTGGCTTGCAGAACAAGGTATTAACCATGAATAATCATAAAGGCATAATCTGTGGGATGCTCATTTTTTTCCTTTTGGTGGCACCCTGAATGCTTTGCAGTTTTTGCAGAGGTGTTTCTCAGTGCACTCTGTTAACAGTAATCCCAGTATTTAACCATTATTCACCTACAGTAACTGCAGCTCCCAGTCCCCCAAACCGACATGGTCTCCTCCATCAAATCTAGCAATCCAGTACCTACCAGCATTTCCTGAAGCAATATATGGCAAAGTGGGTGGCAGTTGTGGGCCACCTTGGCAGAGAAATTCCCACTCAGTTAATATTTTATTGTATTAATGAATCTCATTTGGACCTAACTGTCACTTGAGTTTCAAAGTTGGATACAGTAATTAACCTTGACAACGCGAGGTCAAAAAGTGTCACCAAGCAGAGCAGAGCATCCATCTTTTTAATGGAATGTCATATATGAATGTGTAGGTATATCAGACCACACAAGCAATAATTTAAAACATTTTTATTGGTAATGTTTTTAATTAAAAGCAAAAAGAGGCAAGCAGGCTCATAAATAACGTGACTGTCACTGTAAACGTAACCGCCACAAAATGATTCATGTAGTGTCTTTGGATTTGTGTGTGCAATCTTGGAATATATCAGTATCAGTAATAGTGTTTTAAACAGAGTTGCACAATGCATTTTTCATTTGAAAATCTTAAATTGCTTAAAAAAGGGGTGAAAGATGAATTACTTGATTGCTAGGAATTTTCAATGATTAGTGCTACATGCAAAATCAGTTTACCAAAACCCTGTGACCAAATGAACAGGCATTAGCAATTAAAACCTTGCATCTGGAGGGCAGAGAAGTCCGGGACCAAAAGGAAAAGATCAGCAGACTTAAAATGAACTGGCCTAGGGCTAGTGACAAAAAATAATAGGGAACCTTTTAAAGGGAAGTGTGTTCAGAGTGGCACTTTGGAGTGGGAGGCGTGAGATGATTATTTATAGAAACAGTGATTTTTTTTTCCCGCTATCACCCTCCAACCTCATTCACTGGCTTGTTGAACACTCGACCTGTGCAGTGTCCAAAAGCAGCATGGCTTGAGCATACCCTTGCAGAATACTAAGTTGGTCTCCCAAGGACAGTACACTCTGTAGCATAACAAAGTCGAAGGCAGCAGCCACTGAGAATATGTGTATGTGTTTTTATTTTCATTTTTAAGATGACAACACAAGTTGAGGAATTAATGTAAAACACAGATGTATGAACAACTAAGTGAGGCTACATATGTTCTATATACGATAATAGTGGCATATTTACTTTGCTGTGTTTATTGTACCATTAGATGACTTGATAGATGGTAGTAAGCAAGGAGGAATTAAACCCCAATACAGGGAAAGTTTAGTGTGATGAAGGATGCCAGCTGTCCATGGGAAGTGCATCTGCATACTGAGTTACTGTAGGAGTAGATTTAGCACACAATGCCACACTTAGTCGTTTACTTTTATTTTTGTTGTTGAGAATGGTGGTGAATCTAGACCTTAGCGACTCTTGTTGTTGACTATAGCTCTTATACCTTTTATCTAGAGTTTAGGCCAAATAATTTTAGAATAGAATATAATAAGGATGATTACTTTCATTAGAGTCACCTCTTGATAATTATTTTTATTATTTGATTATTTTAGTCTATGAAATATTGAAATATTGAAATTGTTGATCGTAGTATCCCAAAAACCTAGCTGGCACCTTAGATTTTGTCTGACCAGCAGTTCAAAAATAACACAAGAAAGGGTTAGAACAATTGATTGATTATCAAAATTGTTGGTTTGCTATGAAATCAGCCCTAATGATCTTGGTGTCAAAAAATAAATAATCAAAAAATCATGAAATTCATGATTCATAGAAAACATACCCTTTCTACTTTAGAAAATGTTGATATAATCATAACCATCTATTGACAAATGCTAATTTAAATCTACTAACATGTTTTCGATGCTATTAGTAAGGGGTCTGGGCCTGTCCTGCTGTTCACATAAGGAGGTGAAAGGTATAAGATTTAAAAGCCTGTGAGAAAATTCATGGTGGGCAGTTGCAGGTGGCAGTGGACTGTATTAATCAATTAACTGTGGAATCCCCTGTGCTGTCTGCACTCATTTACAATGTGTTTTATCATCACAGTGCTGGTTGGCCCCACTGGTCACAGGGCAGTCTGCCAGATATTACAACTGCTTTAGTCTGGCTTGTTTGGCAGGAGTCAAAGACAAACACTAAGCCACCTGTACTGTGGGACCCATGACAGTAACAGAGCAACAGATTTCTTTAGTAATTCACTGTTTAGAGATAATTCAGCAAATCATTTGTCCAATTTGTTTGATGCAGATATGGACGTATTATCAGTGACAACCTTGCTGTGCTGTTAAGAGCGATGCTGCCGTGCATTTCTTAAGACAGCTTCCTCTATCATCTTTGTCCTGGTGGGGAAGTGTCCCATCTCTTTTAAGTCATGAACACACTGCAAAATTTATGACTTTAACCTTGATTTACCTATAGTATGATTGAAACAGATTTTCAAGATGGTGGAGTGTGCATTGGTTTGAGCATGTCACCAAGGAGAGCTAGGGTAAGGCTGCTATATAAAGTTTTGATGAGACATTGTTTATCAAATATGATGAAATTGCAATATGATGATAATATCAGCCACCATAGGATCATGTGATGTGTAGTGTATTCTGTTAACATCATAAATCCAAAGATAGTGTGTTTGTCTGCTACTTAAATTGCACTATGAAGTCCATCAGTAATTGCGTGATGTTAGAAAATTAGATGTCGTGGAAACAGGTACTAAAAACACCTCTTTTTCAGATTGAGCATCGTAGCAACACTAAAAGGTGCGGCTGTGAGAGAAAAGTCAGTGTTCTTGATGCGGTGTCACAGGGACCTATAGCACAGCTGCAGAGTCAGAATAAACTCTGAATGAACATCTCCACCTTTTGGACTTTGCTGCATGAGAAAATGCCATTGTTGTGGGGTCTAGAGTCCAGTCCTGTGTGAACAGCTGATATTACTTGAATTTTATCATCTTCATGGAACTGTATTGTAGAGCTGAAATGAGTAGGCAATCAATTGGTTAGTTGATGAACAATAATAATAATAGTAATAATAATCTGCAAGGATTTGGATCATCAAAATTCACTGGTTTTGTCCTCTCAAATGTTTTTTCTGTTTTTCTGTTTGATATAACTTAAAACAGAACAACATTTTTATATGTATACATTTTGGATAATTTAGGGACCACTGTGATATAGTTGGAGCCCTACTGTGGTCTTTTTACTGGTCACTGTTAAGTTAACTTTAGGCTACTGCACAATAAACTAATGTCACTGCCAATAATGAGGGCAAGAGCCAACAAGAAGATCTACTGTAGCTGTTCCTAATCAGGCTGCAGTGCTGTTAGCAATGCATTCGCACAATTCAGTTTAGGTAAGAAACAGAATAAAAATAGAATAAATGGTTTTTCATGTGTAATTCATGCTGCTGCTGCTTCTGACACTGTGTAGACAGACCATGAGGAGTTAAGCAGTTTTTTTGTTGTATCAAAAGAAACTCAACTGTAAACTTTAAAAGTCTACAGATTAATGGGAGGTGTAACATGTTTCTGATGTGCCTGTTAGATGGAGACTCTACAGAATGGGGAAAACATCAAAAACTGCTTCTATCCTTCTAATCTCTCACAGCAAAAATTATTATATACCTAAACAAGCAAACAAGATATATTTCTGAAAATAAATCAGTGAAAGTTCCACTACATTAGAAAAGGGTAAATCTGTTTGGGCCAGAGCTGTCTTCACTAACATTTTCCATAGCTAAGAGAGACACACACACTCATACACACACGCTTAAACTTCCAGCATTCTAGTCCTGACACAAGTATAGTGGGCTCACAGTTTTCTGACCCAATGAACAGAGTAAAACAAGCTCACACATGCACACAGTTACACACATGCACACAGACCGAGAGAGGTGCCGAAAGTGAGAGAGAGAGAGGGAAATCAATGTTGATGCAGGCCCTTAGTGGGCAACTGTTTATCAGCTCAACTGACTGGCTCTTATTTTTGACAACAGCAGAGAGACTTGGTAACAAAAGGTCATTTGGATTCTACTCATCACAGCTCCAGTCCAGTCTTAAGGCTATTCAGCTGGTTAATCAGACATTGTGCCCTGAGTCTCTGGCTAATGGAGTCCATCACCACAATGCCGTCTTACAGCCACGCTGATTATTGGGACGTTTCTTATCTTGGCTCACCACAGGCTTTATAGTAAACAGTGGAGACCAAGGACCAAACATTACATAAAAACAATTAGCAGAACATCCCTAAAGGTGCACACAAGCTTGAAAAAGATTTAAAATCAGTGCTGAGAACAGATTTGTTCAACCTGAGTTCCCACTACCAATTTAAGTTCAGTCTCCAGTGGACAGGCTTATGGGTTAGTTTGTGCAGCTCCTGTAAATCTTTTGGTTGTTAACCTCCATCGCAAAGGTTACTTCAGGGCAACTTCTCTCATAGTTCATTGTGTCTATTGCTCGTAATATAATGGTAATATAACAACAGATGCAATAAGGCTGATATGATTAATAAATCATAACTGGGTCAGTCACATTGATTTGTAATGTCCACAAATGGCTGCCAAAACCCCAGTCTTTTATTAGTTTAACTTGATGTCATAACGGTTTTAGTAATACTCAATTATCTTACTTTAATGACAGATATATAATTATATATTCAAGCAATTTACTATTTCCAGTGATTCTAGTACACATAAATTCATTTCAAGATGTCCATCAGACATGATTTAATAACTACTGCTTGAAGTCACCCTTCACTCAATCTCCAGCTCTCCCAGAGGAGTTACTCAGTGCTTAAAAACTGTGTGTGTGCCTGGCTGCTCTCGTCTCTGTGATGTGTAACCTTCTGGCTGTATCCAGATGAAATATGTGCATTTTATAACTGAATGTACTTCAGGTAACCAGGGTTAAAAGGTTTAAGACAAGAGAATGAAGATAAAAACAAGTCTTCTTGACTTTGGAAAATTGGCAAAATGTTGGCAATTAGACAGTCATAGGACTCCTGCTTTGATTCTGTGTGAATGTGTGGAATTGCTCAGGTACATCGAGGAGCCTCAGTGAAGGGGGAAAAAAAAATCTTGTGACTAGGTCGGATGTAGCCTGAAATTTAATATTCCCCTTGGAAAATCAATGTTTATTACATTATAGGCAGTAACTTCATTTGCAGCTTGCTAGGTTCACCCCAGGTAACCTTTCAACAAAGTCTGTTTATCTTGCTAATGGAAATGTTCACAATTTGCATTTTGTAAACATTTAACTGCATTCACCCTCCCAAATACTGTTTCTCCACCTGTCAAACTTGTCAGGCTCCTTTCTTGCACAGCACATAATGCAGGTTACAGCTGTAATGGAGGCAAAATTACCGCCCAAATAGTGAAAGATAAAAGCAGGTTGAAATGACATCTGTAGCTAGCTGTAGGTAGCTGGCTAATCAAGCTAATGTTAGCTCTGTGAGTTGGTTGAAAACAGAATCCTCTACCGACTTTGTAATTTGCCCAGCTGACTTGTTTTAAAACAAGAACCCCGGAAAGGCCTCTTAAATATGCACTTGAGTTTTATTCCATGCTATTAGGTGGACATCAGTAGGGGCTGCTGGCTGTTAGCTAAGCTATTGCAAATGTTAATCAGCTTGTTATCAGATTAGGATTCCATCCATCCATTATCTGTACTGTTCGTTCTTTGAGGGGCAGGGGGGGCTGGTGCAAATCCCAGCTGACACTGGGTGAGAGGCAGGGTAAACCCAGGACAGATAGGTTAGGACTCCTTCAGTGTGAACTGTTTACGTGGTTTTTACCAGAAGCTGAATTATCTGTATAGGTCCCCACCTCTCCAAAATAAATGGACCAGGTAACTGACCTTTTAAAAACACAGGTTTTTAAAGCAGTGTCATGTGAAATAATCAGTGTTTCTTCATCCAGTGAAAGATTGTAGTTATGAGGTCGAAAAAAGTGACGGTGATGTGACTTGGCACATTAAGAAAGTAGCCGGTGGGAAATGTTTTAATGTCTGCTCATCCGGCCAACAGGTGGTGCTTAGGGAAAACTCAGTTTAACCCTTTCATGCATGAATTCTAAAATCCCCAGTCAGGATTTTTTGTGTTTTGTGTTTTTATTTTTCTTTAGGCATGAAAAAATATCTGAACTTAATTTTTTAAAACACAATTTTTCCAAGGAGTTTCTCACATGTCCACTCGGGTGGACTGCATGCGTTTGAGTTTTCAATTGAAGAGCTATGTATTTAACAAACCAATCAATAACTTTATATATTAGGTTCAATACCTTGCTCCTGACACCTTAGATTCTCAGCATCCTCAGCTCCACTGTCACTACTGCTAACATTTGTTAGTACTTCTTTTTCTGGCAGCCATTCATCATCACTGCCATTAGCATCATTCTCATTTGACTCAGGTGGTATTTGCTCCACTATCCTGTAGGCCTGTCTATCATGCGCTGTACTTGAGCTCTAAAAAAAAAATCAAAGACACTAACTGTTGCTTTCGTAATGGAACGAATCTGCGTATAATTTAGTTTTTGTTACAAAAAGTTACATTGTAATAACATGAAGCAGCTGATTCAGAGCCAAAACAGATACTGCAGATGAAGTATTTTCAAGAACAACTAAGTCTGCACTGTAATCCACTGACAAAGCAACTGCTTATCAGTCACTCATTCTGTGTAATATTAATTCAAACTGTGCAATATCGGTATACAGTTTAATCTGTTTCTATGTATATAGTCCTGTGTATATTGTTCTTTTGTTTATATTTTTATTACACTGTCCTGTGTATACAGTTTTTTTGTTTATATTTTTATAATATAGTCTTTTTTTATATCCTGTTTGGTATTTACTCATATTTATGCCTTTTTCTATTTTTTACAATCCTTGCTGCTGCTATAACAATGTAAATTTCCCCGCTGTGGGACTAAAGGATTATCTTATCTTATCACAGTAATCTTATCACAGTAATAGTATGAAATGCAGTTGAAATATAGCCAGCGATGCATGATGTCCAAATATTTTTTACCTTCAGGGGTCTCCTTCTACAGAAGGATTGGCAAGATAAAGAGCATAATAAAGAGCATGACAAAGCCAATACAGGCTAACATTACTCTAAACTCTTATAGTAGCAGAGGATATAGGATATGCTGTTTTGTTGTAACCTGTAACACAGAATTATTGTAGTATAAAATGCTCCTTGGTCTTGGACATAGGTTACAAGTCAAGGTAATCAGCTAGTTAGCTGGACATGCCAATGTTTTCAGCTTACTTTAGAGCATACAAACACACCTTTTAATCTATTCATCAAGTTTTCTTTCAGTATTTTTATGTTTGGAAAGGTTACAGAAAAAGATACTAGCCCCAACCCCCAAACTGTTTATACATGGCGCTATACAGCACCATGCACATGGGCTACTAAACTCCTCCATCAAACAGCAAGTGACAGATTGTTGTTTAACAGCTAATTACATATGACTACACTGTTATTTGACATATCTTTACTGTTGACCATCTTCTGTATCCTGCATACCACACTTTAAGCCCCCTTAATTTTGATCACCCTACCTTTCAAACAAATCTTCATGAAAAGAAAACAGTGCACACCGATTTACATGTAAAAGCAACCTTTATTGAACAGCATGTCTCAAAAAATATTAAAGTTTCTTTAGCTTTGGTATCAACTTTTGTACATATACAAAAGTGTGTGTGTGTGTGTGTGTATATATATATATATATATATATATATATATATACACACACACACACAAGATCTCGACAGCACATAGAAAACAGTTTATGTGCTAAAAGTGATTTAAAAAATTGCACACACTGATCGTATGCAGTAGTGTAAAAGTACTACAACCCTTGTAGCTTAGACATTCACCGACATCACAGCACTGATGCATTGTTTTCAGAGACTCAACAGTTATCTTTGTATTGCAAGAGGGAAAAGGTGTTAAATCAGTTATCAAAAAAAAAAAAAAGATGCAGACAAACACACTGCAAACAATATGTACATAACAAACTTATTCCATCTAACAGATGTTGTTGCTTCAGATAAAGTCCTTTGTAATGTTCTGGGAAACTGTAGAATTTTCTTTTGGTTGTTTGTACTTTTTCATTTCTGAGATCATTGTTCAAAGACTGTTCGACACATTAGAGTTACTTTTGTGAAAGCAAGCCATCTAGATATTAGAAGTAGAGCCTCATACCCATCCACATGCACTACTGCCTGTGTACCTATGAGCAAGGCACTGAACTGCTGATCTTTGATTGTTTGAAGATCACTCCCATTAAAGGGTCTGGGACCTCAATCCTTTTTTAAATTCCTGGGACTCCCTACACTTTGGGTTGAACAAAATTCAGGACAGAGAAAAAACAAATCACAGCTGTATGTACACATGTAAATGTCTAATCAAAAACCATAAAGAAATCAGCCCAGAGAGGCATCCATTTTCAGGATTTTTGCCTATATCAAATACCTGTATCTGTGCTATCTACTGGGCATTACAAGATATTGCATTTCTCCAACCTCATTTGCATATTAAACTGCAACAGTGGACATGCACAGTCTTCAGTGAAGGAACAGTAACTCTCCATCATGCACTTTATTCAGGGACCTTGAAGTCACTATCCCTGAAAACATACGTAGCATGCTAGCAATGCTACATGTACAATAAACCACTTATTAAACCACTTAATTAAAAACCACTTATGCATTTCAAAGAAATTAATTAAATGGAATTTACTGGCACAGAATAAAGGCCAAAAAGACTGATAGTTTGAAATTATTACCAGTACATTCTCATTAATCTGCCTACTCTCTTGTTTTTTTGTTTGTTTTTTTTCTTGTTTTTTTTTTTTTTTTACCTTGTCTGCTCTAGGAAAGACTTCAAAATGCATGGGGTAATAAACAACTTGTGTTCTTCAACCTCACTTTGTAACCACAACCACAGTAATCAATACATCATATCCATCTTCCTGCACTGTGAACATATTTCTGCTATGACATTTTATGAGTGAATACCTTACCCATTAGATATTTAACTAAATAAATGATCCCTACAATCCCTCTTCCATTATCATAACAGTCTGGCAGAGCTTCTCCAAAAACCACAACAAGAAAATCCCTCAAAATGCTCATCCCTAGCAAGACTGATGTATACCTTCTCACTGCAGAGAAACACAGACTCCCAGCTTCTGCGGGTTTACTGCCTCTGATATCTGCTCATGTTGTCCAGAGCCAATCAACGATTCCCCTTTGTTACCAGTCCATCATCTTGAGCTGATGCAACAGCCATGTTAAATCCACCTGGACCGGCGTGCTGCTGCTCTGTAAGCCTCTGTAAGTAACACCACATCTCTCATTATTAAAGATGTCCTGGCTGGGGACATTGGCTATAACCATGAAAAAGTCCTCAATCGTCAGCCATCAAAGTGGGCCACTAGTGATACCACGACAGGTTTGATGTCTGAAGAAGGGCCTTTAGTTATATCGATGGTGGGTTCAAAGGAGGGACCCAGCTGTGGCACCGTGGTGGCTGGTTGGCCCAGGGATGCTACCATATATAGAAAGTCGTTGGAACGGCGGTGACCGGTGACTGCCACACCTCTGATGGCCTTGGTGGCGACCTTGGAGGAGCTCTTTAAGCTGGAGCCTCGTCGAGGAGTCTCACAATGCAGCAGGGCTTGGAAACATCTGTAAAACTGGGGCAAGCATACAACACAAACACATGGTTAGAAATGTACTGTACTACAAAGTAAGACATAAACCCACAAAGGATGAAAATGTAACAACAAGCCAGGAGGTGTAATGCTGGATTATGTTGCTAGCGTTCGGCTGAATACAATTAATGTTACACCCATGACAGATATAATCCGATTTGCCCAGACATGAAATTAATTCAAGTTGCTCCTACCAATGGGAAGTTAAATGACCTGACTGATCACACCAGTCTTTCTGTCCTCCTCTGCTTTCAACAGCATTACTCTACCATTGGGGTTATTGTGTCGCCTGTCTTTTCATGTGGATGCTAATGGGAGTAAAAGCTGATACCTTGAGTAATTTATAATTTCAGTAAGTGTAATATACTGTATAGTGGATGTTGAAAGTTGAGGGCACAGAAAATTGGTTAATTTCATATGTTGTGGTTATTTTAAATGTCCCCAGTTAGGATTTTCATGTGTCTTGTGCAGGGCGACAATTCATATGATGCTAAAAACGCATTAACAAGGTATAACAGAAGGTGGGCTGCATGCCAAATTCAAAGCTTTGGAAGCCATTGAACGAAGCATCACTACAGAAAGTTTCACTACTTTACTAATATGCAAAAAGTGCCTGCAGCAGAGTGAAGCTGAATAACATGATCTTTGGGAAGCCCAAAGATCATCATGAGTTCTACTCAACTGTGCATCTAGACCTCTCTCTCCTCAAGGTCAGTGGAGAACATCTCACTGGGGAAACAACACAGTTAAATTCCCCTGTTAGCTGCCTTAACTGATTCAAGCTTTTTTTTTAGTGCAATCAAGTTTTTTCCCTTTAATTCAACCAGAGAAGTCTTGCTGAGAGCGATGCTTGCAGTGCTCTCTTTTTCAGGTTCACACTCATACAGTTTCACACCTGGCAGCAGGCCAGTGCAACCACAGCCTGCTCTGTCAGCCCATGAGCTGCTCCACTGGAGCAGTTTGCAGTTGAAGACCTTGGTCAAGTTGGTAATAAGGAAGGAGTGGGTGCTGCTTTTTCACCTGCGCCACTCAGGTTTATCTTGGTTTAGGAATCAGACCGGCAACAGTCCAGTCACAAGCCAGTTTGTGCCACCGAGTTGACCAGTGTTCTGTAACTTACTTTGCAAGCAATGTACAAAGAGGATGAGGTATAATTTATGTCTGTATCACCTCAGAGGCAGTAAAGAGTAAAGAAGAAGTAGTAAAGAAGAAGAGTCCCATTCTGCTGGTTTGCATTGTATTAGTCTAATGAAATAGAAAACAAAGACAGGGGTCCTTCTGCTTTTGATCTGCCAGTCAGATTGGGCCATTTGTTGGCTACTGCACTTTAGTTTCTTGTCAAGCATGATGACCTGATTTGGGGCAGTTGCACTGTTGATCAACAGGCAGTGGTAATCAATAAAAAGTGGAATTTTAGGCTTAGGCAAATGTTCACCCTATCCATGCTCTTCTTGTACCAAATTATGCAAATTATAGACCCACCATGCTTGCTGCATTTCCACATTCTGGAAGTGACCATTGTGGTAACTCCTTAACCCAGCTGAGGATGGACTGCCTCTACAAGACTACTAGTCTTTGATGCCTTGCCATAGTCAGCCATTGAAAGTATGAAACCTGGATGACTGGCTGGTGAACAGGGTTGCAATCTGTAACACGGTGTGTGCTCAGTCCACATTGCAAAAAGCTTTGGTTTCCAGCAGTGATGTAAGGTTTAAACCCATCAACCTCCTCATTAGAATCACTGCTTTCTTACCACCAACTTGTGTTTGGGCCTTTCACATTCTTGTAACTTGTTTGTGTCAGCAGTTTCTTCCTCTCTGGTGGGTTTCTGTGAGAGAAATGTGGTCAACCACAACCATTCCTTGATAAAACATTTTTTAAACAGTCAGCACTTAGCCCCTCAATGTTCCAGTCATTCTCAATACCCTCCCATAAGAGTTGTTCAAATCTATTGATTACTGGGTTACATGGGGAAGCCCACTGTACATACAGCAGCCCAATATCCCTATTCTGTACCTCACGATTTACGTCTACTGCAAACCTTTAGTGCCAGCATGGGTATGTAGCCAGGCAGAAATTAAGTGAGTGAAAGTTGAGACTGAACTAACTTCACAGATTTGAAATTAACTATCCCTTCCATTAAATTTAATTCTGATTGTTTTGGGTTTTTTTTGTTTTTTTGTTTTTTTTTGGCCAGAGTCACAATCCCTACCCAGCCTTACCCAATACTCCTTGGTCCTGTCTGGCAAACGTGTTGGCTCTAGGGTTATGCCTGTGCTCATAGATTAAGGCTCAGACTAACTGTCAGTATGAACCCTTGTTCATCTTTGCATATTAGTTTAAAGTATGATGGTAGCTGCAGTATGTAACAAGGTAAAGGTCTGGCTACAGTAAATTAACTTGCTGGAGAACTCCACAAGCCAAAGAGCAATAATGAATGTCTCGCATCAAATGGCATTTTACATCCAGCATTTACATTATTCACTAATACATGATAAACAACCATGAAGGGTGATTTTTAGTTTGAATTTCTGCTGTTCAGGCTTTCAGTTGTCAGTGATTTTAGGCATCACCAGATGGCAAGCAACATTACCTTAAACACATCATACCTCAAACTGATTTGATCATTGTTTCAGTAATTTCACATAAACTGTTACAGGTCTACACCTCTGCAAATACTGTATTCTGGCCAGTGCCAAGAATTGGAACACATCAAAATATTTTGTGGAAAGAAAGGACAGGCTGTCTCCAAGGTACAGAGGAAAGGCACTGAAATCTGTACGCCATCTGTCAGGGTATAATAAATAGTGAATGGACACCTGGATACATTTTTCAATCCAAGAAATAGATCTGGAAGTCTCTGGGTTATGGATTCATGCAGATCCTCCTGTTTTACAACAGTCTCTACACAACACAGAGCCACTGCTGCTGATGGACAGATAGGAAGATTCTGAATAATTGAGGACCCCAGCAGCAGGTTAAAAGCATAACAATGCATTCAGGGTATATATCTGTACTTTATATTCCAGGCATTTCCAACTACATTCAAGACATATTGACAACACAAGGGCAGACACCACAGTTTAGACCATTTTCAAGTCTTCTTCCATGGCTCCTGTTAATGTGGACTCTGAAAATGCCACTCCTGAGTAAACGTAGTATACTTAGTATACTTTCAGATTCATGTATACTTATAGTCTACTACATTTTCTCATGAGGTGCAAAATATGACGAAACACTTTCACAGCATCTGATTGAAGTGGAGATACCACAGAAGTCAAATGCACACACTGAAAGCAATCCAACCACAAGTAACTGAAAGATACCATGCAGACTGTAAACAATAAAAAGATATGTTGTACTGTCAAACCTATGAAAAGACAAAAACCAGCAATGAAAATTAATGAGCCTTCTAACACGTATTGTTTCTGTACCAAAGCCTCATATATCTTATCCCTGTGAGTCGTAGAGCTCCATTGTTGTCTAAAAGCTATTAACAAGAAACATAAATGAACCACACAGTTGCACTGGGTGACATGTTCCTCCATTACAATGAACATGGACAGTCGATTCCATGTACACCATCCTGCCCATGTGAATTCGCACTAGTGCATGACCTAACAAAGACACTATTTACTCCTTTTTGAATAATATTTGCTAAAAACTACAGTGCCCAGCTGTTTTGAGAAATTATTTTCTTTCTTTTCAACAGTATTGTGATCTAGTTTAAAAGACTTATATCTACTGTAAGAGTCACCCTGCCAATGTGAACCACTGGCAGGCTGAAGAGGTGGTACAGTATTGATAGATGGGCACATTATTGATTATTGATAGATGGGCACATTATTGGCTTTGCCTCACATGGGATTTGTCACAAAAATATAGTATATTGCCAGCCTAATCTTTAAAGTATGGACCTAAGTACTTTTCAGTTTAATCTCTCAAACATATTTTTTTTTACATCACAAACTATCTTCTTAGAATTTGTAGTCACTGAGTCAACATTGAACTTCTTCACATTGCTGTCCGTCAAATGCTTTCTGGGTATGAAGAGATGCCGAGAGGGATAGCAGCAGAGAAATGCCTCAGGACATACCTAAAAATTCTCCTCACGATCTGTAAGCAACATATTCGTCCCCTTTCTCAGTCTGCCTGCAACCTATAGGTCGTCTAAAAGTGAAGGCTAGCAGGGAGATGTAAAGAAATGAAGTGATCAGCGCTTCTCTGTGGTGCTGATCCACAATCCCTCCTTCCCTCAGCTGTCCAAACAACACGCTGATGCACACTAGAAAGATGGAAGAGAGGGAGATGGAGACAACAGACAAGTGATAGAGGATGACGTTAGTTAAGACACAGGCATTGAGGCCAAGGTCAAGGGAAAGGTTAAGGCAATGACAGATAAATAGATAGAGCATGACAGGGAGATGGAAGGAGCGAGATACACTGACAGTATTTTGGAGAGAGAAGGTTGGAGGTGTCTCAGGAAGGGTCATCTCATACTGGTCACATCAGGTTTGCGTGATGCTTTCTATGATCTGGGCTGATGCTGTCTGGGTAGAGGATGACAACAAGAGGGTCAGATGTCAGGCATCGTCTTAGACAATAAGCCCTTCATTTATTTATTTGATTTTTTTTTGTTTTGTTAAGGCAGTGGATCCAATATTTTCCTTTCTGCATGACTGCACAGAAACTTTCATTAGCAGTTCACTCATGTCGGCTTTGCAAAAAGAGACATCAGTTTTGTTGTTTGTTGTTGTATAGAAGTCCAACATAATCCAAAAAATATGTGAAAGGCAATTTTTCATATTCAATATCCAGACTATAGAGCTGCAAAAATGAATAGACCTTACTCCTTAAATTGAGTTCTTTGTGACACTAATGATCAAAACTTTGCAGTGTTCTCACCACAGCCTGAGAAGAGTTCAATTGCACAGTCATTTCACTTCAGTAAATTATACTAAATGCAGTATAAGGGATGTAAATGAGGTGAGCAACTGGCATCGAGCATTAAGCTTATTTTACAAGCATCAGCAGATAACCCACTACTTCATTTGACAATTGTGTGACTTAATTTGATCCAGTAAACTCCCCAGTGTTGTGAAATATCCTGCAGACTATAGAGTGTAATAAGAAAAATTAATAGATCTGAGAGCTCTAGTTGGAAAAATAATGACTGTCACACAGGAACTTGTGAACAGAATGACAATCATATGATTTCCTCTTGGGATTTCCTGGCACATTCTCAATTCAGCAAAAGGCTGCATTGTGTATTGTGTGTTATCAATCATTTCCTCACACTACAATCAGTTGCTGGAACTTTCGAGTCCCACAGTTTAGATTTTCTGCAACATCTCATTTCCATGAGTCACTGACGTTAAGCTTCCTAACAGATAAGTTGCTCGCTTCAAAGAGTATGTTCCTCAGCAAACATTTCCATTGAAGTTTGTGTCTGAAGTGACTGGCCTGAGGCATAAGATGATTCTATTTCCTATCACAACTTCTTGAGATGCACCTTGCCTACATGCAGCTGTAGCAGTAGGCTACATCGGAGGTGCGATCTGTAAGCTCAGAGACTGTTTCAGCTGTGAGTGAATGGAGCATGGCACAGTAATGTGTATGCAACAGGTGCAAGCCATGACTTTTGGGAGTCAGTATTCCAAGTTACGTTGCATGTTGTGTTTTGTGACCTCCGAGGATCTCTGTCAACAGGCCCGGGATGACCGCACCGCCATGTTGTGGGTCATTACTGGTGGCCAGAATTGGGTCAACAGCTACTACACAGAGACCAAACAGCAGTCTTGGCAGTGAAGGAGCCCGCAGTCTCCAAGATTGAGGATGGCGTGTCACGCTTGTCTTCGACATTTGCAGTTTTGTGCACTGCAAATTCATCCCCCAGGGTCAGACTGTCAATGCTGAGTTCTACTGCACCGAAGACATTTAGCTAAATATTGCTCCTGTGCCTTGTTATCACAGTCATCCATGTTATCTCCATCTGCAGTGAGAGGTCTCAGAACTTTATGATGAGTTTAAGAGGTTTGAACAGATGATACTGGACTGGCTGAAAAAAGTTGCAGCCACAAAATTATAGTTCAGCCAGTTGTTTCAAGTCCACTCATTCAACTCAGTGTTTCTTTGAAGTTCTCTAAAAATGCATCTCTTCTGAGAATCACTACAAGTAGGACATGAAAGTAGTGTAATAATACAGACAATAGTGCATACACATTATTATGTGTAATGCCACAGGGGTAAATTAAAGTATGGTGCTATTTAAATTTTCTAATTAAAAGGATGATCATATAAAGATAACATAAGGCAGTACAACTATGACATAAGTCAGCCTAAAGGCTCCTGAAATCATGTCACAAATGTATTTCCCATTTAGGTCAAACTGTGATTGAAGTTCTGAAAAAAATGCTTTATAAACTACAGTGAAATATGCTCAGAATGTCATGTTAGTATGAAAACAGACATAATTACCATGAAGTGAAAAATGTCAATCACCCAGAAGAAGAGTAATAGTTCTCACTGATGAAATAGATCTGACTCTCTATTGAAAACACATGCATCATGGCCTTTAAAACTATTAGCAAATCTGGTCCATTTTCCCCCCTTATTTCATCTTAATTTGAAACACTCAACCCTTTTACACTTCATGTGTTTACTCCCTGTTGTCCGAATATCAAGATATAATAGTGAAACACTTCACAAAATTCACAAAAACAAAATTTGTATTAGCTTTTCACAGTAACTTGACAGCCATCCTCCTGTCCTCTGGTGCATCATCAGAGCCCACTGCAGTAATATTCCCTGTTTGCCAAGACAAAGAGACAGACTTTAACCAACCCTGTTATTTAAACAGTGATAGGGTAGATCACTCAGAAAATCACAGGGCATCTCAAACTGTCAGTCATGATGAATCAATTCACAGCAGTAAAATGGGAGGATGTTGAAATGATACCACCTGTCAGTTTGTGACATATAGTTTCACTGTTTATGAGTCTCTTCCTCTTGACAGTAAGTAATTATGGAGTCTTTTGGAAAGGTGCTTCTGCAATTTATTAACAGATGATTTGGTCTTTTGAAGCACTGCTGGGTGGCTCATGTTGCCTTGAAAAGTCTCATAGCTTACAATTACTGCTCACTGGTGCTTGATGTAATTTGGCTCACTTTTGCAGCAGTGTTTGTGGTTATGTTATATTTTCTTGCCAAAAGTTGCTGAAAATATAGACAAAACTCTGCTGTCTGTCCCCTTTAATATGAAGCTGCTTTCAGTTAGCTTAGCATTAAGCAGAAGCAGCTTAATCAAAAAGCAAAAAACGTGTCGGGAAACCAGCAGAGACTCCAGAGAATCACTATGCTGTCATTTTTACACTTCGGTTTTTCAACAGATGTAACAAAAACAAAATGATGTATTAATCAATGAGCTCTAGAGGTGTTGTTAGATTTTGTTAACGTTGGACAGAGTCAAGCTAGCTGTTTTCCCTTGTTTCCAGTTTTTCCACTAAGCTAAGCAAACCATCCTGGCTGTAGCTTCATACTGAGAGTGGCAGCGATTTTCTCATCTCTCAGCAAGATGACAAATGAGAGTATTTCCCAAAATGTCAAACTATTCTCTTGTTGTTTAAGTCCTCCTCCATTACCATTTTTTTAGTCCCTGTATGCACTGTGTTTTTCAGTGCCGTGTGTAGCTTGAAAGAAATGAACGCTCTGACAAACTCTTTGGCTGTTTATTTACTATCCCTAAGGTGCATATGTGTGGAAATAAGAAGCATTGAACTTTAGTCGTAGTTACCTGAGAAGTTTTAAATGAACTCACAGTTCATGGGGGGCAACAATTATTGTTTGTCTATCCCTTGTATTACCCTTAGGTTTCCACTTCTATCTCAGTTTTTGCTGCAAAGCTCTGGTGCACTGACAGCGGACATGCAGTGCAAACCGCCATGTATTCACATTAGAAGAAAAGACAATCCAGGGTAAACTTACCCATAATTCTTTGGTTTTTCAGGATCCTGACATCCACCGCAGGTCTCCTGGCTGTGCCCGCCGCTGAACGTTGATGGGACAAATGCACACCAGCTGCTACTTGTATCTGTACAGCATTTTTAGTCTTCAACTCGCCTCAACTCACAGTTTCCATAGTAACGGGCTGGGAGGAATTGAAGACTGAAAATGACATACAGGACATTTGGTGTCCCTCTCTCCCACTTTCGCTCTCTCTCTCATGCTGTCATGAGGTCGACGATGTGTGGGCTAAAATGTCCCTGTAAGGTCAGTTAGCTGTGGTGGTGGCGGCGGTGGTGTGAGTAGGAGGGGAGTATTAGATGGAACAGACAGCAGAGAAATGGAGGCACTCGCACCACCACATGACATGACAGCATCTGGAACAGGATGCAATTTTGTGTTGACTTCCAACTTCCACATTAAAATAACTTAACAGTGAATGTGTGAACAAAGTTAAACTTCAAAGCAAAGTATTACACTTGAATGGCTTTGGAAACTCATATGATTTACTCTCCAGTATACAGAACTGTATATAATTCTCTGTATAGTACATGAAATCCCTCAGACTGAATCTGAGGGGAATATTTTCTAAAGCCTTACACAGCATTTTGTGCTTCACTTTAAATGAGATGATAAAGATTACATTGAGAGAAAAAAGTTTTATCGGTCGGCCCCAGTGGGAGTGGAGGACAGTCTTATCTTTTGTTATTATTTCTCACCATGATGAACTGTGTTTCAGAAAGGAAGGAACAAAACATCTTAAATCTTAAGTCTAAATGTATTCTTTTGTACAGAGTTTTACTTGTGAGAACGACTTGATAAGGAAGTATAAAGAACAAAGCCTGACTTTTGAAGACTTTTGGACCACTACACATCCAAAATAAAAACCCTAAATTAAAATAAAAGGCAGTAAACATCTTAAATGTTGAGGTATTAAGGAGTTATGCCTGGCAGTTGTGTGTTGCTGAAAAATCAGTATACCAGGTAGAAACAAAGCAAATAGCTAATGTTAAGAGTGAGTGCAGTGAAAGGTTATGTAACTAATAAAATGCTATGAAACAAAAACTTTTACAAAGGCACTGCAAAGTTTTAATTCTGGCTGTTTTCAACCAGGTCCTTTTTTCCCCCTAGTTTTTCCATTATGTTGATGGATTCTGTTCAAACTTCACTTTCACTTTAGAGGTTTGTGCACAGTACCTGTCATTCACCAGCGGTTCTGTTCTCCAAAACACACTAAACTAACACACTAAAAAAAACCAGGACAGTCTCCCGTAGTCAAAACCCAAAATCCAATTTCTGAATATCCAAACTTGTGTATGTAGCAGCATAAGGTAGCTGACAAGCACTGCAAGCTGTTTGAGTATGCTGATGTTATGTTCACGTTATATAGGATGTTCTGTAAATACAATCTGTCAATGTGGAAAAAATGTTTGTGTCAGCTTCCTTGTGGGAATTACAAGTAGGATCTGTGAATGTTTTTGCAGCTGGTGTTATCACACACCTGTAAATATGCCTGTGTCCATGTGCTCCATAGTGGTAACTGCTGTAGTGAATTTGTGTTTGCTTTAATATTCATCAATGATTATGAATATGGGTGTTCAAAATATTAAAAGGTTTTAAAAGGTTTAAATGTAAACCAAAGCAAAGCAAACATATAATATAATACAGGCAGCAAGGAACATAAATGAAGAAGGGTGTGAACAACAGAGTTGGATTAATTTGTAAGGGGGCCCTTAGGGTAAAAATGAGCTGTGAGCTGTATTGATCTCCCATTTATACAAAGCACAAAACACGGCTTCAAAATGAGGTAATAATACATGAGTCAACTTAAAGCCCTTATTGTTGCAGTTTCTATTTGGCTTTTGTTGTGCATACTGTAGACAAACAATTTCACATTGGATCAAATTATTAGAAACCAAATTCCTCACTTTAAACCTGGAGCCTTCAGGCCCCCACGGCAGTGTTTCCAAACTTGTCTGGGTTGTGACCCACACAGCAAAGTCTATTTGTGACTCTAATCGCAGGTCACAGCCTCAGTGTGGATTTGAGTTGAAAAGTTCTTTTTGTAGGATTTGAAGCCCAAAGATGTAAAAGTATCCAGTAATATAGAACGAAAAGTAATTTTCTGTTATAGAATTATTATTTTTTTAACTAACCAGTGTCTCCTCAGATTTATCTTAACCTTAAATTGAGAACCATGGGAAATGGTCCAGGGCCCTGGAACAGTTGCTTTGCCTGGTTGGTTATCCTGTCATGGTGAACAATGATAATAAAGCATTAAATGAGCAACTAGAGCTGGAATGTTATGATAATTAATCAGTGTATTGACATATTGTATATTATTTAGAATAATATAGTAGTAATAATAGTCAGACTCTTCTTCTTGTAGATTTCTCCAGCAGTGAACTGTAGCTACAATATCTATAGCTTTACAGTGAAGCTAATGATTTCAACACAATCAATCATAATGTCAGAAAAGAGCAGGAAGTGAAGACCTAGTTAAAAGCAAGTGGAATTACCCATTAAACAATACTTGCCCTCTTGGCGTGTCCTTCTGGGGCAAAACTGCATCAGTACTCCTACTGGTTAAGCAATGTGTCTCATTAAACCTGATTTAAATTCACCAAAGACCTTAGCTGGAAATAACCTAATCTAATTTTCAGGAAGGAGACTCTCGGATCCATTTCAAACATTGTTCTGGACTCCAAGCTCCGTCTTGGCTGAACCTGAAATTGCTAAATAAAGAGGCTCCAGCTGAATGATTTAACAAAATCATGCTTGTTTCCATCAGCCTGTGGATTGAATTAGATAACACAAACAAGCAAGAGCTGCATGATAAATGTGACACTACTTTTAAGGTCTGCTGTGATTAATTATTTGGATACAAAGGCTTTGTGTCCTAGTCCTTAATCAATTATTTAGAATGTATGCACAGCTACAATCAGAAGTGGCTCTCCACATGTTGGCCACTAGAGGCATAACATGAAACTGATACAGGGGTTCACTTCCCAGCCCTGGCTGCCTTTTTGCTTTCATCCTGTCTCCTGACTCTCTGGCCCTCCAGCCAGAAAAGCTCGATCAGGGCCTGCGCTGTCTAGTTTAGTTAATGTCAGCCCAAAAAAGTTTGTCTGTCTCTTTCTTTTCAACTTTTTTACAGATGTATGAAGTTTCAGGCATATGTGACAACAAATTTAATCACCCTGAGAACTTATTAACTGGATCCTACATGAACACACCATATTCTGCCATAGTTAGAACAGTTTTGATTATTTTACATTTTAAGTTTGAAGTGGATGGGACTCTGGTAGACCAGTTACAGTTGGTGGGTTATTTGGTTAGTGTCAATCAAATGTGATCAAACTGCACCCACACACTCCAGTCAGTTAGCTGAGTTTCTGAGTTTTAAATTAGCTAATAATAACTTTATAGCTAGAGGATGGGAGTGGTGTTGATTGATTGATGTAGGTTCCAAAATGTTGAACTGATCTTTTACAGTGAAATACTTGAATGATTTATGATTGGTTTGAAACCAAGTTTTCAAATGTGAAGCGTTAGTCAAGTGTCATATGTTAGGAAAACTAAAAGAAAAAATGTTCTCAGTCCAGCAGTTACTGATAATAGTAGTAATTTATCAATAAGTTTAGGGGTCATTGTGTCAGTGTAGATTCATCTCCTCACACAAACTTAAAATTAAATAAATTAGAAGAGCAAATAAAACATAATAACCCTCTGGTCACTTATAACAACTATAACAAAAAAAAGTGGGCATGGGCCAAGTTTAAATGAAACCTACTGTGAGTTTAATTATCAACACTTCAGACAATGGTTGCCTTCATGCAACTACAGCGACTGGTTTGAGAAGCGGTCAGTAAGTACCAGGAATTGGTTAGACTCACATGAAAGGCTTGGTTCAGTCAATTAGAAAATATATACATTAGATTTGTTCAATGTGGCCTGAGATGAACCGAAATACCGAATTGGACAAGGCGGAGAAGGGGAGGATCAAGGCAGTGACTCCTCTCTCTGCCATTGTTGATGTCATTAGATGGCCTTTTATTGAACCCTGTGGTGCTTTTTGATTCATTCATGACATTTACTTCACACATGTCCAAAAGTAAAGTGTATGTAACATATTTTCAGTATGAAGGTGCTCTATACAGCTTGAATATGAAACAAACAGCTTCTTATTCTTTATCCGCACCCAAGTACATAATTCAGATTGTTCAGTGTCAAGAAGGCACCTGAATACCATCTGATAGGAATATAAAACAATGGCTCATTTCCATTAATATCAAAGCACCTTGAAAACAGTCAAGCTGACTGGCCTCAGTAGGTGAGATGACCTCCGCCCGCTGCTTCGTGACAGAAAAAGACAAAAGGCACTGACCCCAGCTACAGCCCTCGCTCCCTCCCTCTCACCTGTTTATTCATGAAGACATAGATGACTGGGTTGATGACCGTGCTCGTCTTTGCCAGGACTGAGGGGATGATGCTCGCCTCGGGCGTGACCAGGCCCGGTGCCCCGAAGGTGGCCAGCAGGGCCATGATGCCGTACGGCAGCCAGCACAAGAGGTAGCAGACCACCATGACCACCACCATGAATAACACGCGCTGCTCACGTTTCCGGCTCATTGATGCATTGATCCCACTCACCTGGACACAGCGAGGGGGGAAGAAAGGGGGAGGAAGAGAGACAAGACTTTAATGAGCGAGCAGTCTCCTTTGATGACACAATATGTTCAGACACATAGATTTTTGACTTTTGCTGCCCCAGGGCGTTTGAACCTTCCCCTATGGGAGAGGGGTCCAGGAAATAAAAATCAGGAGTGACAGAATAGAGTGGAGGTCATATGGGTTGAAATGAGAGATTGAAAGGCATTCAGAGAGGTCTTGATCTCAAACATTAACCTTAAGTGGCACAAACACACAGTCATTTTCTGATGCACACATGGACACACTCACAGTCATCTTTTCAAACTTTAAAGGACAATTCCAGATAATTACAACTTGGATCTCATTTTTGTAGTTTCGCTTGTCATTCCCACTTATAATAAGAGTATACTGAACACATTAAAGCAATAGATTTTTGGGAATATATAGTTTGATGTTTGTTAAATGTAAGGACAGCCAGCAGCAGTTAACTCAGCTTAGCATAAAGACTGGAAACTGAAGTAAACAATCAGCTTAGCTCTGTCCAGAGGTAACAAAACCCACCTATCAGCAATTCTAAAACTTGTTAATGAACACTTTGTATCTTTTATGTTTGATCTGTTCAAAACTAAAGTATAAAAACAATGATTCGCAATCCAGCGTTGACTGACAGCTGGAAGGTTTTTGGTGTGTGTGCAAAAATTGGTCCAGATGTGGAAGTGACATCTGACAATTATGCTGTATGGACCAGACTATGGGCAGGGAACAGGGCATAATCTGGGCAAGAGGAAAAATAGCATTTGACACAAATATGGGCAGAATTAGGCTGATTTTGTTACCTTTGGACAGAGCCAGCCCAAAAGTTACCACCTCTTTCCAGTATTTATGCTAAGCTAAGCTGACTGTCTCCTGGCTCCAGTTATATATTTAATTGTAGAAAGTGTGAGAATGGATCTTCTTATCTGACTCTCAGCAAGAAAGCAAATGAGTATTTTTCCCATAATGTCAAATAATTCCAATGTCTGCAATGGTGCGGTATCACTAAAAATATTTGACAGGGCAAGTAGCAGAAACAGATGCTCACACAAGATTTAAAAAAACAGGTCAGCCAAACCAATTTGGAAGGGAAAGCAAACAACAATCAACAATAAAATTTCTACCCAAAATATCTGTTGAAGATTTTTACACATTTTTTCCAATGTAATGAACCAACCTAATCTGGCCAAAGCTTGTTTACAGTCTGTATTGCTGATTGTCTGACCACTAGTTTTTCATGAACACGGACAGCAAAAGGCTACACACATTTATTCACCCTCTCATGGACACTCTTGCACACTGACAAACACCTTCACTCTCAACATACTTGAGCTGTCTCTCCATTTGTTTCTCTACCTGATGGCCATGTTGGCTGCTGTCAGTCAATTTTATCGCCATGGAGATACACACATTGACAGGGAGTCAGTTTCAAGATGGGCTCAAGTAGTGGCAGGTTTTTGGGAGGATGGATGAAGCGAGGTGGTGGCACTATACTGTGCATATACTGTAGTTGTGCGTGCACACACACACACACACACACACAAGAAAACTAACATGACTTGAGCAATGAGAAGAAAAAACACATCATGGATCCAGAGATCAGTCATCATTACTCTCATGACAGCTAATCATGCAGAAAATGCTCTTCACTCTGTCTCACAGCTCACCCCTTAATCAAGCATATCAAGTCTACTTTTACAGAGTTATTTTTATCTTAGCACATGTTACACACACAGCGTGTTTACGCTTGCTATAAGGATTTTAAAAATATGGTCATATTTGGTTATAAATAGATGTTTTTCTCCTGCATTATTCAGTTCACATTATACTGACCAGGCTGTAAACTGACACATTCCTGTACACTCCTGTGCTGTCGCTCACACTACAGCATTTGCATGAATATGTACATTAATATAGTGCTCAGCTTTCACCAGACAGGCTGAGTGTTTGTATTACTGCCACAATATGATGCTTTTCCATTGTTGCAGACTAATCAAGCCATACCAGTGATTGACAGCCTCTTTGCATTTAGCTCATTTACCCCCAAGGGGCTTCCACAGCTCTGCAAATGAGAATTTAGGGTGCGTTCATGCAAAACATGTTTGGACCATCTTATACAAACTCTGAAGTGTTTGCTGTCTAAGTTTAAGTTTTTTCTTTCAGGAAAAGTGTGTCATGGTTTGTCAGGAGCAGCTGGCTTAGGAATATTTTTGAAACAATAGGTCCTTAATTTACAGAGGTAACCAGAATTTCTTTTTCATTCGATGACTGTAAGTTTTGCCGTCTTTACTGTGGCTGACTTTTCAATGTTTCAAGCTGATTCGTTCTAAATCTTAAGTCTTAAATATGCACTTGAGGCTACATACATGTAGTGCTAAAAAGCTAAAGCTGCTTGGCTTAGACAAAAAGTCACCATCCTGATGATGATCCATGTTGAAGTGTTAAATAGTAAGTACCACTTTAATAAGTAGTATTATAGTATTAGGTTTGATAAGAAAAAGTTTAAGATCAGACCATTACATTGTAAATGTAACCCAGTGTGGCTGCTTAGCTTTCTAGGACAAGCAAAACAGAAGAATAGTGGTAATGAGATTTGTTTGTTATTGGAAGCATTTTCAAACAATACATCACATAATGTTACAGACAAATGACAAAAGGCGTTTAGAAAGATGACAAACCTTGGGTAAGTTTTTGTTGAAGGTTGCTAGTAGTAGTATAAAATTAATCATGGCCTCAGAAGTAACATTATGTTAGCATGTTTGGCCGTTTAGCTCAAGAGCCACAGTAGTAATGCTAACCATTGCAGCTTCAGTTAGAGCCAGCTGTTTAGTCCACTCCTTACACTTAAGCTCTTGTGTTTTTGTTTTTGGAAAGACAAAAAAAACCTCTGCAGAGTATTGCATTTATCCCCTTACACATGCTTCAACATGCACAGTTAAAGTTGCTTAGCTATAATTGGATAATTGCTTTTTGGGGCTTTCGTAAAATGTTAATTGACTGAGAAAGAGAAAGACAGAGAAAGACAAGACAAAGACAAGTCCATTACACTGAAACCACTGGGGCTAACTGAATTGGTTTTGACTCCCTCTGCTATCAGATCTCTGACTTACCAGGACAACAGCAGGGCAAAAAGTCCAACAAACAGACTCTTTAGGAAACAAATAGATTTTTGTGTGGTTTGCTTGAAAGAGGCTGTTATGAACAAACCAAACACAAAAATAACTTTAGATTCCATTTTGTCCATAAACTGCTGTGTATCCTGCCAGGAGCTGGGTGACAGTGCCATCTGTATAGAACTCTCCTGATACATTGGGTAAGCTGTGAAGAAGTACACACATATTTGTTGTTGTTTCTGCCACTTTTACCAAGTCTAAAGTTTTTCAGAATTCATCCTTGTTTAGCTGAAAAGGTCACCTGTCATTTTGACTCAGAAAAAGTTTCTGTTTTACTTCGGTTCCCACCCTGTAGACTTTCTCACTTTGTCAGCTCTGGAGAATAGGTGGCTAATAGCTTCAGTCTTGGCTCTGATTAAATAAATGAAGTGGCCGCGATCACAGACAAATTGAGGAAATGGAGAGTAAGTGCTGAATGATTGCAATCAAAGGCTGCTTGGCTGGTGAAGGGAACTAGCTTAGTAATTGACTGCCCTTACAGAGGAACTGTTTCATATGCTAAACAGCAGTCCCCAAAGATGTATAATTAAAATTTATACGTTGTGTCTGTGTGACGGCACAAATATGTTAGAGCCTTTTGTCAAAAGATTGGTAATAAGCATCAAAATAACAGTAGGTCTGTGCTGATGGATAACATGATGTTGCACTAAGCAGTCAGTCAGTGAACCGAGAACAGCATCCTTTTTCTCTGTAGCTCAGCATCATGACAGTTTGAAATAGAGTTGTAGATTATGGGCACTGGTCCAACGCTGCACTGAGGCTCACACAGTGTGGATAGATGAGCAGGAAAGAATATGTCAAAAACTATTTGATGTGAAATGTTTGTCAAGAGAGAATATCTCCACAGCCTTCACTGACTTAATTAGATATACAATGCCTAATAATTTTCTTCTGCAACGACAGAAGGAGCATTGTCTCCTCTTGAGTCCCTGGCGAGCTGTCACTTATTCCGACAGATCATCTGGCCAGTGTGCTGCGATGTTGAAATTAGTTTCGAACCAAATTAAAAGGAAGTACTTGGAAATAGAATAATGTTTAGGATGCCAGAACATGAAATTTCTTGATTTTTTCATCATGTGTTTTTCTGTGTCTGCCTCTGTTTGTCCATATTTGTGGTTTGCTTGTCCTGTTCCCTTATACCAAATGTTTTTATGTATGAATGTGCATGTGAGACAGAAAATCCTTCGCTCCGACACCTAAAATAACCTGCGTTCATGTATTCCTGCAAAGTGGCCTCTTTTGGCCCACTCATAATATTAAAAAAACTGTTAGGAAATTTCACCTTTAAAGTTCATAAATGTTTCATGAGAAGTAATGGGCAATATATGCCCAGAACGTGGACAAGACTCTCTTGGGCTGTGGGTCAAAGTACAGTAAAAATGTTAGCTGTAGCTAGCTAGAAACATACACAAGGTGCTTATACCATTTTCACATCACATATTCAACCCTAATTATGAGCAGCTGAGTGGGAAAAACTGCTTTCACATTAGCCTCTGATTTGTAATTCTGAGTCAGACATATTGGGAACTTCTGACACCGACAATATCTCCCATTTGGTTAGAAGAACTACAGACATATCAATAAACTATTGGCAGAGTGGCTGTAAATGGATCGCTGCTGGCAGTTACATCAAAATAAAATCCAGTGTTAACACTAATACAATTAATCTGGATTATATTATATATATTATATATTATTTATAGAAGCCATTTTGTAACTTGGTAACAAACAAGTAGCTAATTAGTTTATATTCAGTATTGTCAGTATGTTGAAGCTGCACAAAACTGAAACACAAAGGTGAACTGAACACATGCAGTTTATTAATTATTAATTATTCATTTATTAATTAGCACTCAATCAATCACACGCTGCTGTCCTCAGTCTGTCTGAGCTGTGGACTTTGTTGTCTGCTGTCACTTTTTTATCTTGCAGTTGTCAGTCTGTCAGCCCGAGTGCATGTCTTTCATTGTGACATCAGTAAACCCCATTTCATTGCTTTCTCTGTCTTGTATTGAATTATGTACTGCCTTGTTGCATGTTTTAAATAGTACTTAGCAGTGTAATATAATGGATCCTGTGTGTTCTTGTAAATGCTAAATCGAATTCAGCCCTCACTCATTTTGTTAATTACACCTCTGCTTTTACTACTGTGACATGTCAAAATGTCTGCTGTAGCAAAGACCTCTATCAGCCATATGCATTAAACATTGGATGAATATTCAAACACACCAGCCCATTTATTCTAAATTCTATAAGTTTCCATCAATTCTTCAAATTTTCATGAAGAAGCTTTTAAAAGTATGGCAGCAGTTTTACAGCTATTTCTTTTGTGCTGACGTCCAGGGTGCAGCACAAACGGTAAGACGGTAGGAGAAACTTTTGCACCCATGAAAACCACTGTGTAGAGAGGATGTTGCAGGTTGCCAGACTATGGAGGACAGGCCATCAAGAAAATAACAGCACGCTGTACTGCAAGGCCTGCTGCCAGCAATGACGTGTGACAGGTAGTGCATTTGGAAATCAGAAATAAAAAGCTGCTGCATGCAGCTAGTTCATGTCTTGATTAAACAATATATTTTTACTTAAAAGCACAGAAATCTCCTTAAATATCACATCAGGGAAAAAATAATGCTTCAAAAACCAATGTTACCTTCTTACCATTTATGTGAACTGTACACTGCTGCTTCTCTAAGGCTATGCGTGCCCACCTAAACAGGAAAAATATGTACGACGGTCATTATGTGTTTAATGGCTTTTACTTTTTCCTGCCTGTCTCAACACTTGCATCCTGCACAGGCATTTTGCTCTTCCAGATGACACTGAAGTTGACAGTAAGAACCTGCGTTCAATACGTGTCAGCCATGTTGTCCCTCTGTGAAAAAACAGTCACTCTGTGGTCTTGGGCTGTCACACTGACATCTACTGTAGAAGCTTCCTGTCTGTAGGCAAAGCCATCTATTCTAATCACAGCATGTCACATGTAAGAGGATGAATAATGGTGTGTGAAGCAAGAGAGACAGATAAACTGTGCTGTGTCACTTGAAATATCTGACTGGCCCTCGTCACTGTAGCCATTTAGCTGCTCATATTTGATGTTCAGAGGAGGATCATACAATGTGTGAATGTCTTCTATACAAGCCTTTTATAGTTAAGCACTGGACAGCTATCAAATGTGCACTCAGTGACTTACATCATGTACTTTTCAAGGAGAGCTCAGAAAATAAGAAGTTATCTTGCGATGCCACACTGAGAGAGAAGGTCATTCTGCACTGGAGAGGCAGACAGAAATTGAGCCAAATATGACGGCCAGGTCGTCTCGCAGAGCAGAAAGCAGCAGGTGGTCACAGAATTTAGAGCACTGGATGAGCTACATGGTGCAGTCCCACTTATTAGTCTTGTTCAAGCAGGAAATAGTGGAAGCACAAGAATTGGGGGAACGGTGGGCGAGTTTCAGTTTAAAAGAATATTTCAGCTGCCTGGCTGCAGTTGGTGTTGTACTGGTCAAGACGGGGGATGATAAAAGTTTGAGCATAGGGCCAGGCAGACTCCTGGATGAGGAAGGATTGGGTTTAGTGGATTTTTGAGACAGAGAACCCCCGTATTTGGGTTGTGGCAGAATTGTGGGCTTTGTATGACAGTTAGAATCAAGAATCAAGTCAGATCTCCTGCAGGTTTCAGGCAGGGATTGTTACAGTCCTGTCACTCATGATGTAAAGGTCTAGTGGTGGGGGGAAAGTGCTGCAGAGACCTAACATCCACCCTGTCCATTTTTTAGTATTGTTTGTTTTCAAGGAGAATAGTCCAGAAACCATTGTTGGCATATTCTGTGTCATATATATTGAATTTCACACAGGGGCTATTTGAAAAAGAGAAATAAAATATTTTGAATGCTTTGCAGCCAGAAATTAAACCCTGGCTCTCGCTTCATTCAGCTGTCTCTGAATGGCACACATTTATCTTCATTTAAAAAGTGTTTTCATTTCCAGAGTTAAAGCAGAGAGAATGTCTGAAGAGAAATTTACTGAAGTGAACATTTATATTGGTTCTAATTTGCCAGACAAGCTAAATCAATTACAGAAAACTAGCAAGAAGGAACATGTTGACTCAATTGGATTGCTTGCCTACTGTTCTTTTCACTGCCCTGCACAGTTGGCCATAAAATTGTGTTAATTGAGGACTGGGTGTGAAGGCAGGCAGGCTGGCTGTGAGGCTGGGAAAGCGAAGTTTATTGGAAAATATGACCTCTTCAGCTGGTCTTCTCTAGGAATAAGAAGTCTACAATAACTGACACAAAAGTTAACTTCCATATCCTAATGATCCTGGTTTCACCTCAGCCCTTTCATACTCATTCATACTTTCACTTAGAAACATCATTCAGACTTTTAACCAGTCTCCACTTTGTACATCGTATTAGCTAAGCTTAAAGTGGTTTCACTTTTCACACTCTAAATTGAAACTTAAAGTAACATTAAGCAACTATTTTATCTTAAATTAAAAGCTTCAATATCTCTCTGATGGTCCACTGACTTGTTATAGGGAGAATGGTGCCTCTGTCATTCCGGCTCCACACCCCAAAGGCTTGTTCTTGCTCTGTGTAACTTGGGTTGAGTGGTACTATTCAGCAGCTTCAACTGCCAGAATCAGGCCCCAGAAGTTCAAGAGTAATGCTGAACTGTAAAAGTCAGCTAAGAAGCTGGAGAAGTCAGTAAATACCAGCGGTCATATCGATATTAAGCAAGGACGCTTATAATATCCTGCTCCAGCATGCCTGGGGATCATGAGGAATATGTACTGTTTGGCCTTATTTCTGTTCAGTGAGTGGGACTATGTAGTCCGGTCAAGCGACTGATAAGCTTTGTTTTCTGTACATGGGCTGTTAGCTCCTAGGGGTACACTGCTTGAAGGACCCTTAACTGCTCGGACTCGGAGTCCCACAGAATGAATAGCCTCTTGTGGCTGCAGAGGCCGCTGGTGCTCAGCAAAAGTTGCATTGTGTTGCTTTAATTCAGTGCTTACATAATTTCAGCACTTAAATTTTAACTGCCACTTCACTTTTTATCAGTTTTGTATTTTGATTGCCACTTCAGCTTCAAGTTTGAGTATTATAGCTATGGCAGATGTTTCAGCTGCAAAATTTCAGCATCAAGTACGCACACATTGTTCAGAGCAAAACACATCAAAACCCTATGCAAAGTTCAATTTAAAAGTTTAGTAACAAAGTCCTATATCATGCCAAACTAACTTCCAAATCTGTATTTCTGTCACGATATCCTGTTACTGTTCCAAAAATGCATTTTTCAGGTCTCAGCACTAGATAATCCTTATTTGGAGGCGTGTGGCGAAAGGGAAAACAACAGCCGTTTATTTCAAAGCATGCATGAAAATCTCAAATTATGGGCTTGGATGTAATAAGCAGTGTGGAACTTCAGGCCCAGTGTGCATTTGTGTGTTCCTGTGCTCTGAAGCCTTATGACGCACTGGTGGGATCACCTGCTTTTTATATCACTGTAATCAAATAGTCTCATCAGCTTAATATTGGAAAATAGAGCTGCGAGCAGCTCTTTGAGGTTAAATAGGCACTGAGGCAGCAGGAGTTTTTTTTTTCCTTCCAGTAAAATAGTCAGAAGTCTGCCTAGATGGCTCGGAGATTGCATTAGTATTATACTATTATAATTACGTAATTGTTTTTTAATGAGCATCTGAGTCTGTCTCCACAAATGTGTAAAAAATTATAGCTTATTGATACCATGGCTGGTAGGGTATCTTCTCAACTTTCGTAGCTAAAGTTGAGTATTTTGGGGTATTGGGAGGAGGATCAGGGCAGACCATAAATCTGCTTTTTTTTGTAATCAACATTTTTTATTTTCAAAGACACAAATAAAACAAGCAACAACAACAGGGCGACACATCAGCAGCAAGGATAATGAAAAGAAAAACAAGGTCATTAAAGGGATTTTACAGCACAACAATCATGACTGTCATAAACAAAAACAAGCGAGACATTCATTAACAAAACATAAGCAGTAGTGGACTAAGAGGAAATTAAATAATAAGGCAAATCATATATAACAACTGTCTCATCAAACCGCTAAAGCTGGAACGCCTGTGATCCTACGTCACTCAGTGTGGAGATGTATGGGAGGGGGGAGAGCTCCTCTTTCTGAGGTAGTCCCTTATACATAAATCTGCTTTTGATTTAGGCATGTGTGAGGTCACACACACACACACACAAATTGGTCTGCAGGTGGATGGTGGAGACAGGCTGACAGCCATGTTGACGCAGCGCTCAGACACGGCTGAAATAAATTAACACGCGACTCTTGACTGCGTATCCAATTCTAGAAACTGCTCTGACAGGAAGTGTAGAGCCATTACATGCTGAACTTCACACACCCGACCATACACTGTACATTTCTGCTTTGTCATCAGCCCTCCACTCTTTTAGTTTCAGCCGTCCAGATGCTCCTTGTCTCTCCCGTTTCCCCATGCGAAAAAGGTTTTTCTTTTCTCTCTCTTTTTCTTGCCTTATCAAAAGATTTTCCGCCCATCACCCCCTGACATTTCTTTCCCCATTAGCCACTGTTTAAATGTTGCTGTTTTCACTCACTAATATCTATAATTGTATCATGAAAAGCAGATTGAAGCAAAACAATTGTAACACACCAACACAAAAATGCTTTCTAGTCTATTTACACACAGATAACAGAAAAACAAACTTGCTCCTAACAACTGTTGGTGACCCAGAATTACACCACAATCACACCAGATACCCCAAGCTCCAAGATTAGTGCACTCTAAGTGTTCTTAATTAATCCACATAATCAGTTAATTTGGAGTCTTCAGGGCAGCTAACTGGATTACACTGATGGAGTGAGAGGCTGCTAGCCTGGCTGGTGAAAATCACCTCAACCCTAGGAGGCTGGGGAGGGAAGGGTGGAGCATACCTCCCATGCCTTCCCCATATGCTGCCTCTCCCCTTTCCCGCAGCAGCACCAGACACTGGCTATTAGACTGTGAGATTGGTGGCGGCAGCGATGCGACAGAAAACAGACGGAATCTGCGCAACGCGAAGGGTGAGAACAGACAGAGGAAGATGGAGGGGGAGTGCAGAGAGCGAGATATAGCAGAAAGAGCTTGTTTTAGAGATAAAAGCATGTGGGAAGGAGGAGTGAGATCAGTGCAGCAGAAACGAGAGGAGAGGTAGGACAGTGGCTTTTCTGAGGGGGTGTGTGTGCTTTCTGTTGGAGGCTCCTGTGAGTTTGCAGAGAGACTAAAGTTCTGATTCGTTTGATAAGTTTCCCCTCTCCTGTTTATGGCTTTGTATCCTCATTTTGGGAAGTCATGGTGGGAGTTTGCCCTACGCTATAATCAGCAGGTGAGGCTTCCAGCCTGGCCAGCGTTTACCTGGCTAGAGAGAGAAGTGCGGCAGCTGCGGCCATGTTTTCCTTGCCAGTTATACAAACGTGCTCAACCGTAAGAGTGAAGGCTGTCATGTAAGTGCAGTTTTCTTAGCAAGTCTCCAACCATCATCTTGAAATGCACGCACCCTTAGAGAACCCTTTCCAAAACCTAAGCCAAATCATTTGATGCAATTAGTATTTGCCATGCCGGGAGATTTTTTTTTGCGAGAATGCACTGTCAACACTCATGAAACTCTTGGGAGAGGTGAGCTGGAACGGCTTTGCAACAGTACACCACCTGAACCAGTAAAGAAAGATTAGAAATTATTTTCTGAGTGCCTTTACTGTAAACTCTGACTGCATATATCTCCTATCTTTTATAGAAACACTTTCCTATTTTGCAGCCTGTAAGTCAGCTGCATCTAAATTTGAAATGCTGAGAGCCAAAAACTTATCTTGTGACTGTCAAATGTGACTAAAATGATATGGAGAGAAACATAATTTTTGATGGTTGCGGGCAACTCTCTCTAAAAGTTCAGTTAATGAGGGGGAAATTTCTGAACCAGTAATGCCACAGCTCTTGACTCTTACAACCCACCCTCATAAAAAACTGTTTAAACTATAGCAAAAATTCCCCACAACTGACTGATAGTTTCTCCGACTGATCATTTATTAAACACAAGCTTATCATGTGTCACTATAAAAACACTCATGCCGTCTGACTGAAGACTTACTGTACAGTATGAGACTGTAAATGTAATCAAAGTGGCACATTATTGTTTCAGGCTTTGCTGTAACCGCTGAATATTTATAAGTTAAAAATTACAACCTTGTTGGAGTTCATTTGTAAAATTCCTCCACCCCCCTTGGCGGACCTTTGACAGCTAGAACAGCGCACAGTATCAAAGCTAAGTCGAATCGAGGCAGCATAACATGAATGCCTCAGAAAGCTACATCCTCGCACATCTGATCACACTTTTTCGCCCTTCCATCAAACACCCCCCCCCAATCCTCCCCTCCGCCCTCGCCACCACTGCTGCTCTGCCACAGGGGGAAAAAGTGCAGTCACTGAGACAAGATGTTCAACTAATGCTGAGAGTCACATGAAAACATGTCATCGATTGTACAAGTGACATCTCCCCTCAGAAATTACTTACTTGAAGTGGGTGACTGAGGTAATGTGGAATGGCTCTTGAGGCCAATCAGCTGTACATAACTCCAGTCTTATGCTGACTTTGCTTTGAGGCTTACACACAAGATACACACACATACTGTAGAGATATACACTCAGATGTATATATGCACTTTGCATGCAAATACAGCCTCAAAACTTCCTTATATTAAAATAAACATTCAGATACACCCAAATATACAAACACAAGGCAGGTTATGCAAACACAAAATGTTTACATTTTAACACACACCTGGGTGCCCGCAGTGCACACACACACACACACACACACACACGCATTACCCAGAAGGTGAAAAGACATAGGCGCAGCACTTTCGACTGGCTTGTTTTGTCTCAGCATTCCAGCTCCTGAGTCGGCCCGGGTGTTCTGCCAGCACAGTTGCTGGCTGCTAAACATGATTGATTGCAGGATTTGTGTCTGCTGCATTAGTCCTGTACACTACCAGCCTCCTGTGGCCTGCCAAACACAAACGCCAAGCCTGTCGCCCATCAAAGGGCCTCTCTCAGCAAGAATCCTCAACGCTCCGTTGAGTCACTTTACAAACATTCACTGTCCCCCTTCTCCTCCTCCTCTACCCCTACCTCCTCCCCCTCGCCTTTCCATATCCCCCGTGTTCTTCCCCTCCACCTGCTCCGTCACATCGGAGTGTCTGCAAGGTCGCGCAAAAAAAAAAAAAAAAGAACCATGATTGTAACTTTTATTGAATGAGGGAGAGTCAAGTAAATCTGTCGAGCGCTGGGGAATAAGCATCACCAGCTGCTTTCTACAGACAAACAACTTGTAAAGGATGGAATCAGGAATCAAATTGAGGGTGAGGCTCTGTTGGGCCACTGGGGGAATTCAGGCACAGACGTAGTGAATGGAAGGTTGGTGCGGGTGTGTATGTGTGAGAACACATTGGAAATGGAGTGCCGGGACATTCATTTTCATTTGGTATAAGAACACTCTGAGGACCTAAGGGAGAGGGGAGAACTGTACAAGTGATGTGGAATTGACTTGTTGAATTGTAGACCTAAAGGGCTTTTTTTAACCGTTAGATTGCTTTTGGTCTGGAGATCCTGCCTCTTGTCCTGCCTCCTGCGAGCTCTAAAGGGACTCAATCAGGGGACTGATGTTCCCTCCAGTGTCAGAAGTCTTTCCAGAGTTCACCAAATATCGAGAACAAAATGAATCATATCCGTCAGCTGTGAGCAAGGTGTCAGACAGTCCTTACGTCTTTCTTTTGGCAAATACGTGCTAAGTGCTATCTTTGACATCAAGAATGTCTCTCATCTGGATCCTAAAATATTTTGTAGGAACCTCTACTTCTATTAAATTGAAGCAAAGAGCTCTACAAGAAAATAAACTGAAAATAAGGTGGAGATCTTTGAGGAAATTGTCACTCCACTCAACTAAATTGAGCCCTTGAAGGCTTTTGTTTGTGTGACAGGCTATGTTGAAAGAGTGAGTGTTTTATTCCAACTCATTTGATGATGGTCCTGAGTTAGAACCGATAGCTGGATGGCTTCAAATCCAGTGACACATAGTGACATAGACGGATCATCTCTCACAAAGACCAATTTAAAATCAACTATTTCATCATCGACACTCTTCACTGCTTAACTGAATAAACTGGATAAATGGCTCCACTGTTATTTCCTTTTATTTCACTGAGCCCCCCATCTATGCTACTTAAATGTGGACATTTGTTAAACACCAGTGGTGTGAAATATGTAAATGAGAAAATAAATGAGGTAGGATTACTGTAAAGTCCAAGATTTTCTGACACTGCAGAGGCGTCTCGCTATAATTTGTTACATCTGTATTCGCACACACACTGCCAAAGACACACAATACCGAGAGGTTCGGCAGCACCTTGCAAACAGAGGAGACTTAATGACCGCAATGAGTTTTTAAGATAGAGCTTTCGAGGAATCCAGTTCAACGATCACGCCCCATAGCACCCAATTAACACAGTGTTTCCAGTGTCATGACTGCAAAACCAAAGCAGGAGAAGGGCACTTTTGCTATTAGGATTTTACTTGAATATGCAAAATATACACTTGCAGTTTAGGGGGGATAATTTAACATTGCACTGGTATTACACTGAGCAGCAGAGATATCCTGAATTTTTGTTCCTAGTATGTTTGTTCCTATAGTCGCCATAATGCAACTCAAAAACTCTAACGAAGGGTGTTATTTTCTACAACATATAAAGGCTCTTTCAGAACCACAGAAGACTCTCATTGAGCACCATATTAATGCTGAGTAGAGCCTCCATTTGCTCTCAAACAGCCTCAGTTCTTTGCAGTATCCACAAGATGTTGTAAACATTCTTTTGAGATTGTGGTTCATGTTGACTTCATAATATCATTTCTGCAGATTTGTCAGCTGCACATTCATGCTGCCAATTTCTTGTTCCACCACATCCCAAAGGTGTTTTATTGGATTCAGATCTGGTGACTGGGGAGGCCACTGAAGTTCACTGAACTCATTGTACTGTTCGTAAAACCAGTTTGATGATGATGTTTGCTTGGTGACATGATGAATTATCTATGGAAGTCGCCATTAGAAGATGGTAAACTGTGGATGCCCATGGTCATCAACAATACTCAGAAAAGCTGTGACATTCAAACAATGATTGGTATTCCCCACAGCCTTACACTGCCAACAGCCTGGATTGGCACACAAGGCAGATTGTGGCAGTTAGCAGAGGGGGGGTTACAGCTCATCGCTCAGTGTGTTCTGGAACTGCCTCAAACACCAACAGAAACACACACAAACTCTCACACACACCTTACCTGGAGGATTACCCTCCGTATGGCAACATATCCAGTATGAATATTATTGATTGTCCCAGTATGGCTCCAGTTTAATACATCAGGGGGACATTAAATTCTAGCAGTACATTAATTATATACATGAATATTTAATTTGATATAGTGTAAGAAAAAGCAATTAGCCAAGGTGCAACACCACAGATGTGAATATTTACATTTTCTCTAACCTCAAGGCCACAAAGTATTTTCAGTATCTGTTTTTTCTGCAAACAGGATCCTGCATGTGCCATAATTGTATTAACAAATATTTTGCCAACCTCTGCTCCTCTGTTATTATCGATCCTGTGGTACAACTTGCAAAGAATGAAATGTGGGAAATAAAGTCAAATCATGTATAGACCTGCTGTTAGATTGACAATCACATCACAACAAGGTGTTAGTGAATATCAAGGGGCCATACGCACAAATCATCTTACACTAGAAGACCTCCTAAGTAGCAGTAGTAATAGTTGTGTCAGTGAATATAAAATAAAATATCTATCAACACATAGGTGTGCGTTATCATTGTTATTTCCTTAAAAACTGACATAAAGCAGACATTACCTGCCATACATAGTGACTTAGGAGTCCTTTAAACAACCTTTAACTTGTTTTAGAGCTAGTTTAGTGCTAAAATAGTTTGTGAAGCTAAGATAGTTTTTACTAAATCAGGCAGCTAATCTAGCTGAACTACTGAACTACAAATCTACAGAAGCAAATACAAATCAAAGGGAGCAGCAATGAGTGAGTAAGTTAGTCACATTTATTTATATAGCACCTTTTATAGATCAGATCAGATCAGTCTCCCAGTCCAGTGTCTTCAGATCTTGGTCCAACAGGAGACAGTTCCAGAGTTTGGGAGGTGCAACTTAAAAGCTTCCTTGAATTTTGAGTCTGGAACAAGTAGCAGCCAACAAACTGTGGATAGAGGACCATAGACACCTATTCCCGATATGAAGCTGCATCTCTAATGTAGGCAGGTGCCTAACCATGCAGAGCTCTAAAAATAATCACAAGAATTAAATGCATAAAATGTGTAATATGAATTGAAGTACAGATTACATTCTGGTTCACTAAATGATAGACGGAGTTTGATGAAAAAGAGAAGATGGACAGCTTCTCCTCAGCTACATGTGGGACCTTTCTCCTTCCTAGCATTCAAATGTGAAACTTTGGTAACCAGGAAGATGTGATCCAGATCTCACGGGACCAACTCGGAAGAAGATTCTGAGAGAAATCAGAAGGCATATTACAGGGCTTGTAATTAAAATCCCATTTTTTTGGTTTCAAAAAGAAATATAATTTGTTAGGAATGGGAATCTCAAACAGAAGTCAACGTTTCCATGAGCATACAGCATTTATTAGGAAGGAACAGGGAACAAGTGAACACATGAAAGTAGGTCAGGAAGAACCTAATCAAAGTGATAATATATCTGTGGCCACTGCTCCATTTCCGATGTAGAATTCTCAAGAGGTATGTTAGATTTATATCCTTAGGAGAGAGACAGGCGGGGTGGAGTCGGGGCAAGCACACGCTGTCATAACAGCAGGCAGCCATCCTCAATAAACCTGTGGCCTGTAAAATATGGCACAGAGAGACTGCTATAATTTCAAGGAATGCATCACTGTTCATCACTGCTTTGCTGAATGAATGAGCGTAAGTGTATGTGTCACAGCCAACAATGAAATGCTGCTACATCCTACAGACAGATGGCTGCAGAGGCTGGCAGTGCCAGACGATAGGCTGCCTCACATTCATATTCTCCAATTAGGCCATGGCTTACTGGGTCAGGACAGGCGGAGAGCCCAGGATGTGAGCGAAGAGTGAAACGACGGCCGCCATACAGACACAGCAGCCCCCTTTCCCCACAAATACAAATAAAAATAGATTGGGGCTTCACATTTTTAGCCAGCTATTGGCAACTCTCAATTTTATCAGACGATAACCATTTCCTGATGGTTTCTTATCATCTATACTGGATTAATACCTTGAGTTGGCCAAATTAAATTGCTGGTTGTTGTCTAGAAATGTGCTCTGCATGCCAGAGAATTTAGATTCAGCCAAAGATGGCTCCTTGAAGAGACACAACCCTCCATCTTACAGAAAAAAAAGCTGAGCATATGTAACAGAGTGTTGAGACTTAGCTAGGCTTGGGATACACAGAAAAATTACATATCAGATCACATCATGTCATTTTTACAGCCTTGAGCTGTGTCCCAATTTGGGGCTTACTCCTTTCAAGTCCACATTTTGTGACTGAATACTCTGTAATGGGTAGACAAGGCTGTCCCATCTCAAAGGTCCCTCCAAATGCAGGGGTCTTGTCATAAGAGATGCTGATATTCAGTACTCTGAACATTATCAACAACTTTTTCCATATTCATTACCAATGTTTTTTTTAATCAGAAAAAAAAAATCTCTCTACCATATCTGCACACGGCCACTACGGTATTGTGGTTGTGTAAAATAAATCATGGTTAAAGGGTCTAGTTTTCTCAGTTGCAGGGAGTGGGTGGTGGTGATGGTTGGTACAAGAGGTTAGAATACGCTCTCTGAGCAGTGCTACCTTATCTGAATTGAGTTGAGTTGAGTGACAAGATGGCCTGGTCGGGCATACTAACCTCAGTGGAAGAAAAGAAGTGGTAGAAATGGAAGCAAAACAAGATGCAACAATGGTGTTGTTTTCCACAGCTGGAGACAGCTCTTGGTGCATAAAGGAATGAAATTTGGCGCTGAACTCATTATGTTTCTTCAACACTGTTAGACAAATTGTTGTTAATCTTGATGTAACTAGGCTATGTAGCCATGGCAAAAATTTACGTATAGCTTTCATCCTCAAGTCTGTGACAAGTGGTGGTGCATTCACCATTCTGACCTCCACATCCCTACTTTTCTGCCTGGCTTCTACCTTCTACCAGTGCTTATGTCGTCTATGAAAACTGAAGAAAAATTTGTTGACGACCTGTACTGCATTTTTCACGATGAAAATGAGACCAAAACTAAACTGAAAGTCACCTTCAGAAATGAGAACTATGATGAACTGTATTAGATTGTTTGTCAATTACTAAAAGCTAAATGATAATGTGAAGGACTGGTAAATGAACAGATAAGTAATTACTGTTTTAATGAAAAGTCCATTTCAGTTACCATGCATGTATCTACTCACAGGATAACAGGAATATCTAAAACTTGATTTAGCCATTTGACCTGTTGCATCATGGTTAATGAGAAGCAGCTTGTGCTCAGTAGTTTTGTCTCCGTCAGTAGTCCTAATGTTATCTGACTTTATTGGCTCTTGGAAGAAATAGATTTATGGACTAAATGAATCTACATTCCACTGAGAATTAAACATGAAGCACAAGAAGCAGAGAACATGCTGATATCTATAAAATGTATGTAACCTTAACGTTACTTTCAGTTGGATATGAGTACTGTTAAGTTCCAGGATTACAGCTAATGTTGATGGTCAACCATTTAAAGGTTCTTTTAGATGTTTTCTAAAAAAAAATGTCACTGTTTTCTCCTCTCCAGCCAAGGCCAGATGATGAACACTATTTCAATGAACAAGTGAAATCCAGGTTCTGAATAAGTCACTGCTCTGCAGTGGAAAACACAGGTACTTGTGGTAATGCTAGCTGAAAGGTTCTGTTCAAACAGACTATTTGGAAATGACAAGTCATACATGACAATCAGTCACTGGTAAATACACCTGAAGGCACATGGAAAGGAAATGCTCTCAATAGACTACATTGCAGTTTACTAATAAAGAGTAACTCTTGATATTTGTACCATTTGTGAAGATGTGCACTCAGTGGTAGACAATGTGGTTAGACTGTAGCAGTGAATACAAATAAATACAAATATGTCAACACTGATGGCTGGCATAAAACTGAACAGTCTTCAGCATAAAAGGAGAATGACAGCGGCTTCCTGCATTGTTTCTGAATATTGACATAAATTTTACTGTACCTCCTGCAAGAAGACTGCACTGACACTGTAATACTGCAGGGCACACCCCAAGTTTTTTGTGGAAACTGAAGTTCTTAAGAGTTTTATTTTGATTCAGACAAATTTTAGATTGATTTTGTGACAACCAGCTATGTTGCATCGAGAATAAAAGAACTGCAATTAGCCCTGCATGATACAACAGGAGAGTGACTATTTTTGCTGCGTGGTTTCCTATTTTGTGGTGACATTGATGCCTGCAATTTGATTTCTTCTTTGGGAAGCCAGCAGGAAAGCTTGTAAGTGGAAAAACTGGGGTTGATATTTTCAGATCCTTCTGTCCCAGTTTGCTTTGGAGGCAAATGGGATGGGAATTACTGAATGCACATTCACTGTACATGGCATTTTGATGACAGCCGTCAAAACTTTGTCTTCTAACAGAGTCTGTGGTTCAAGTGTCAATAATTAATATAGTAATAATGAATAATTTAATCATTTTTGCCCATGTGGCAGATGTGGTTTGAGTTACTGGGTCAGTAATACACACAGGAAAGCCTTTGTTTCAGTTGGAATTTTACGGACATTTGAGATTTGTGGGTCAATAAAGTAACTTTCTCTCTCTGTCAGAACTTTAACCATGTGGGCAAGTTACTGACCAAACTTACAGTATATTCCATTTTATGTAAGGCTAGTAAATGTATGGGTTCTGTAACTCACATTTTGTCTGTACAGTGAACAGCAAATGTGAATAAATTATACATTTATCACAGTATTACCTGTATGATTGATAACCTTGCATACTGTAGGTTTCAGTAGAGGGTCAGTTAAAATTAATGAGGGATATTCGCATTAGACTTGAGTTAAAGAGGGTTGAGGGTTCATAGTGTCTATTCTATAATACCACCCACCTCAAATAACCCTCTGTTTCAACATCTATCCAGCTTCTCTATATATGTTATGTTGGCAGCCATAAAAAATATTAGCTCTTTCAAATATATTATAATCAGCTTTAATAACTGGAGTAAAATAAATGGCTTGAGGGCTGCCATCAGATGAGAACATCTCATTTGTGAATTAAACTAATGATACATCCTCCTGCCAGCTTAAAAAGGGATCTTATAGTATCTGTTCTTTTAAAAGCTGGTGCACACAATTTTCAGAGTCAAACTTTGGTCAGTGTATGGCTATTAAATAGAAGTACTCTGAATGCAAACAGATAAGTTTATCAGCATGCTATCGTGTAGTTTATTGACAGTTGCCTTTGCATATTAATGAGTTTCATTCATAGAAACTGCAGTTAGATTTGTACAAATGAAACATTTTTGGATAGGACCATGTCACTAACTTTGTCGTGGTTGTAACACAAAAATGAAAATAAATATAAAAATAGATATAGAAATGAGATTATCTTTGTAGACTGGAGGTGAAACCGAAAAGAATAGTTCGACATTTTGGGAAATGTGCTCGTTCTCTGTCTTGCTGAGAAGAAGATACCACTCTCATGTGTGTAAGCTAAATATTAGGGATGTGCAGAAATAATCAACAGAACTAATGTTTATGGTTCTGTTTCTGCCCGAGCGCGCATCTTCTCTCTGTGTGGTGCAAACAGAACACTGGAACAGACGTCAGCAATAAGAAGAAGCGAAGCGAGCTGTAAAAACAGGCTCCCGCTGACGTTAGCTCAGGTTGTTGCTAGATGCTTAGCTTGTTTTTAGGTTAGGATTCTTTCACTGTTCATCGTTCAGGTGGTTTTTACTGGGAGCCACACCGACAGAGGTCTCATTAACTCCAAAACAAACAGACCAGTAATTTAAATTGGTAGAAACATTGAATGAAGCAGTTTCATATAAAAAGTCAATGTTTCTCTGTGACGTGGACACAGGATGTTGGGAGCGGCTGTTTGCTCATCTTGTTTATCCGATAACTGAAGATCCAGACGTCTGATGACAAAAGTCCTTCATCTGGTTTAAGATTATAGTTATAACATTACAAAAAGTGACAGTGACGTGACTTGAAACATTAAGAAAGTAGTTGGGTGAAAATGATTTAATGTCCGGCCATTCGGCCGACAGCCGGCACTAGCGGAAAACACTGTGGATTTGTTGTACCTAAACGCTTGTGTGACAGCAAACGACAGGAACAAATAACAAATAGCTTTGGTGACTTAAATGATTTCGGTTGATATGTTTCCTCTTAGCATTGTCGGAGGAGTGGAGCCATCAAAGGCTCATGGAACCCAAATACACCGTGCCGTGATTGAAGACCATTACCGGCCAGATTGAGAAAAAGTACGAGGCAGAGTTTTATGTCACTGTCACCTGCCATTACATGGACGGTGACTGGAACATTTTTGGTTCTGTGCTCCAGACTCGCAGCACAGATGAGACACACTGCTGATAACATCACCACTAGTCTGCGGTGCGCTGTTGATGAGTGGGGCTTGGGAGGTAAAGTTAGTGCATCTGTACACTACACTGCAAAAATCATGACTTGACACAACAACATATTATTATTTTGGTTTGGGTGGGGGGCACGGCTTAACGATGATGTCACAACTAATCGACTTAAATTGGCTTGATAAACTGACTTCAAACAGTAATCAAAATGCCCATCCCTACTAAATATGAAGCTACATCCAAAATTTACCTACAGGTGTACAAATGACAGTGTTCGTGCTCAGTTTAGCTAACCAGCTGCTGGTGAGAGCATCATACTCACTGTACAGATATGAAAGTGGCATCTATCTTCTCATCCACTGTAAATCTCATCTAGGAAACACAACCATGTGTGCGTGTGTGTATGTGTGCGTGCATGTGTAAGTATGTGTGTTTTTGTTCAGTCTTGTACAAGGTCATGATGATGGTCAAGATTGTAAAGACTGGGAGGAGAGTGTAGTCAGGAACATGCTTTCCTGAACTAACTCCTTTGTTGAATGGTTAGGTTTAGAGGTGTGTGCTCCTTAATAAAAGATGCAGTGGTAATCATTGGTACCTGTCTAAAGTCAGATAAGACTCATGAAGACTCTTCATTTTCTATCAATTATTCATGTGCATGAGACATATACTTAGATGGAACATAAATTTAACACAGCTAGTGACTGAAAACAAGTTAATGACATAATTTCTGAGTTCATTTCTACTTTAGACCTGATTGATGGTACTGCAGGTTGTCCTGTCTAAGTTCAACATAATTTCACAGAATCAGTAAACAAACCCTTAAACACTGAGATATTACCCTCCATTCTAAATAGTAAGGAGTGTTCGGGTTGCTAAATGACACTAAATATAATGCTACAAGACTGTTCCATTTGCTGAACATGCTGAAGAATAATACGGTCAGGGAGCTTGCTAGAGCTTCTGTTTTTGGATATGAAATGAAACAAAGTCCCTCCAGCAAAAAGGGCCGAACCATGTTTCCTGAGTTTCCAAGGATAAAAATGTACACACACTCTGGTGGCTTTGGGGTTTAGTCAGTGACCTGACATCATCCTCAGTGTAAGAACTAGAGTAACTATGAAGTGGTTGAGGTCTGGTTGGGAGCTGTTATTGTCTCTGAGGACAGTTTAACTGACCCTTTAGCCCATATGAGGGCTGCTGTCTCTCACTGTGACAGAATTAACATCTGCTGATGCACAGTAGCACCTCTTTTTTGACCACACTGGATTAGTGTAAATATACAGAGGGAACTGGACTGTCTCCTCACTACTTCTAATGGGATAATTATGAACTGTGCAATTAATGACCACATTATCAGTTTTACAGCTGAAGTGAGATTACACCTCTTTCCCACCAGATTCAATCCTTCTCTCAGTTTTCAGCTGCACTTTTGACCATACTTTGGAGGAAGTGTTCCTCAGTGAGGTTATCAATTAAAAGTTTTGGCAGGGTCTAGCTGATGGTGTCTCACAGCTTGGCTCTAAGTGTGAGCTACATGTTTTCTCCATATGTCCACAGATTGGCAATAAGAGGTTGGCAGATGTTAGGGAACCCAAAGCTAAAGTAGATGGTGACAGGTGGTTGTACCTGCAGTTATTGGCATCATTTGAAGACTGTACTGCTACTTGCACACTTGTATGGAAGCATACAATTATACTATTTCTAACTTAATGATGGTGTGGTGCAGACCAGTGTGAGACTCAATGCAAGTCATTTAAACATTTTATTAATAAAAGTATTTTTAAAAGATATTTAAATGTTGTTTTGTATATTTGTCTATATTGATCTATAGGTCACATAGCTTAAACTATATGGAAAGTGGATACAACCTCAGTCACCGCACTGATGAAGGTAAGATAGCTGAAAATTTTTTAGGCATGCTAGCGGTGTGGCTATGAAAATGTATACATGTAAAACTAATGACATGTACTTGTCATGTCTTTGGTGCTAATTAGAAAATATTAACATGCTAACACTAAACTAAAATGGTTAACATGGTAAACATTACCATGTTAGCATTGTCATCGTGTGCATTTTAGCATGCTAATGTTAGCATTTAACTAAAAGCCCACAGTTAAAGCTATTTAAGAGGGACAATAATACCTTGTTAATGCTGAGTTAGAAACTCAGTAGCTTGCTAGCTTAACTTCTTTGCTAATGGGACAATAAGTTAATGCAGTTGATTCAAAAGTTGCTTTTGTACCATCAGCTCTTTGTCTAATATCTGTCTGCATCAGTTTAATAAGATTTCATTGGAATGACTTTGAAATTTCACCCTTTCAGATCCTTGTCTGTTTAAACCTTAAGTTTTTAGATTAATTTTATTCTTAGTGCAAGGTGCAGTATATATTACTTGAAACAATCTTCCAAAAAGTGTAAGGTCAAAATCCTAACTCTTACATAGATTTAATCAAACTTTGGGAGAAGAGTATCATGTCTAATCAGCTGAATTGGTCCTTTCACCAGCCACTCCATCACTCCTCTGCTTTCCATATATCCATAAAAACCATCCATAAAACTCTTTGCTTTGTCTCCCCTGGTAATTGGTAACAGGACAAATCACTTCAGGAGACGTTCAAGGCTTCTTGACAGCAGGTTGCAGAGCCACTGAGCAGAGAGGACGGGGTACAAATGACCTGTTTCATTCTAAAATACAACATTCTCCAAGGAATCAATCACTCTTTTTTGGTTTGTTTTCTTTGTGCTAAAGCCTACACAAGCTAACTTTAGCTGATTTTCTTCTTTGAAAGTAGCAAATCTTATTCAGAAGGTCACCTGTATTCATCAGGTGGGAACACATGACAAAAAAGAGCATCTGAGCATGCACATCATTCAAAACAAAGGCATCCCACCTCATTTTGTTTTGCTTGTTTTGTATGCACAAGTAACTACTTGCTATCAGATGTCAACATTTGTCTCATTGATATACAAAAACAGCACATTTTGGGTCGTTTTCTGGAGAGGTGATGAGGGGTGGAGATGGGATGGAAGTGATAATGGCAACTGAGACAACCAAGGTGAAGAAGATGGATGATAATGGCGCTGTGAAAGGGAAAGAATACGCGACAAAGCCATACGGAGAGCTGGGGGATGGAGAAAGAGAGCTTTGAAAAGAGTGAAAGAGCAAGTGAGAAAGCAGGGATTGAAGCAGTCACTGCAGAAAATGAAATGAGCCATTGTACTGTGTGTGTGCACAGATTCAGAAAAGTAAGCCGCTGACAGGGGCAATCAGACTGAGAGTGTATGAAGATGTGAGTGCACACACACACAAACACCACACACACACCCAAGATAAGCATACCAGTCCAAAGTCATGTCATAAGATAGAAACAGAGTTGGAGGTAGATGCTCAGAGGGCAAAGGAATACAGAGATGAAAAAGGCAAGTAAAAAAAATCTAGAACCCAGCAAGACAATGAGCAAAGACAAGGCACTTGTAGCCCACGTACAAAAACAGCAAGAGCCAATCTGACTGAGAACTAATTTGTGTTTTAAGCGTGCAGCCTACTCTGCAGCGCAGCAGCCGTGCCCTCCAGCATCTCACCAGTCCCCCACTGCTCATATCAAGCAGAAGTGCTGGCAATTTTCATTCCAAGGGTTGCCAAGAAGTGTTTTCACAGCTGTGTCTCCTCACTGGTGTATCTCCGTTTCTGTCATGTTTGTGTGTATTGTGTGTGTGTGTCAGTGTAGTGAGTTTTCAGTTACTCTTACTTTTGTGGTAAGGAACATTAGGATCCCTAATGTGAAGAAAGAAATAAGCACAGACATGAGCTTTTAGCAGCAGCATGCTTGGACATGACCAGCAGTATTACGTGATCAGAGACACAGAGTTGGTGTTATATTAAACTTATATACTGGTACTGGAGATTTTATAAGCCTATCACAGGCCGTTGTGCCTGTTAATTCCAACACATTTCTAATTTCCTAATTGTTCCTAATTTGGTATGTTATCATTGACACCTCTAGCCCCCACTGTTGCCAGGGAAGGGTGTAGACTAGTGGCTTCCAACCTGAGAGAGTGTGATAAGATTACCAACATGGGAAGGAAATAAAAATATACATTTCTGGTATACACAGTTATTTATTCCCTCAAATCTGTGCTTTCGTCCTGGAGATTTTGAGATTTATACCTCTAAAAAGTCTAAAAACTAGTAGAATGAAACAATCTGGGAAAGAATACCAGTCTTTGATTCAAGGGATCGCATTCTATACGATACACACGTAGCTACCTGCAGGTTTTTTTCAGCGAGTTTGTAACACATATAGAGGTTTGTGCTGTTTTCACTCAAATCTCACTCCCTGGGAAAAAGGCACCCTCACCAGCCAGTAAGGATGCTTATCAAAGTGCTTTAGAAAGGTGTGGATCCAACTATATGGATATTTTGGAAGCTGTAATATGTGGTTCTGTTGAACTGTATTTCACTATACTGAGGTATTTCTAGAATTGTGTCCGCTCCATGTATATCAGTGTGGGCAGACCACACCTAACTAACACCTCACAGTAAAATCCAATACAGTTCAAAAGCACCACAAACTGCAGCCTCCAAAATGACCATCAAGTTAAATGTGCACCTCTCTAAAAAACTCTCTACCAAGAGTGACCGTTATAACCCTCATGAAGTTAGGATTAATTTCAGGACTGTATTAGATGTAGCACAGTGTGTCTAATAAACATATCTAGCATTTGTTTAATATTTGTGGTAACTGTAACTGTTTGTTTGCATGTACATGATGGTTTCCCAGCATATGTGCTCCTACAGAGAGATGGTTTGTGTATATCCTCAGAACTGAATGTTATGTGCCTGCGAAATGGAGGAACAGCACTTGTTTGCAGTTACCCAGCTCCAGGTTTATTGTCATTTCCACACATATGCTTGACAAACATACACAGTCGCAAAGGGTAAGAGTGAACACTCGTTGAACACACGTTGGTGCAGTTTTGGCAAAACAGTCTTTAGAGGCAACCGCATTTGTCCATGTTTCCTTGTGGATATAAGCACAGTCTTCTTGCATGAGTCGATGATTCCCTGTTGTTTTAGAGGTGGGTTTGATGGCCATGTCCTGTTGCTGTGTAGCCATGTTTCAATGAAAACAAAGATGCAGCAGTTCTTCATTTCACACTGGATAGTCCATTGTACCCACTCTGCCAATCCCCATAAGATCCTGGCAGCTGTAGCTGAGTTTCACAGCACAAGGTGCTCTTTCTTTTTTAAAAAGTTTAAAACATGTAAAACAATAAAAGCACCAAAATATATATAATATTTATCAGTGAGAGGCTACTGTGTCTTCAAGCACTACCATGGAAACCCAACATAGAGAATGATCTTTTTTTTTTTCTTCTTTTGTTTTCAATTTTCCGTATGTACACAATGTTTCTTATTAGCCTTTTTAGGACTGTAACTTATTTTCTATCTTCATTATTGCATAATCTGGTGATTATTTTCTCAGTTAATCAATCAATTAATTGTTTAAGTTTCCCAAGGTGATGTCTTCAGATGTCTTGTTTTGTCCAACCAACAGTTTGAAGACCAATGAAATTCAGTTTATAGTGATGTAAAAGAAAGAAAACCCAAAAATCCTCACAGCCAAAGAGCTGGAACCAGAGGATGTTTTGCATTTTGCCCAAAAAATATGAAAATATGTGAACAGTACTACTCTCATCACAGCAGAAAAGAGAAGCAGCACTTGGGACAATCAACAGTGCAGCAACATAGACATGATCTGTCACCGGCTTTGCCCCAGCTCACTTTGCCCACCGTGTCAGGCTGCAATAGATCTACCACTTCTCCTGTGAAATAAAGCAACTATTTATAGTACCTTTGTTGGTGCCAGCAAAGTAGGTGGATGTACAAGTGAAAATATCTTAATCTGAACTTCACCACTTAATTTGCATTGAAATTACCCTCTGGTGCTCTCCCTTCTTATTTTTATGAAATATGACAGCAGATCATGAAATTACCAAATGGGCAAAGGCAGAGAAAGAAATGCTTGTGGCCAATGAAATTACCACATGATGAGAGCCAGGTCACTACATCTGATGTGGGCCAGCACAAAAATGAGGACCCTGGCAGTCACAGTCTGTCACTCTCGCCCCTCACCCCCTTCCTTTTCTCCCTTTCATCTTTCTACCTCCTTCACTTCCTCTTGTTATCTTCATCCCCCCGCCCCCTCCATCTCTACCTCTGTGCCACATAGCCTGCAGGCTGTTGGAGAAATATTGTACCACTTGAGAGTATTGCCGGATATCCACAGGGACATATGAGTCACATAATGAATTCAGACCAAGGGTAAAGATGTTGAGACAAGGGACAGAACCGCTGGTTATCTAACCAAAGACCCCTTCATCTGTCTGTGTGTGTGTGTGTGCATATTTTATCCTCTTTTTTTCTGGTTTTTATTCACATTATTTCAAGTATTGTGGATCCCCTTCACTCTGTATTAATTCATGAAAACCTGCTTTTTTGTTGTTATTTTTATGGCACATTTGTTGCTTTAGAAACTGAAGTAACTGCGCTTGGTAGTGGGTCTTTGGCTCAGGAGAGCTAATAGCTTTAATGAACTGGGTTGTGTTCAGTTATGAGTCATCAGAGCCAAGGCTCATCACTTCAAGCATTCTGTCCTCCGGCAACAAAGCAATTAATTAGTAGTTACCCAAATCCAAATAATATGCTTCTAATAATGATTCCATTTACCAATTATGTAAGCCAGAAGTAATCACTCCACAAAACTATATATCATATCCCTTTCTCTTTCATCAAGGTTTACATAAAGATTCCTAATCTCATGCAAGTGCACAGATCATGATGTTCCTCTGCTGTGAAAGACTGATGTTTTCCTTGTGTTCCATGATGTTTTTCTCATCTTTGCCTTTTAGTTATTTTGGTGACTTGTAATGAATCAAAGTGGGAAGAGAGGCACATTCAGTTTTACTCTTCATTTTCAGTGTAAAGGGATGACAGTGATTTTTCACCATCTGCCACTCACCTGCTCAGACCAGTCCAACGACCCCATAGTGCAATTTACATCCATTTGTTGCAATTTGTGAATAGGCCTCTCTAGAACCAATGATGATCAATCAAGATTAAGTGATGTGCTCTTTACACCAATCAGGCTTTGGGAAATGTGTTATGTACATGAGGAGATGTGATTTTACACTTATGTGTGCAGTACACGTTTAAGATAAGTTAGCTAGCAGCACACAAATTGTGAATATTGTATATTCTGCTCTTGCCCTGTTAAACCAAAATGGTACAGTAACCTTGTCCTGGTGCAGAAAGCTCCAGTTTAAAAAGGAGGACATGTAATTTCTTCCTCCCATTTCCAACCCAGGCCATTGTTTAAGTGTACACTGAGTTATTTGTCTGATTTTACAATGTCAATATCCATACCCTGAATGTTTACAGTTGTGGTTTGGGTGGTGTTTGATCCTGAAGTAAATCTGTCACCAACTCTTAGGTTTTTCCAGTGTTTATTAGGTGACGGTTATGCTGACACCAGCACACAAATAAACTAGAACTAGTACATCATATGTTTTTTACACGTGCAGATAAATTAAAGCAAGCTTACATGATCTCTGTGTACAAGCAGCACTATTTTTTTGCCCTGAATATAGCAGTTTTTTCCCTCTTAGACCCTAAAACATCTTGCATTACTCCAGACAAGCAAGTCGCCCAGACACAGATATAAACCAAAACATCAAAATAGAAATTCTAATGTTCCTGCACTAATAGTGAAGCCATGGAATCAAATATTTTGAATATTTACCAGTGTTAAAATAAGAAAATGTGGGCTCTGTAGAGAGAACAAATGCCAGTAGATTGCTTAAGAAGTGCAGCTTCACAAACAGTACATAGCTATTTACCTGGAGACAGAAAGGGCGCTTGGCTCAACTGTAGACCACAAGACTTTTTTCAAGTATGGTACATTTAATCGCTGTGACTCCACACAACAAGCTAACAACTTTTGGGGATATACACTCAAATAAAATCTACACCGTAAAAGGATTCATTAACTGCAACACAACCCATTAAATATACTACCCACAGTGCCCATGTGGCTATATTTATGTGGGGAAAACAAAAAGAAAATTAAATGTGAGAATTGCTGAACACAAATATGCCAGGTTTTTATAGGAAATGAAGACTACCCATGGCCAAGCAAACAACATTCACTCAAAACAGTAGGCATAGAGACCAAATGTCCAAGAGGGAAGGAGATTAACTAAAAAAAAAAAAAAAGGTTACAAAGAGAAACATTTTGGCTCTTCAAGTTTAGGGACACTGTCAGTCCAGGCCTGAATGATGAGCTGGACTATGTTCTGTATCTGTAAATATATTTGTTGTGATGGCAATAAGAGGGATGGTCAAGCTTCCATCTTTAAAGAGAAGGTGTGCCACCCCCTGCATGGGGCTCCCACAGCACTGGGCAGCTCCTGAAATGACTGGCTGCTCCACCAGCAGTTTCCAAAACAGTGATTACTGCAGGTCTTTTTTTCCTGCTGCTGTCAGACTACACAACCAGCACTGTTCCCAACAACCCACTGAGCCACTGTGGGACCTGCTGGCATCCATGGTTTGGACTTGTTCTGGCACATCCCACATCCCACAGATGCTGGATCAGATTGGGATCTGAGCAGTTCTTGTGGTTTGGTGGGAGCATTGTGCTGCTGGCCCCTGCCATTGGGGAGTGCTGTTGCCATGGGGGATGTGGTTTGTCTGCAACATCTTGGTTTTGAGAAATTTGTGTTAGACTTACATTGACTGGCCAATGGGCGACAGTGTAAGGAACAACACTCTAGCGTCCAGTGTGGTGGCTGGTGTGTAATTCTACCGTCAAAACCCATGCATATACAAGAAAACTGCTTTTTAAATAGCTGTCCACTGTAGGGACAACTATGCATGAAAGGGTTAAATGTCTGGATCTTGATTGTTATGGAGTCAACACGTCTGCTCATTCCAGATCACATCAAAGTGTCAACATGGTTTAGACAAGTAAAATAGCAGAGTTTGTATGCTTCTAAACACAAGGCCGAAACCAATAACCGTAATCAAAAATAGACCTTTAAAGCACGCACCTGCTCTAAGACGTTCTCTGACTGAAGTGCCTGAGAAGGGACAGACTCACCTCACTAACAGCATCTGTCCTCTGCACTGATAGAGACCTCAATTTCCCATCTCAGAGAAGGAGCAATAAAAAGAGATGACAGCACTGACACTTACAGGCATGAGCACGCAGGCAGAGATGAACTCTGCCTGTGTGAGTGCATGCTCGCCTGTCTTCTCTTTTACAGTGCATCTGTCCATTTCTTTTCTTAAAAGCCTCCCAGCATGTATTTGATGGATGGGATGAAGCATAATTAAGTGCGGAAGGAGCACATTTACATATCATGTAAAGAGTTTGGAGCTGAAACACATAGGCCAAATAATTTCACAGTGAGACTCAAAATACTCAGTCTCTGTATCTTCCTCTACTTCTTATAGATGGTTTCACAGTGATTGGAACGGGGCAAACGCACACCATCTTGGACCAAACCCAAACTGGATTCAGTCCTCCCCTCTGCTCCCCCGTGTAGACCGCTCCACTGATCGTCACATTATTAGATAGGGGAGTTTCACTCCACACACTTTAACTTTTAGCAGACGAGTTGCTGAACTACTTTTATTTGTCCCAACTGGTGTTATCCAGCGTGACCTGACTTTACTACTAAACAATAGCCTTCACTTTACATAGCACTGTCAGTGGAAGAAGAACAACCCTGAACAGCACAGCAAGCCATTAAAACAAGAAAAGATAAAGAATGCACATGTAGCCCTGCACAAAGAAGGGCCAAAGGATGAGAAAAAGGGACAAAGAAGCTGTGGCTGACATATAATAGATACATACAAGAAAGACTTTGGAAAGAAGAGAAAGAGGAGTAGGGAAAGGTTGACAAAGACAAAGAGAGAAAGAACTAAAAACCATTACTTTCCCTCGCCTCCTCCTTCATCTGTACAAGGAAGTGTGAGGGAAGACAGCAAAGAGATAAAGTGTTATTAGATTGATTGCTACTCATCTTTGCACACAGTTGTGTCAGTATGACAGACCAGGTTGCTGAGCACTTTATCAGGGAAGACAGAGCCTAAGCATGCTCGTACAAACACGCAAACACATAACTCATTGTTTGTCTAAGAGGAGTTGATGCTCACAGAGTCTGAGTGAGTTGTAATCCTGGAAAAATTGCTCTGGGACCTGTTCTTGCAAACTGTGCGACTGTGTGTTTCTGCGAGTGCATGTGTATGTGTGAGAATGTGTAGCTTCCATGGAGAGAGTGAACACTGCCTTCCACGCTGTCTCCCCTCATCTTCTTTCAGTCAGTGTGGGACAGTGTGTGAAAAACCAAACAGCGGTTACCTCATGCCACAGTTCACAGCCGACGGCAGGGGGAAGGCAAATCCCAGAAAACCCACTCTGGATGATCTGTTGTCCTCCTCACTTCACAGCTGAAACCCACTGCTGAATGTTTCAGTAACATAATCTGAGCCTGTTTTTATCAAGTGTCTCAGAATCACTGTGAATGTTTCCCAAGGACTAAAACCACTCCAACCTCAGAGTAGGACTTGAGAGTTATTTATGAAGCTTCTTTCACTTACCTTTATTATATCTGTATAGGCAAATGATATAAATAACAGTAAATGAACAAATAGCTTAAATCTTAAGGTATCTACCAACATCCATAATAGACAATATGTAAACAGTAGGGGTGTAATGATGCATCGATATATATCGATGCATCGATTCATTGATCAACCATCCAATAGTAGCCTTTCATCCAAAATGAAAACAGCGATCACTCATCATACTGTACATATTGTAACATCCTTCGCCAAGGAAGCGCGGAGACGTCAGCTGGTTTCATCACAACTTTTATTAAGTGCCATAACACAGACTGCTGTGGGCTCCTGTGTAGTCTACTCTGACAGAAATAACAAAAAACCCCAAACTACCTACATCGACTCACTTTCAGCCCTTTTCTGTGGAAAGAACCAAAGCTCACCTCCATACCCGCCTCCCAGCAGGCAGCTGACATGACAGACAGGCTTCACCGCGTCTAAGCTGGATACATGTTAATTAACTTTGGAATAATCGTACTTCAGTTTAACAGTCTGAAGTTCGTCACTAACATAACGTATATTATCACAGTCCGTCACAATATAATCATTTGTAAGACGCGCCTTATTTTGAAATTCCCCGCGCGCACACCTCCAAACAAAAAGTGGGCGGCACCATGGCAAACAGCTAGAAAAAAGTGAAGATATTTTCTCCGCTCTGGAGGATAAATCAGTGGTCTGGTAACATTTCGGATTTTGGACGGGTCAACTGACATGTCGCATGCTGTGTGTAAGCTGTGCCACTTCGAGATAAAATACTCAGGTTTGCACAATATCCTTCTTTAATGTATAAAATAGGAATTTGATTTTTTTTCCGTTTTCTGTTATAGAATGTGAAACATTTAAAGCTCAATATATGAGAATGTGGCACTTAATAGTGAACAGGATTTATCTATTTTTATCATATATTTTGAGATTGTTTTGTTGTTTTTGCTCTTTGTACTGGAGATTTTTCAGGTACTATTTATGTACTTAGTATACTTTTGTATTGTGTTGTAATTTCTATACTGTGTTGTTGTTTTTTATTATCGTCACAAACTTTCCCACAGGAAAGGAATGAAAAAATGACTGAACTAAAGAATGGCCGTTTGTATAGACTAAATATACAAATATACAACTGGAAGTAATAGATAATTTTATTAATCTGCAGAAGAAAATGTAGTTCAGTTCAACATCACTAACTTTTACCTCAAGGCTAAAGCTTTTACAGTAATTGAATTAACACCTTTGCAACTGTGTAAAAAAAAACTCTACATTATAAGCATCATTAAAAGTAGAATGTATGGCATAGCAGTTGTTCTGGATTGCATCAGATTGTAATGAAGTAGTCATTGAGTGTATGCTTTAAAAATAGCTCAGCCCTCAGTAGTTTCATAAATGAATGCATCTGCACATTATGTTGAGGAGCTCTACCCAAATCAGACCCAAATCATCACCATTTCATAGCTGCATTTTCTTTGTCACTGAGATTGTGAGGACCTCATTGATGCAGAGAGAGCATGTGCTCTCTTTTGAATCCAAGGGAGGTCAAGCAATTATGTAACTGTATTTTTAATAACCTCACAGTCATAAATGAATGTCTTGCCTCCCACATTTGCATGTTTCTGCCCAAATGTCATCTCCTAACAGGTTAGGACACCTCTGGAGAACAAACATTAGCACAGATAGGACTCATTTCCTAAGTTGATGTCAGGGTGATAAACATCATTTTGCCTTTAACACTTCTCCTCCACATTCATCACTGATGCAGGATGTGGTCAGAAATGTGCTTTGTTGCACCTGTAACCACATCCAACAGAGATGTCACATGGTCCTGGAGTACACCTGTCCATCACGTTAAAGACGAGACGTTAAACTAGTGGAGGTCAGCTAAAAGTTTTCAGGGGTTGCTAAGTTGCTCTTCAAAAGAGCTGATAAATGGCTTTTACTCCTAGTCATGAAAGGACCAAAAAAGCATTACTCTTACAAATTTTTGGCTAGTTAAGATTGATTTCCTACTCTGAGATGCATCGTAAATGCAGGCTGTGGCTCAACTCATTCTGAATTTGAAACCAGCATGTTTAACGCATCAGTCCACTCGTAAAATAAATGTGCGAACCAAATGGTGTGTGTGGTGTGTCACGACCTAGGGACTCACTTCATGGACTTGATGACTGACTTGCTGATATGGACTTGCAGTGATAGCCCCAGTGATAATTTTAGTGTGATACAGCCACAGTTCATGGTTCGTAACCATAATTAGCTCTACTAAAAAAATTATTATGTTCAAAATCAGCTGCATAAGGACTGTTCATAAAGGAGCTACAGGTTTTGGTTCACTGGTGCACAGCTTTAGGAGGAAGCTACTTGAACTGAAAAATGTTACTTTAACTGCTAGACAATACTTTTTTAGAAGATAAATTTAGTTACTCAACAACAAAACAGAGTTTTCAGGTACATATATTCAGCTCTAAACATGATACTGAATCTGTGAGCTGTAATTCACTACAAAAATGACACACTCTATGGAAAATCTGAGGAATTCAATCATCAGTACAGTATTATTACACAATATGTGAGTGTGCACTACTAAGTAAGCTGCAGAGTATCTACAGTAAGTGTTCCATTTTATTGCATATGTTTTTGATTTACTGGGTACAGAACTATATATATGTTTTTCTTTTCTCTGAACTTTTCGCTTTCTTGCAACATCTGCTAAATTAAATGAAACATGTTTCATAACCTTCTGCACTGCACAAGTAACATTATTTCTGAGGCACCTGCTCTAATAAAGACAGTGAAGCTGTCTGTTGTGATGTTTAAATTGCAGGCATCGATATTGGAGTTTTGACTTGTTTTTATTTTGGGTTATTTAATTTACCGTCATATCCTGTGTCTAGAGGCTTTTATAGACTTTTATAGACTTAAGTTTTAACTCCACTGTTGTTGCTTCTCTTCCTAAGCTGAGATGTGTTGACTGTAGTTAATGTGTAAAAACTGTGAACAGTGAGATCACTGAAGTAATGATGTATTATTCTAACCATTAATGTTATGTTAAAAAGGAACTTTTGGGGATACTGGAAGATATTAAACCTGAATTAACTGTTTTTGGCCACTTGGGGAAGTGGAAACAGGTTGTAAAACAAAACACTGATTTATGACAAACTTTTAATGCAAACAGTTTACACATCCAGCAGATATGCATATAATAGCATCTAATGAATGCTATTCTGAACATAGCAATAGCACTCAGATGAATGTAAGTCCAATATTCACTGTTGCTCTGTTTTGGTCTCCACCATGTTCTGGCTGAAATATCTATCTATTAAACTGCTGAATGCTGCACTATGCTCAGAGGGTAGTTGCTATCAGTGTCTGTCTGATGTTTGGTTCTGAGCAGGTCGTGTACAGTAGGTTTTTAGAGCTTATTCACTGAAAACAGCTGCCTGGTGCTGCTGTAAACAAGGTTGATGAAGCTGTGAGAGTGGACCAAAACAGTAAAGTTGTGGGCTATAAAACCAAAACAATGAGCTGAGAGACACTAACACACTACGTAAAACAGAGAGATCTGTAGAGCTGGCTAACAGCTCTATGTGAGTTTGTCAATTTGAGCAACACCTTTCACAGTCATTGGATTCATTGTTAATATAAAAATATCATTAAGAGCAGTTTTAAACATCAAGTGTGCTAGTTTGTGAAAGTAAATGTGCATTGTGACCCATTTTACCCCAACAGATTACTATTTTTGAGACACTTTTTGAACCCAGGTTTCCTTGTGCAATCACTACAGTTTTAGTGCAAGTCTTCCTCATTCCCACATTGACTCACCTGTCTGATAGCGCACAGCAGCTTCCCATAACAGAACATGATCACCAGGAACGGTATGATGAGGCAGAAGACAAACAGGCAGATGATGTAAGAGATGTTATTTGCTGTCTTGGCTGTCCAGTCGACGGAGCAGGTGGTCCCAGGACCTTCAGGGCCGTATTGGCTCCAACCTAAGAGTGGCGGCAAGGTCCAGATGAGGGAGTAGACCCAGGACAGGGCGATGCCCAGGGAGATCTTACGGTAGTTGGAGGGGTCCGCCTCAGTGGGAGCCATCATGGTGCTGTAGCGTTCATAGGAGAGGACAGCCAGGGAGATGAGGGACACAATGCCTACAGGAGGAGAGACAGGGCACACACATATGTAGATAACTACTACTGTACAGAACCAGCATGCAGAAACAGCATTAATAGTTTACAGGAGTTAAATACAGTATGTGAGCAAGATAAGTCACTATAGACATCATGTGCATGTTTGTTCTCCCTTTTTTTATACCCTGACTACTGTACATCACATTTAATGAGGCCATCAAATACAGACAAAATGCACCATCTGTCCAAACATTTATCTACTCTAGTGAGGAATTATATGCACAGTCACTGTGATATAAAGCCTCACAGCTCTCTCTGAAATCAAAGTGCAGCTAAAATTAGCTTTATGGTTTATGATCTTAAAAAAATAATTGCCCTGAGTGAAATGTGCAGCATTTTAAAACTATTGCAAACATGGTGATGATGGAATCATCCAATATTTCAGTTTATATGCCGGGGCCTGCAGCAGATACACGCCGCTGTAAATCATTAACAGTTGCTTACTTACTTGTAGTGTCTGCTTGACAGAAGCAATGCAATGAAATATAACCCAAAAGATTTGGAGAACCCTTCTCAGCTTTCTGTAACCGCTCAATGAACACACATACTCTCTAGCTTGATATCTCAATGTTTGTCTTTCTCAGTATTCTCAGAGGCAGAGCAGCAGGAGCCTGGAGCTCAGTGTTCACGCTGACCCCTCAGCCTTTTTATCCTGTTTGCTATTTGTTTTGAAGCCATTATGATCCACAAGGCTATCCTTCATGCCCATTGATTTTCAGTGGCAATGAAGTGGACCTAAACTGGATGCTCCTTCAGAAAACGTCCAGACCTTTCTTTAAGGTGCAAAAACTGCAGCTACTCGGCACAATGAATAAATAAAATAAAAAACGAGGAGTGGAAGGTAGGAAGGGGACAAAGTTAGAAAAATGAGACAGAGGAACAAGATTGAAAATGATTTTGGCTCAGTGAATGTATTTGTGCACATACACTGACTACACTGGATATACCACATTGTTTTGGCACAGTGTGTTATTATTGTCTGTTGCTCCCAGAAAATGCACTCATGTTGCTTATCCTGCACAGACTGCTCAGCTCCGGGCTTTTATTAGCTCTGTTACTGCAATATTACAAAGTCAACACAGTTTTACAACAACCCACTTGTGTTTCTTTTTGATGTGGGCTGTCTGACTCGTAGCAACCAACCCCAAACATATTTCCCATGTATTCTGACAAAAGATGCTTTCATCTCAGCTCATCGCTACTCATCCGGCCTGTCATTTTCCCTCTGTTATTCTCCGTCTGCACTCTGAAGTGAAAGTGTAAAATGAAACAGCAGGAGAACTGTCTTCTCACAACAGGTGGACTGCCTGATGTCATCTTTAAGCTAAAATCTCTGCAATTTTTTTTTTTGCTGGGTGTCATTAATAAACAATGGTGTGGCACCATAGAAACAAACTACAACCTGCTAGAAGTGGACTTACCTCTGTATGTTTTGGAGCAGATGCTGAAAGTTAAACTTTTTTTTCTTTTTTTTTCAAATCGTAATTATTTCTTTTTGGGTGGGTGGTCTACCAGGACCACTAACATAGTTCCAGTCAGTGTTTCAACCGACAATTTGTATCAGTGTATATTAGTGTATATTAAGCTACAGGGATCCATCAGCAGCAGTACTTTGATTGCTACTTGCTGACACTTTTGATAACTTTTGTGAATTTTATCTGTCTGACATAAAAGACAAAGTAGTGTTAAGTTTTATATGACTGTCAAGAAAGCACTTGACTTTAAATGGCCCAGATAAATCTCCTTCATTTGAACCGTGACAGCAAAGTTTGTAGTTTTGTTTACTGAGGCCACAGTCTTTCCTAACCTTAAAAATGCTCTGTGCCTAAAACTTACCAAAACCTCAACCATAGCGTTACCAGATAAGCGAACAAATCCTTCTGTAATGATCATATGTTACAATTTTTAAGGTAATGACAAAGGATGCCTTTATCCTGATAGAGGTATCAGATGAGAAAATCAACATGTGTGCTGTTTTGAGAGGCAATGACATATGTGGTAATTTAATTTGGAGAACTTGTTAAACTAGAATGGCACTCCTCTTTGGTAGAGGTAAAAGTAGATGAATAGAAGTGAATACAGCTTCTGTCTTTGCAGGGGATGAGGACATGGTGTGCAGGGGTGCAATGATCCAATATTTTCTCTCCCAATACCAATTCCGATACTCAGCCTAGGGTATCCTGCCGATACCAAGAACCAATCCAGTACAAGTGCTCTCATTTGCCTGATTCAAATCGTTCTACTTCACTGGGATCATTTTAATGTGAAGTAACATGGAGCCAGAAGAGAGTCAGAAGCCTGGCTTGACTATATGAATGCAACTAATAACAAAGACATTGAATTTGGAAATGACATTGACAAAGAAACTGTATTTATTGTGGATCAATCACATTACCTGAAATGCTTAATAAGGTCAACATTAGCACCGATACTGATCCAGGATGTTGGAGAGGGTTGCATCCCTAATGAGCAAGACAACACACTGACAGGCAAAGCAGAGGCAAAGAATACTACAACAAAAATCTGTATCTGTATCTGTAAATGTCTACAGTGTCAACGTCCAGCTTTGAATGCGGAGCCAAATCGAATCACACTTTTTCAAAACTGCTCAAGCTAATTAGCAGTTCTCCATGACTCACATACAGAGGGATCAAAATTTAATACTGGCAGTTGTCACGTTGGTGAAACAATTGACAACAATATTCTGGCCTCAGACTCTTTAAAACTGCTGTAGCTGATTATGATTTATCACTTCCAAAAACTAGATTATGCCAATCTGATCCCATCACGTGCTCTTTTCTGTGGTTACACAGTATGTGACTGACATGGAAATCTTTATTTGAGTCCATGTAGTGTCATTGTGAAAGAGACCTGCACAAAATGAAACATCTTCTGATCTGATAATGTCTGAAATCAAGAAAAAGAAGTATCTTTGTTCTGCTGTCTCTGTGATGCTCCCTCACCGCTTCTGTCTTATTTGTCTGTTAGAAAGCATCTGGCTCAGTATCACTTGTCTGATACTGTATATCCAGGAAAAGACAGTTTGAATGAAAAACACAGGATTGAATAAAGCTGTGTTTGTTCTATAAATCCCATCCCTCTGTCTTTTTTCCTCAGTCATCGCAGGTGCACAGAAGTATTGTGATGCCAGAGAGAAGTCTCGCTAACATTAAGGATGACTGCTTTGGCCAGCAAGTCTCACTTTACAAAGATGATTATTCACACCAATGCCTGACTCAAACTAGACACCTGTCATCCACAAAACACATTTTTGTCTCTGCTTTAGGAGACCTTTAATTCACTATTTATTACACCGGCTCATTAGCTGGCTCATTTTCTCTGACCTTTATGGTGGAGCGGCATTGTTCTGCTTTCTTTCTCCCTGCTGAGACTTCTCCTTACCGTCGTAACAAATTAAAATCACTGAGGCCAGGTGCTGCCTGTGCCTGCGTGATGCACATGTATACTCATTTCCTCTCCTCTTTATATCTTCATCCACATCTGTGCTTGTTTGTGTGCGTGCGATGGTGTGTGTGCATGCAAGAGGGCAATCTAACTTCAGTATTCAGCGAGTGGGCCCAGCAGTGCAAGGTTAATCCAGTGACTGTGTGCAGAGATCACTTGAGGCAGAAGGAGGCAGCCAACAGTATGCAGGGACACGCAGACCTGGTGTCAAATAAAGAAGATCCTCTTCTGTTCCTCCACAGTATAATGAAAGACAATAAAAGTTCAGTGAGAGAGAAGGAGAGATGGGAAAATGCAAAGGGGTGGGTAGGAGAGGTGAAGCAGCTAAATGGGTGCCAGGGGGCTGATGGCAAAAGAAAAAGTACAGGGTGTGAGTGTGTAGACGTGAGCGCACACACATGCATGCAAGCGCCTCCACAAATTGTCTTCAGTTTGTGCTCTTGGCTTCAAGTCAAAGCAGTGGAGCTTCAGTTGTTCAGTCATTCAAAAATCTAAGACGTTACAGCCTAAAGGCAGGAGACTGCAAGCAAAAAGCAGAAATCAATGGGAAGAGGGAGCCGCAACATGATGTCCTAACACCTAGCTAACAATGTGTTTTGTCACTGACAGTGATGCCCTCTAATTTGAAGGAACATCGATCTTTTGGAAAACCCTTCGTAGAGATTTGGTGCAGACAGACACAGTCGCTTTGTCAAAAGCCACACCCAGCATTATTCATCTAAACAATCAATTTCACTTTTCCTTTCTCTGACTCTCTCTCACTCTTTCTTTCACTCTTTCTTTTTTATGAGCCCATTGAGAAATTACTCATCCATAACCAATGGGCGCTCTAATGATGTCTGCAAGCCATCTCTCTCTCTCTCTCACACACACACACACTCTTGTTTTAGCTTGTAGAAGCTAAAGCCCTGTCAGATAGATTTTAATAAATTGGCTCCTTGTGGATGTCACTGTTACATATCTTCAAATGGCACTTAATCTTGGCATAAACCTCAAGTTAGAGAGACAGTGGATACAATCAGAGTACAGCCACATACTGAGAAACATCGGAGGTTCACTTTATTCTTCACAATATGACTGAAATGAAGTAATCCTGTTTTGGAAATTGCCAGCTTATTCCAGAGGAAGTGAAAGTAGCACTGAAGAGTCTGTTTTCAATTTAAAAGTTTGACAGATTCAAGAGGCTGTTAAGCAAAGGGGAATTCAATTTAGTTAAGTTGAACGCACTGTGTGGAAATTTTTAGCATTAGATCAAGGAAAGCAACAAAGCAGCCTAGTGACAAAAACCAGGGAAGGGAAAGCCTGCTGGACACATCTACTGCATGATCCCTAATGTAATATGTGTAAGTCTTTAGTTCCTTCCTCTTTTGCATGGATAGACTTAGATCCTGTTCCATCAGGCCCTCTGGCTTCACCTGCAAATGTCACAGAAAAAGATACAAAACTACCACATAGAAATGCAAAACAGCAAAACTACTATAAAGACTCTCAAAGTACAGCAGACACAAAACGACCATAAAGAAATGAAAAACAATTACAAAGAGATGCAGAACGACCACCAAAGATACAGAATGACTCCAGAAACACAGAACAAATGCCAGCAGATCTAAAACATTCACAAAGGCTTACAGAAGAACTACAAAAAGACACAAATGACTACAAAGACAGTCAAAACAACTACAAAGAGGTGCAAAAAACGATCACACAGAAATGTAAAAATAACTACAGAGATGTCAATGACTACAAAGGGACATAAACCAATTACAAAAATGCAAAACAACCACAAAGACTTTAAAAACAACTACAAAGAGACCGCAAACAATCACACTGAGACCCAAAAGAACACAAAGAGACACAAATGACTACAAGGAGATGCTTATTGTTAGCCATACAAACAGCTGGCCAAGCAGGTGAGACTCTAGACAAGCACAGACACCTGAAAAAGTTACAACAGGTATCGGGCACCCTGATGTTCGGCTCGTGTATTGCTTAGATTGTGAATGGTTACCAATAGCTGCTCCACTTAAAGCAAGGGTTTAAACATCAGGAGATTGGACCCACTGAAGTGAGTGAGAGGGAACCCTTTGTGCAAGATTTATGAGCCCTTTTATACAAACTTCATCAGAGAGAAGTTACGGCTGCTGACTACAGATGTCTAGTATGCAATGTGCAGTCAATGTGCAGTTGTAAAGGGAGTTGGAGGTCTGTTTCTGAAAAGCTCTAAATATTTCATCAAATGTTATTATTATTTTTTTTCTTTTTGAAATTCTGTGAAAAGCCATTGATTCCAATAGTCAATGAACTTTAGGAATTCATTTTTCGAAGGAGTTGACCATGAAATTCAGTGGCCATGATTAATTGATGTGGGCTGTATTGCTGGAAACAGAGCAGCAAAGTGATGAAAACATGATAAATTATTAAGAAGTGACTCAAGGAATGACAGTTATCAGTTATAGTCTGAACATCTATACAAATACAACCACATTTAATGAGGTGAATTTTATATGAGATGCATATTGATTTCAACCACATTCAGTCAAGCATGACCAAAACCAAGAAGAACTTTGAGGGCTTGTGAAGCAAACAGCAAACATATAGAAATACAGTATTTTGTCTTAAATTACTTACATGCCAACTACATCTCTTGCCCTGTCTGTTTTTCTTCTACAATTCTGCAAGGATTGATTTAAGAGCTTGGTTTGAAATAATAAACCGTGAAATATCCTTTGACATATGCAGTTTGATTTGTCAGTAAGAGAGAATGTATGTATAATATATAGCAGTGCAAATGCTATGACATTGTGTTATCAAAGCCCAGTATCTCAGACTGAATGTTCTTCAAAGATTGTTTGGGTAGGCTTGGAAAGCTTTTAAAGAAATTAGTGAGATTGGTAGCAAGAAAGCCTGTTCATTAAAGACCCCTTAATTCAGGCGTCAGGCCAAAGACTTGTGATGATAGAAGCATTTTTATATTTAAAGTATAAATGTGTTTTCTTTCAGATCTAAATTAGTGAAATATATGGATTAGAAGATTTGACTGATACAGTGCTCAGGGGGAAATAAATATTATTCTGTCCTCTCTGTTAGTTTAATACAAAACTCCTTATTTGCAACTTTTATACAGCACCCCTGGCCCATCCAAAAATGAACACTAAGCTTTTTTTTGCCTCCGCATCTCCGCTTGGCCCGATTCCAGCTGAGTGAGTGCTTTATTCTCAGTTGCATCATTGTGCCCTATTTGCATCGATATCAGCACTCCTGAGCAAAGGTAGACCAGCATCTCCTTTCTCACTACAAATTTCCCCTGGGTGATTTTATTTCCGCAACAAATGCTGCTAATGCATCTGCCATAGCCAGCACGGACCCGAGACCGTGTCCACCACAGACCTTGCGCGGGCAGCTAAATGAGCAGTGATGAGGCTTCCCCTGCCTCAGGCTCAGCCACTCAACTGTATGATAACGAGCATTTAGTGACCATTTAATAACAGATTTCACGCTGCTTTATATACAGTAGGTGCAGCACCCAGATCACCAGCTGACAGTCCGCTGTGACTTGTTTTCAGAGTTCGTAATGACATTTGAACAAATGACTAAGCATCTGCGGGGGAACGCCAAGCACAACATATGCTTCTCTAAATACCCAGAGCGGTCTAGTGTCGTGAAAATGCGTGCACATGCAGCTTTGGAAATGATTCAACAGTCTGTCATTAAACCCCAGCCGGAGATTACGACCAGCACCGCACCACGAAGAGCTACACTACACTGCCTTTTACAACTCATCACAATAACCCCCATCTGCATTTGCGGACATCTTCAAGACCGTGACAGAGGATGTGCGCCCTATAAGTCTGTGATCCACAACATCACATCACCTTCTCATGACTCGTGAATTATCGTGCATCTTGCACAATAACAGCCAATAAGACGCTCTACACTTTAACCAGGACCTCGGCGATCTCTGTTCTGTGCTGCAGGACGCAGAGGGATCACACCCAACATCAGGGAAAAGAGAGAGAGAAAGAAAAGACATCGTTCAAGTATGTGGAGACATATAAACCTAATCAACTGGCCCAGTAATATAGGTTTGATGTTCTCCAAATAAGCAATGATCATGTTCTCATTATTTAATTCACATGGGCTACGCTGATTTTTTAGGGTTTTCTTTGAAAGTTTGATATGAATAAAAAGACGCACCGCGCACATCACAACGGACCTTATAGGTAAATACAGTCAAATGTTTCTCTAATGTTTCAAAATGCTTCGACCACAGAAATGAAGCTTAACTTCGTGTAATCTACCAAGCGCAGAGCCGCGGGGAGGCTCAGCGCACCATTACTCACAGCCACATCAGAAATAGAAAATAAATACAGTCACCTACAGATGTACCACAAACACAAACTAAAGCTCCATATGAACATCGCCTCACACATTCCGCATTTCTACTCACCAAAGAGGGAGTTGGCGAAGCCGTACCACACGCATCCCCCTTCTCCTATGAGCCACCGACCCTGAGTGCTGGCCGCGAAGCTGAACGGAGTCCCCAGTACGCACACCAGCAGGTCGCTGATGGAAATGTTAATCAGGAGCAGGTTGATGGGAGACCGCAGCATCTTGTAGCGGCAGAAGAGCACGAGCACCAGCAGGTTGTTCAAAAGTCCGAAAGTGCCGATGAAGCCCAGGCACACGGCCACGACAAGGTTCCCCGTCGGGGTGAGGGTGGTCCGGTGCGAGCCTCTCCCCAGGTGCTCTTCCCCGGCTACGGCACACAGAGCGCTGTTGACCCCCGCGCAGCCGCTCAGGCTCACGTTGGACACGATCATCTCAGTCCGGTGTCACGGCAGTGGCACAATGTGCGGCCACGGTGCACGGAACGGCGGTTAATATGTCGTTGCCATTTCTTTCTCTCGTTTTTGGTGTGTGTGTTTGTGTGTGTGCGTGTGGGAAAAGAATATAAAGACAAGCTGTCGCTGCAAGCCTACAACACTTGTTGATTTAAAAGTGGAAAAAGCAGAGCCAAACGGAAATGTGGGATGACAGATGGTTTGTTTGTTGGGAGACGTCAAAACTTTGTGTTCAGTTAAGGGGGAGGGGGTGCTCGAAAATTAAAAGAAAGAAAGAAAGAAAAAGTTTGGTTAAGCTTTGCTCCACCGTGTGGCAGTCTACAATGCACACTCACTCTTTCTAGACACGCTCCTGTCTCTCACACAGACACCTTCCCTCTCTGTCCGTATTTAAATCACTGTTGCCCGCTCTCAGGCAGCTGACGTCTGGGCAAGGGGAGGGGGATGAGGAGGGGTGGTTGGGGGAGCACACTGGTATTTCGGGGGGGGGGGGGGGGGGGGGCGCATGAAAATCCAGCGGAAGACCAATCACATCATCATCATGTGTCTCAAAGGCAGCACTGCGCTAAAGTCAACCCGCTGTGTTCAAAGCTCGTTTTTTTTTTTTTTTTTTAAATCCACCTTGAAGTTTCAGGAGCTGTTCTCTGTCTTTCTCTAACGTGCAATGAGCACGTATTGATGCGCGGCGCTGTCCGTGGTGCTGAACACGGTCTCTAAGGAGCAGCGGCAGTGATCAACTCTTTACTCTTGTTTGTCGCGCATTTTAATTACAGTTTGGAAATAAATGAAAAATAATGTAAGAGTACACAACTGTGAGCATTTATTCATAAATAAATACTAAGGATACTAGACAAATGCCAACTAGATATAATTAATACAATGCATTAGGTGAGTTAATGATGCTTACAGGTCAAATGAGTAATAGCTTTCACAGCCATCTTAAATTTGCTAAAATGCAGTACTGTTCATTCTTTGGCAGAGAGGGACATTTCATGAATGTTTTGCTCTGTTTAGGCAAACGGGAATGAGCCTCTGACTCATTGTCTGGGTTAAGCCACACACAGGAGAGGCTGAATCCCTCCCATGTTAAAGATGAGATTTTCAGGCAACTCAATTAGGTGTCACTTTGGATGAGAAGATGGTGAAGGGGTCACTCAGGAGGCACAGTGTAACACTTAGTTCAGCAGAAGTTAAATCACTGTGACACTGGGCTGTCATCGATATCCAGATGTTTTGGATATTTGGCATGTAAGTTGCTTTTTTACCCCCACAGAGGAAATTAATTCAAGTAGATTTTCCATTGTCTAATGGCGTTTTTCCTTTCTGTTTCGGTTGATTCTATCTGTGAAATTTAATCATCATTTTTTCCATCTGTCAGCACTGAAAACATATACTCCAGGGATGGCAGGTTCAGACTGGAATAATGAGGAGCGGCAAAATGCTAAAACATGATATGTGTCAGGCATCTCATGGTGTCCATATATTAATATATTCAACAACTGACTGAAAGAGGCTCCAAGTCTTGTTTGTCGTAACCACACCCTGTTCTACTGAACCATGGCTTTCTACTGAGTCAAACAAGCATAATGCGGACGAACTTCGTCCACTGCTGTCCTAAACCTTTTCATCTGTTACCTACTTTACAAGTTACCTTCTATACAAGGTATTTTTTTTCGGGGGTAAGGAACAGCATTTTCTAATTTTAATTAGACACTTTTAAGGATGCTGTGTTCAGTTTTGAAAGTTAAAATGAGAGTGAGCAGAACATCTGAATACAAAGGTGCACTAATGACTTCCTAAGAGAACAGTTTGCATCTGGCAGCAGGTAAAGCAGAAGTTCAAGTCCCTTCTGGTGGCTTTCTGTGTATGTGTCTGTTGCTGCCATACTTGTACAAGACAGCACAGACACCCACAATATGATTCACCAAAAAAGAAGAAAAAAGAAAAAGAAAAAAAGGGGACAAGCATGGGTTCGAAATGTCAGTTAGTTAAAAGCAAATCCTTGTGATCAATCGCTGGCATTTGGTGTTTAAGTGGTGTTCTTAATTATGCGTGGCCGGGTAAAAATGTGCCCTCTGCAATGCTTGACCTTGCATGATGGAAAGTTACAGAATCAGATGGGGAAACTTACTGTTCCCCTTCATGGTCTATTCTAATCCCTTCCCTCCAAATAGCCCCCGCGTCATATAGGAGCAAGGTAATTACCCGTGAAAACTGTACAGCGACATTTACTCTGACAACATCTTCCCCCATATACAGTCCTAATTGGGTTGAATTAAGACACTTGGGTTCTATCGCGAATACCATCCCCATTTAATCATTGCTGTGGGACTGGGCAGTTGGTATTTAGTTGGATTTCTAGGTCAACTTAGTGGCTGCACCCTGGGGAAGATGTCCAGGAAGATGAAGCGCAAATGGGGTTAGACTGTCATCACAGAAAATCTATGTTATGTGTAAATCAGAAAAAAAGGTGCAGCCACAAATGCTGTTTTTATGGTTATTATCCCATGTATTTGATTTGTTATGGACTTTATTTTATTTAGTAATGCCATTTAGTAATAACCAGCATGATTATTAAGTAAAGGGGGTTTGTTCGCCTCCCGGGCTGTGTGTTCACACACCTGTTCTCAGTCATTTCCAATAGACTTGGCTCATTCGAACCCAAAACTAATGTGCCACATGTCCCATCTGGATAAATGTACTACAACTATCTATCACATAGCAATTTGCTGGAGTTGTAATGAAATAAACTGACTGGCTGCTGATCTTTCAGTTGTGTCAATAAAATGCCTTGTAATTTCTGTGTTTATTACCCTGTTTGTTGTGATTATATAGTCTCCTGTGCTTTCTTGCAGCCAAATCTGCAATTACAGATCAAGATTTAAACCCAAAATTAAGTTAGAGGACAGCCATGGATCCAGCAGCCAATTAAATTTCATTAACCCTCCCAAAAGATCAAGGGCAATGATAGCTCATTGTTTCTCTGTAGGGGATATCACAAGTTGTCCTGTTGCTCCGACTGTGCCTTGTCTCAAAGATTTGTTGTGTCAAAACAGAAGACAAAGTTTTATCCTTTAATGGCCTTTATCAGACTTGAGCAATTATATAAAAAGTTGCAGGCCAGCACACAGTATTTACTGTTGATATCTGCACATGGAACAAGTGAATTTATGGTACTTCTTTTTGATTTGTGGTGTTAAGATGCCATGAAAAGCAGGTCATGAAAAGCAAAAAGATGCTGCTCCACTATATGTTGAAAGAACCTGGCCCTAAGCAGTCTCAACACAGAAATCCATCCATCCATCCATCCATTAGCTATACCACTTATCCTTTGAGGGTTGCGGAGGGCCTGAAGCCATTCCCACTGAGCAAGGGGCAGTGTACGCCCTGGATAGGCTGCCAGTTTATCACAGGACTGACATACAGAGACAAATAACCACTCACACTCATTCACACCAACAGGCAGTTTTATCAATAAACCAAACTGTATGTTTTAGGACTATGGGAGGAAAGCCACACAGACATGGGGGGAACATGTAAACCCACACAGAAAAGCTACCATGCTGCTTTCAACACAGAAATGAATGTATTTATTTCCTACCTAAACCCTATCCAAAATATAAATCAAAGGTACCCACATTTAGTAGGTCGAAATATCTATCAACAATATGCTGCTGACATTAGCTAGTCCTTAAAGTTGATAGCAACTGTAAATGAAGACAATGGCAGCTGGAAGTCTGGCATTGACTTCATGCCAGCAGGAAGTCAATGCTTTAGTGCATGGTAGATTTAGAATAAATAGAAAAAATAGATTTTCTAGAGACTAAACATACAGCACAGCTTCTCTTCACATACAAACTGTCAAGTATGAAGTCATCCTCATGTAACCTTCCTTGATACTGGTGGTCATGTAAGTGGGCAGGAGTAGAATATGTATTGTAACTAATACAAAACTGCAAATTGTAAACATGACAACCATTCTAATTTAAGTGATCATAGGTAACTTGAATTCATGGCTGGATTGTCAGGATAAAGTATTAAGAGATGCTGAGGTAACTCAAGGTAATGTGATTCTTGTTTTTTATGGTTATAAAGTATTGTGGAAATGGTTTCATATCTTTGAATGTTTCTATTAATCTTTGTATTTCCTCTTCCCTGACTGTCACTGTTTAACTATCAGGCCAGGAATCAGTGCATTTGATTTGTTTATCCTGCCTTACAGAAAGATTACAGAGGCATTGGTGCTTTGTTTGTGTTGACATTATGCTGGCCCGTAAGGGTGCACAACTCAAGGTAAAAGTGTCACCAGGTATCACTGCCCTGCATTCAAATAATACAAGGAGAGTACATACAGTAGATCTTTGCATGCAAGTGGCCCAACTGCTGCCATATTGTTAGAGACAGAAAACACAATGGCATCTCACAGAGTCAAGGAGAGGAAATGGGCAGAGAACAAAATGAGGACCTGAGAGAGCGGGTGTAGGGAGAGGAAGGAATGGTCAACAGACATGAGGGGGTTTTACATGTGTGAGTGTGCCACAGCGGGTACACACATATTTTTGTTACACAAAATTTTTTTCCAGCAAGATTGTGTTTTAAACTCCCATCACATTGCCATGTTGTTCTACCTCTTCTCCACTCCCTCTTACTCCCTCTATTCTCCCCCTCCTCTGTCCTGCTCCACCTCCATCACTGCTGCCCTCCCCTCTGACATTGACCTTGGCAGAGTAACCACTGCTGCTCTGCAACTTAATATGTCTGTGGCTTTAAGGAAAGCTCAGATAAGGTGTGGTGCCTTAGATCATATAGATTTATTGTCCATAGGTCTAATACATGGTTCCGGCACAGCCCTTAGTTCATCTGGACACTGGAGCACTGGTGCTTTAAATGCTTGACATACAGCCTGTCATGACATGATACAGGTGAGGAGAATATATCCTGGATGATAGGTGGGGAGGGATGGGGAGGAAAAGCTGTCTGAGAATTGTGAGAGGCTGGTGAGAGGTAATTCATGATGCAGCATGGCTTCTTGTGACCGAGTGACAGATGTCAAATCAAGTGCACGTGCCTGCATGTCTGTCCCCAACTCTAGGTTTAGAACATTCAACTGTTCTCATATAGACAATGGAAAATATGTATTTAAAGAAAGACTGAGGCACTAGTTTCATAGTAGAGCAGTGCTTTAATAGTATTGTGTGAAAGTACATTCTGAAAACATGAGCAAACTCCATCCGCTAAGGAAGACTGAGAGAGATTCTCCACAAAATTCTAGCCAGTAGATGTTGAGATTCTTTTTCATCAAATACGAGATTTTGATAGTTTTGTTTTTATCTTAGAACCTGCCAGCATTTGCTTTTGTACATGAATGCAAGCAAGGTTGGAATAATACACATTCTGCAGATTGTGGCACAAGTAGATGGCAACAGAGTGGATTAAAAAAATGTTATTCAACAAACTTATGAAATTTTTTCATAAGAATTACAACTACCTTAACCTTTGTACAGTTTTTTTTAATCATCGCTGCAGTGCAAGTTGCCTGATGTGTTGGTCAGTAACACTGGTGTTTAGGTACTGTATATCTCAATGACTCTGTCTACTAAATGAAAAGAACAAATATTTGATGTCTCTTGTTTCATTCATTCCCTCATATCAACAATTGCTAGTGGTGATGTGCCATAAAAGAATAAAAACATGCCAGAGACAGAGAAGACCATAAGCAGAAGTAAACAATGCAGATTTTAAATCATTCAAAACAGAGGCTTTGCAGATGTTGTACAAGATAGGAAAAGCATTTAATATGTTAGTTGTCCCTTAACCCTGCAATAAGTGATATTTTGGCCACTTGGGTGCATCAGAAACATTGACATGAAAACTTTTTAGTGAACAGTTGCTTATTTACACATTTTGTGATCATTAATTTGGTTTGTTTCCATATCATGAGTGTAAGGTCAATAATCCCTTTCCTTTTAGCTCCCTTTTTGAAGTGGATGGAGGTGGAGGACGGACTCTAAAGTGCAACGTAGAGCTGCGTGATAATTCTCTGCGGGTTTTTCACAATGACCCCATTAACATTACACATACAGTAATCATTTGATCATTTGTTATCATAAAAATATTGATTAGTGCAGCTTTAAGGATAAACACAAATGTTTGTTTACAAGTAAACTCACTATGTAACTTTGCACCTTTGCAGGTCAATTGATATTTGCTCAGATAAACAGCAACCACTTCTCTCTCCTTTATGACAATGTCTTGTATCTCAAGATTATATCAGTTAAGGTGGACAGTGAGATAGCGCATACAACCCCCCACCCTATTAGTTTTCCTTGTAGATTCATAGATTTTTCAACAGACCTAGCCAACCCACTTCACAGAGCATAAGGAGAGGCACAAGGGAACATGTGACATACAGTACAAATGTGGGAAAATAGAGGTTAAACAGAATGTTGACCCTTTCCTCCCTTCCTGTTGTTAAAATGCATCTCACTCCCTGGTGTGGAAACTGTCTAGGCACATTCACACCTGCCAGAGGCGTAAACCCCTGAGGTGCAGCCTACAGCCCAACATTCAGACAGTGCAAACAGGTAGCTTTTACCTTGTATAGTCTAAGTGTAAACATCCCAAATAATGTCTCCTGCAAAATCCGTCATCATTTGCATAGATATTTAAGGAGTGCACTGTGGATTGTACCTCAGTCATTGCAGCTCTGCTCCTGCATCCTTTTTTGTCTCTCTCTTTTTTGGGATGTTAAACTGAACATAGTTGAAATGTGAGCTGCTACAACCTCTTGGCTTGACAGTCTATGACTGTTTTTGTCTGTGTTTGAAAATGAACCAATCCAAAGAGAATGCAGTAAACTATCATGTTACAGGAAACTGCTGCACTGCACTCTGATGTTAGAAACATTCAAACATGTAAGACCCCAGCCCCATCAGTGACGTCACAGCAGGTGTGTCTGCCAACTGTTCAAAGGCAAAACTCCTGCTGTGGTGCCATTGATTGAGATGGGGTCAGTGCAGCAAACTTGAAAGTATCAACATGAAGAGAACGGTGCTACAGCAGGTTTTTGTAGTGCCTTTTGTAGGGAGCAATATTTTTAACCCTTCGACAGGCTACAAGTTTTTCTTAAAGTGAAAAAGTTTTATGTGTACAGGTGGTTCATTATCATAATTGCTCAGATCACATAAGACTGACTGGAGCCCTGAGTAAATTAACTGGATGTCTTTTTATTTTCCAATCTAAATAGATCTCAGTGGGTAAGTAAAGTGTCAAATCAGCAAATTTCCTCCCCACAAGGTTTGTCCTTTCTCCAATTTAGTATACAATTGACTGCAGCAGTCAGCATGAGAACAGACTTTAGGGACCTCAGGAATAGTGAGGTGGCACAAGCACATATGCAGACCGGGGGGGGGGGAAATGGATCACATACATTGTCTCCAGCTGTAAATACCTTGCTATATTTATTGATGACACACTATACAATCACATCAGTCAGAGACATATCAAGGAACTGACTATTGCAAATGGTTGTACAGTTAAATTTGCAGAAAAGATTCTGCTCTTTAAAGAGCCCTCAAAGAATTTGAGGAATAGCACCAAGGATTCTGCCGGGATATCTAAGTCCCTTTAATATGTAAAAGAATCAGAGACAGCTGTAAACATACTCAAACTGTAGATGTCTGCAAGTCAACACTACCAAAGCCTCAAACACACACAGGTCAGTTTGGGGTGGTGGAAGGGAAATGCCCAAAATCAGTTTTAAAAAACAAAAAGACTAATTGGAGAACTCCGTGTATAAAGCCTGTTACTCATGTATGAATGTGACAACACACTAATGACCTGATAATACTGAGAGCATAAATGAAATAACTGATGTTGACATAAGAGCAACATTAGTGATCAGCCTGAACTAATTCAATGCTCCATTAATGCCACAGCACTGTTCATTAGGTAAACTTAATTATTTAGTTATTATTTAGTTTTAGTTATTTAAGTTATTTGATTTATTTTAAGAAAACTGTTTTTATATTTTTACTGTTCTGTTGGTGTGACCGTAGACTGCAGCTGAGTCTAGATAATTATGTTTCTGGTGTACGATGAGTAGTTTTAGGGTGTTTTCTTTACTCTTGTCTTTTTTAATATTAGTGAGACTGTTTCTTTTTTAAAGCTTGCTGAAACAAATCAAAAGATCTATCTATACAGATCTCTGCCAGCATGAAATGTTTCCAGTCATTCTTTGAGATTTTCACTGATCAGTATCAGACTGACAGATTTCTGTGCATTGACTCATGCTGACACAAGAGTGCAAATTGTGAGTGGAAACTGTGATTTCAGAAGGCCTGTGCTCAGTATTTGTACAGATCTCAGCTAAACACACCTCAGTCAGATCTGGATATCATCCTAGCAGTTAGAAAATCACCACCTCATTAAATTCTTTAAAGACTGTAAAGAGAATTTTGATTCTGCATTGCACTGTGAGCCAATGACATGATTTAAGTTTTTTTTGCATGTACATCTGAAAACTCAGCAGCCGCACCTGTGCTCTGAATGAGCTGGAGCATTCCTGTTTGCTTGAGTCATCCAACAAAGAGAGTGTTACAGTAATCTAACCTGATTGATCATGAGCCAGCTTCTCAGAGTCAGCTTCAGATATAAGTCTTCTAGCTTTGGATACATTTTCAAGTGTTATAAAGCAGTCCTGGTTAAGTTACTGATGTGACTTTTTAGATCAGAGTCCACAATAACTGCTTGTCTTGTCTTTATTCATCTGCTAAAAATTACTTGACATACAGTTTACCAGATTTCTTAAGATCAGTAGAGGATATACTGTGTTTCTTTATGTTGCTGCCAAGCAAGAGCTTGAATAAAATAAAAGCAGAGGTCCAAGAATTGAGCCTTGTGGAATCCCTGAGAAAATTTTCTTTTTTGTAGAACATGACCCATTATACCAACTGAATATTGAATATTGACATAACGTCCATTCAAGATGGCCTTGGACATTAGCAAGAAATGCACATGAACCCAGGGACTTTTATACAAAATCAACACTGATTGTAGTGAGGTGACATTACTGACTACTGAGCCATTCTTCTGAGTCCTGGTAATGTAATAATTTGTTTTTAAAAAGTACCATTAACCATTATATGAGTGGTCCTAATTTCATTTCCCAACAATTTAAAATACATTTTGTTACAGTTATTTAAGTTATGACACCATTTCTGAGTTGTAACATCAGCAGTTGCTACACTGCATTAGGACATTATTTCATTACCAGTCCAGTGGATTCAAGACTGAGCCCAGGGTAAATGGCTCTCGGCAAAACAAAGCGTACTGTAGGCAGTTCCTTTCATTGCAAAATGATGAGCTCTTTCAATTTAAAATCAGCTTGACTGAAGGAAAAAGACGAGCAGCATGTGAAAGGCTTTATGCCTAATGAAACCTCAGGAACAGATGGATATCAAAGGCTTTACAAAAACCTCCTCATAATGTAAAAACAGGCACTTTGATAGTTATTCTCACCATTATTTCTAAAGATGTAGGGACACAAACACAAGAAGCAGGGCTGCAGTGGCTTTAAAGATAAACATACATGTATAATTCAGATTAATAGACTTAGCAGGTTAATTAGGCAGATCATTAAAGGTACACTGATGAGGGGCCATATCCTCAGCTATAAAGTGCATCCACCCAGAGATGGAATAAAAGTGTTGGTGTGAACATTGTTTGTGAAGTGACACGTTATTGATTAGGCTTTTGTGTGTGTTTCTCTTCACAAAGAGATCAGAGGTTGGAGTGTCTGAAAAAAAGAAACCTTAAAAGTGGTTCACAGTCATTGTCTTGCTAAAGGACACTTCAGCATTTTTTATCACCGCTGTGTTATGTCATGGCAGGCTGCAGTTAGCACAGGGTATCATCTCTAGTGACTATGCTTGTGAAAAACATTTTTAGCCCAAGTCCAAAGGAAGCTCAGATGTCTTTAAGGACATTTTTAAAGGAAATGAATTATCATCATTATTCCAAACTACTTCAGAAATACTAGAAATTCAGATTCAGTCCATTTTTGTGCATTATGTGGAAGTGTGATTTAACACATAATAGCTTTCAGCAGTCAAAGCAAATTTGACGATATGAATGAGAAAGTGCACAGTTTGTTTGTTTTTTTAAACTCCAGAGATGTGTCTCAATTATAGCTTTGTCACCTTTTACCCTAGGAACCAGCACATTATGTTTGCTGTTCTTCCACTGATCATTGAAACCTTCTTAGGCATCATCTTTATGAAGTGTCTCATCAGTCTTTGTCAGCTGAACCTTTTTCCAGGTCAGTGACAACAAAATTAAGAAAGGCTATTCATTTTACAGTCTGAGAAGGACCGGGTGCTAAAAGCACTAAGCACTGAGAAGTGCCTCTTTGGGTGCTAATTGTAGGAAAACCTCTTTTCATGCTACATTGTGAAATAGAGATTTTAGTGTGTTTTCAAGCCATTATGTTACTATATGGCACCATGTCAAAACCAAACACTAACTACTAGTTAGATGGAAGCAACATTTGGGGCTTCAGTTTGGTCACATTTTGTTCCAAATACATATTTAGACTGTAGCACTACCTTTTTATAACAACCCTTTTTGGCACCAGGAGTTTTCACAGAAACACTGCCAAACCATGGTAGATACATCTATGCATATATGTATAGTACACTCGATGTAGGAATAACAGCCCAAGTCAGAGTCATCCTTTAACATGAAGAGCCCTTAATGGTGTACTGTGGGATAATTGCAGTGCTATTTATAGCCAGAGAACAATGACAAAAACTTTTAGTTTTACACGATACAATGAAAACACTACAGAAAATATAAAAGTTAGGAACATCCTCTTCCCTTCTCACACTACAATTATAATCTGCTGTTTTCTGGATGATAGATGAGCCAGAGTTTCTCTGCCTCACTTATTTTGTCAAAAGTAAGTGAGGCAAATGAACAGATTTGCAGTGTTTTCTAGACATTAAGATACAAATTATTTTGTTATCATTTAAATACGTGGATCATGTGAAATTTCAAGAAGCGTCTTAAAAATGATCATTGTCAGTTTAGAGAAATGGGTCGAGATCACTTACAGTCTATAGTTGAGACAGTCATTCACCTGCTGTTTGAAGTCAGGTTGTCAACACTATTAACTTGCATTAAAGCGATACTGTGTAACTTTTGCTGAACAGTAGCTGCTGCCAATACAAGTGACAGTTAATAGGACAATGCTTAACGTTTAACTACTGCGTTTTAGTGAAATGCTTTTAGGGGCTCAAGGTAGGGCTGTGCCTTAAATGTTGATGATTTTGAAGCATCAGTCATGATGCCCCTGACTGTCCAATCACCAGACTATTATTTTCCTAAGCTGTGTCACTCTACACAAAGCAATCCAGAGTAACAACCTTAAGTACAAAACTGACACAAATAAAGAACAATGACAGAAATGGAGGACAGTGCAACTTGTTTCTGTTCACTGCTCCGACACTCTCAGCTCTGGTGCTGAAAGTTAGCAAAGTTGGTTAAACTACTTTTACCAGATGCTGGCCTAAAAGCTAAACAGTATTTTAGCTGAATACTAAACTATTATGTAGCATTTAGGTAAACAGACTATACAGAGTAAAGCTTTAGCAGCAAAAGTGTATTGAATTGAGCAGTGTTGTGTTTTATTGTTTATGTATTCAACAAAGGAGGACATGCATTTTACCTACTCCCAGATATTTCTAGATAAAACTGAGTAGTGTTAGAGAAGATTTCTCCACTCCTTTGTTCTGTCTGTAGGCAAACTGAAGAGGGTCCAGCATAATTTCTGTTTTTGCCTAATCGGTGTTTTCAAAGCACCCTTGCATTCTTTTAACACAGCCTCATCAGTCCAGCTCTGTGGATCCACTTATCCCTCTCCTGAAGGCTTAGGAGTCTCTCTGGGGAGGTAAAAAATACAGTGTCAGCAGTGATAGCATCAATAGTTCTACAATGGGGGTCCAGAGTCTTTCTCTGCAGCTACCAACCAACCTTGCTGCGATTAGCCTGTAATCACGGGGGTTATGGTCTGTATGAAAAGCCATACCCAGAGACACAATCCTGTTTTCTGATCAAGTTTCAGTAAAGTCTAGAATACATGCTTTATTGTAACCCTGAAGGAGGAATGTGTTTGAATGAAGTTCATCTGTCTTATTCCTGAAAGATTAAACAAGATAAGGGTAAGGTGTTGTTACTCACTCAAATACCAACTCTTTTCCTTGGCCTTGATTTAATCAGGTGTCAATCCAGTCTCAGTCTTGCTCCAGTCTCATTCTTGTTCCACCTATGAGCCGTTCCACTTTTAATTAACTCAATGGGAGAGAGTTTGATGATTAATTTGTCCACTGCTGCAGGAACGTCTGTATCAGATTCCTTTGCCTCACTGGGGTAGTGAAACAAAGCATGCAGGAAGTTGAATAAGAGCCACTAATTGTCATAGATTTCCTGTCACCTGTAGTGCTTTCATAAACCAAAACAGCACCCCCATCAAACCTTTCTTTTAATTGTTCATTTCATGTATTGTCCCCATAAAATATAGTATATGCCCACTATTATTCAATGTTTCATGCTCAGTTCATGGAAAGCCAGTTCATGCTGTCTCAATGTTATTCTGACTATTCAGACTCATAAAAATAAAAATTTATTTTTATTTTTATTTTTTTTAAGAAAATGATCCTATGGTCCTATTGTTTGCAGCTGACTGCCATTTTAACAAAACTCAAGAGCTGTAACACACAAGTCATAATTTTATGTGAAAGTGCCCTAAGATGAAATAAAGCAGGACACTGAAAATCATCTTATTGAAGCTCCTTTTTAAAAAAATGTTTACTACAGGATTTCTGCGCAACCAGTTATATGAAGGAAAAACTGTTCACTGCTGATAAGTATTAGCTGTTAAGGGAAGGTTTAGCATGTCAATTGTAGATATGAGTCATAAAGAATGGCTGTAATGAACACATGACCCATTAGTGATGTCCTCTAGAAACTGTAACACAGTGTTCCAATCTGAAAAAGCTGATAATTGGATGTAGGACACAGCATCCCACACTGTGCCAATGTCCCAATCGCCTCACAGCTGAGTATTTATGGAAGAACCTGATTTATTACATCTATCATTTTATAGGTTACATAACATTATCGGTCTCTTATTTACAAAATCATTCAGTTTGATAAAACATCTGTATGAAGTGCTGCTCTCCATGTAGTCTGGCAATTCAGGTTTTTTTTACATTTTGATAAAAATGCTGTGTCCTTTCACCACACTATTTCCACTTTTAATCACTGGGGGGGTAGTATATAAAACTAATCCATAATAAGCTAAAGTGTGTGTATTTGTATGTGTACGTGTGTGAGAGAGAGATAGAAAATAGATGACAGTGGACAAATAATACAAATGGACAATTATTGGAGTAGTTATCTGGCATTTCTGATGGTATAAAATGCTTGGCAAATAAAGATTTATCAAAATAAATAAATAAATAAGCAAAACGATAACAAATAAGCAAAAAAAATTATTGGCATGTAACATGCGGTGGCTCTATCCCCCAGTGGCCCTGGTTTAGAAACCGGATGGGTGAACCTTTAATGAAAAGCAGACAGTGGTTACATAAAATTACAGTTCACTTTTTTACAATAAAGCAGAGTAAGCTTGTTAATTACAACACAGATTTAAAGACATAAAGACTGGAGAGGTGATTTATCATCCTACTGAGTGCTGGAACACTGTACAATAATATTGCTTTGTCATTTGCTTTTATTGCTTCAGGACAAAAGGCCTCACGATCCTGGTCGCTCCCTGGTGGCTTTGTCCATTGTTGAGTCGTGGAAAATGCTCAGATAAAGGAATGCAATTAGAAAGCAGGTGGAGGAGGTAGAACAGGCTGCAGCGTTTGTTTTTTCAGAAATTTCACACATCCAGCAATATGTAACGGTCAGTTTACAGTCAGATTTAAAATTCAGCTGACACGGAAAAGTTAAAACCAGAGTAGCATGATCGCAGGATGTGGTTTTTGTCTCCATCAATATCCTAGCAGCAGGAGGGCCCACCTTGCTGTGCTCAGTCAGCACTACACACATCACAATTGCATCAGACAATCATACTTTCAATTTAAATGAAATGTTGCTTTTATGGAGGAAGTGAATCGATGAAAATGCTGCACAGCTCTCAATTTCTCATCAGAGATGTGAGTATGTGTGTGTGTGTGCTTGTGTGCCGTTTGGCATGCAGGAGCACATGTCTCAGTTGCATCCTCCCTCTTGGGAGCTATGTCCCTCCTGAAGCATCATCTTTTCATTTGACAGTCATTATTCTTTGTCACTGGCGATGTGAGAAGTAGAGAGAAAAAACAAACAAACATGCACTGAGGCCTCTCTCTCAGTTTGTGCCCACAAACATCACAGATCAACAGCAGTTTTCAATGTGACAAGCTGAGGAAGCAGAAATCTACGATGTATCAATGTGATGCAATTATTCATCATTTTACCTGAGGGACCTCCTTTGCCATTTAATAAACACAACGGTTATTGGGGAGTGTGAAATTACAGAGAGCGCTGCTCTGTTATTTGGCAGTGAGGGAACAGAGTGATTTATCAGGGGAGGTGTGAATCCAGCTGAGTGCTGAGATTAATAGTCATGTGATAAGATAACAGAGTGGTGCGCACAGCTTTGTTGTTAAAGGCCAGAAACAAAGTCTGTCCAAGTGGCTGTTTTAATGAACTAAAGCACAGTGAGTGGCACTGTGCCCACATGAAAACAGCCCTAAACCAGGACACAAGTTATCATTTAAATTATGAACACGTATGACTGCATGTCTTCTTTTTATGTCGCTAAGTAGACATTTTGACATTTTGTGCTGTGAGCAGATGGCTAAACGAGTGTAGCAACTGTAACCAAGCAGAAGCGGTCTCTATTTCATTGTTGCAATGCCTTAAACTAAAGGTTTAATGCATTACTCTACTGTGCAACTGCTTAGTATTTGGCTACAGACACACACATCACCCTAGAACACACTCACACCCATAACAGACAATCTATTTGCACAACCTTCATTGTTGGTCGCTGAGCATCTAAAATGGAGCAGCTGGTAGTCAAGAGCCTCTGTGACCACCGTCTCATTTTTCCATGACCCTACTCTCCCAGTCAGTCAGTCAGGGAATTTTCCAACAGTCTACGCTGTCTGCTGTGCATTTAAAATTACTCGTGGAGATAGGAACAAATTAATATAAAATAGAATTGAGACCAATCCATCCTCTGCCCCTTGCCACATCAATAATAAAAGAGGGAGATCATGACACATTTATTGACTGAGACCAGTACCTCCAGTATAATTTCTGCTGTAGCACAGTATGTTCATTCATTGCCAACTGCACAGAAAGTTGTCTCTTAGATGAACGTTCCTGTTTCTCAGCCAGATGGCAAGAAAAGCAGCAGTTTAGCACGTTCCTATTAATTGCTGTCAAAGCCTGCTCACTGTAATGTGACTTATGAAATATGTGGACAGAGCATATGCTTATGCTGTAGAAACTCCTTTAAGGTTGAGAGTGAGAGCTGAAAATGAAACATTCTCCCTGCATAGGTGCCACGTAAATGTATCAACTCTGTGATACTGCAAAACTTGATGGTATTTAAACCAAAACGTTTATTATCAGTGTACTCTTGTCAGGCTTATGAGAGCTTTCTACTGTAGTAATCCCTTGTTCTATGACTTCTTCCTTTCAATTCTCCCCTCCTATCCCCTCCCCTATGCTTCTTCCAATTTCCCACCCAGCTCGTAGCTTCTATTTGTCATCATCTTTCCATCCTTCTTATATCCTCCTTCCTCTATTGTTATCCCATTGTCTTTCCTGCTTTTGCTTTTCCATTTCCACATTCCTCTAGAACTCCGTCCCTCTTGACTGTACACCTCTCTCCACACCTCAGCCTCCTGTTCCTTCTCCCTTTACTCGTACTTCTCATCTATCTCCTTTCCCTCTACCTTGTTCCTCTCGCCTTGGACGCTGTCTGCTCTGTGGAGTAATTTAGCCGCTTGTGAGTCCTGGGCCAAATCTGTCACTATAGACATACCAGCAGCAGCATGAGTGATTTCCCACCGGGACCACGGACACTTCTAATCACATCCTCAGGGACACATGGAGACAGAGGGATAGAGTGAAGAATAACAGACAGGTGGTGAAAAAGAGGAAGTAGAAGCCCATTAGCTAAACAACCAAGGACACAACCCCTAATAGAGTTAGAAATCATTCCGGCAAATTAAGTAGGCGCAGTAGTCGGCCAAGCAGGTAGCATGATAACCTCACAAGTGGAACTTCCATAGTGTTGACGTTTGGTTGGTTGAAAGGGATTCCTCAGATTTTTATTAGTTTCTAATTTTATTATGGCTGCATGTGGGGTCATAGTTAACAAATGTGTTCAAACTTAGTTGAAAACTAGGACAATGTTACTGTCTGACAGAATACCCCATCACACCACAATATAAAGTAAGGACCACTACACATTGTTGGATATACTGCATGAATGCAGTATATATATATGAACTGAATGCAGAGGAGGGAGCCTCAGTAGCACCATGGGAAATTCCCACTGTGACCAGAAGTAGTAGCTTGTCTTGTCTTGTCTTCGGGGTTGTTAAGCAGAAAACTGGGAAATTGCAACTGTGCAATATATTAAGATATATAAAGAAATAAACTAGTACAGCTTTAATTAACTTGCCCAATCAGCTGTGCCATGACAGATGATATAGAAGCATGAGAAGTTAAATGCGTGTTCTCACATGTATTCACATTTACATAAATATAAGCTGTTGAGGAGGAGGCTGGTGCTGGCTGATGTGTGTGTTTTCATGCATGTATGTGAGTGCGTCCCTCGTGTGTGTCGCCTTCTTTTGATTGAAGGGAAAGGCGACCTCCCCTGTCACCCCACATGCCGCGGTTAGAAAACGACTTATGTCCACATTACGCACAGGTCCCTTCCTGATTAAGAGATGGCGGATGGCTAGATGGACGGAGAGGTGACAGAACAGACCTCACGTTCATTATGTATCTGGATGTGGCACTGACAGCTCTGATGACTGATGGGGAGAGACTGTGGTGAGGCGAGGAGCTGGGTAAACCTTTATAGCCACAAGAGTCTTTTTCACACTCACTGTGTAAATATTGTGCTCATTCAGAGGATGGAAAGAATTTTAAAGCTGTCAGACCTGCCTTTGTGTGGCCCTAAAAAGCACTTAGAGGCAAACAGGCCTTTAAAAAAGCATCTAAAACTGCCACTGTACCTGTAGGGATGGCTGAATCATATTTAAAACTATACATGCTTATAAAATGATAAGAAATGGTCCGTGTCAGTGATTTTGCATGTTTTAGCCCATTAGCTACAAATTACATATACTCTGCATCACTACTTTTCCAAAGTATACCATAAATTTGTAGGTTGATGTCCCACCCTCCAGGCAGCCACTGACTTATTTCTGGTTAGTACAGTATGAAAATCAACTTCCCTATATGTGAGAGAAGACGCTTTTCTTTTTCTGTCAGAGTTACATCATCATTGCATGGGACTCCCATGACAGTGTTGTACAGTATATACTGTACATATTTTTTCTTTTTACCTTTACTGTTTATTGTTTATTTGTAAGTGAAAGTCTGCATTAATAAAAGTCAAGGTGTAGTTATGACAACATATCAAATGAATAGCAGGGCAGTGTATTTAAACCTTCAATCCTCTGCTCTCTTTACCTGTCAGGTGCTGCACTGCCTACCTAAAAACACTTGTTTCTGCTGCTTCAAGACAGCACCATGGACAAAATATGTTTGCCTCAGTCCTCACTGCTGAACTACATTTTCCGGATGTGGCTCAACTCCAAGGCGTATTTCCTGCAGTCACTCCTCTGGGCACTGCTTCTCTTCCCCAAGGTAAGAAAACACATACAGCATATGATGTTGTAGCTATGTTTAGTCGGTGCAGTGAGCTGCTGTGTTTCCTGTTGACAATATGTGGTACTGGGTACCAGAGGTATGTTGTCATCCAAACATTACACCAATATGTGATAACTGAACATGTCATTCTCCAATTGTGAGTTTTAATTTGGTGCTCTAACAGTAGTATCAACTGCGTTCGACTGCATTCACATTGTAATCTGTCCCATGTGAGTTGGCTGACTGAAATGTGATTTTGAATAGGTCTTTATGCATTTTGTGTGCTTTTGCCAACTAAAGCCACAAATCCCCCAACGACAGATGAGGACCACATTTCATGCCAGAATGGAAACTGAGCTTGCTTGGTGGCACCAAATCTGCATCAACACAAACATAGGTCAGGCATATTAATTCTTGGCCACAAAATTGTAAAACAGGTGCAAGCAGATAGAAACTTAAAATTCAGATGCTGAAGCTGGCAATCCACCAATTTACTACAAGATGATAAAAAGAGAGCTTGATTATTTGATTTATAAGCAGTCCACAGATTAGTCAGTGCCACTCTAGGCAGTCTCCCTCACCCTTCAGAGAATTAAGACCTTCTCTTTTGTCAAAGTTGGTGCTCTTCAAGGATTTTGCAGTTTGAAACAAAATTTGAATTGAGCTGTCAGCTCATATGTTAGCCCATTACACTAAGCAACTCTGCAGTTGCTGAAGGTTGCCATAGTGACTGCCTTGTTCACCTCCTCAGGAGTGCTGCTGGTGGGTGATTACTGCAGATGAGATTTGTGTCCATTATGTAAAAAAGGACCTAACTCTAGATGAGAAAATGATATTCTTGTGTAACAATAAAAAAAAACAAAAAAAAATCTCTGTTCTGAGAACAACATCTTCCTCGACTGCTACAGAAACACTAACAATGATAACCTTGGACAACTGTACTCCACTTCTTTTAACTCAAGTTTCTGAAAGTTTCTGTAAGGGTGCATAAAGTACTTCTAAAATTATTCAAATTAAGTCATATTATATTATTCTGCAAACAGCTGATTAATGCACTGCAATATAAAGTGAGGTTAGAGTAATCACTCCCATATTTTTGTCGCTATTTTTCCAGTTGGTGCAGTGCGTGTCTTTACAATTGTGTGTCTGTTTGTGTGTGTGTGTGTGTGTGTGTGTTCGTGTCTGTGCCTGAGCAATTGTGTTCATGTGAGGTAGGTAGGACCACATTTGGCATTTGCAATGAGTTGGAAGACTGTGTGGAATGTGGATTAGAAAGGAAATAGTTGAGAATCTCCTGAAGGCCAGAGGCCAGAGGTGAGACTGGTAACCGCACAAGGGGGGTCTCATTACAGTGATGAGAAAATTTGCAGAGGGCAGTGGGGCAGAATAAATATGGGGGCAACATGAGCACTGACCTTATATTGTATACTAACCGTTCTGGAGCATTTCTGCCCACCCTTCACACTGTACTATGTGTAGGTTGTAAAATGTAACAGTTCCGCTAAACTGCAGTAAACAGTGTCTGATGGGACTATGGGGGAGAAAAGACATTAACTTTACTGTATTAGCTTGCTAATGCTTATTGCCAACATGTAGAACTGGTATAAATGGTAACAACATTTAATAAATGGATTTATAGTTCATGGAAGCTGAGTGAATTAATGTATTTACTAAACACAGAAAACTACCTCGATGCACACCTAGACCATCCGTTATTTTAATGAATGAGAGCAATTAAGCAATTATTAACAGTGGTGGAGTTAAAAGGAGGTGGTTGCATTGATGGTAGCGACAACGCTACATAACCGTCACATCAGAGGACCATCTGTGGTTAGGCTTACCAACACATCCCCACCTGCTGTGGAATTGTCCCCAGCTTGCTGATATTCTAGACATGAATATTAGTGACACTGTTATTATGTTGGCAAATTAATGACATTGCAGGAAACAAAGTGAGGTTACTTTAGGTAGAGTGGGAACGTGGACCTCATTAAACAGACCATTCAACATCAATGAATCTCTGGCCATAACGGTTAATGGAGGTTCATAGTAGATTGTCTTTTCACCTGCAGGCTGGTGGTTGTTTGAAAGACAGCGCTTCCTGCCCCATGCATGTATTTCCCAACCTGACCTACAAAAGTAGTATGACTTTTACCAGTTATATCACTATTTTGTCATGGACTATAGATTACTTGTCAAAGTGCGACATGGCAGGACAACTTATGGCATGTCAGGATGCAATTATTGAGAGGTCTCTAATCTTCTTTCTACACTGAAGGTGCTGGGAAATCTGATGTTAATTTCAACACTTAACTGATTATACATTCGCAAATGTCAGGGAGGTAACTGCAGTTCACATTTGTTCTTTCATAACGATTGCATTTTAATATATACAATGTCAATGAAACTGTATAAATCAGTACAAACACAGCAGGGAAGTTTTAATGCCAGCTGCAGGAAATGTTCATTTTAGTAACTTATAAAGAACGCATCTGGTGATTTGTTTCAGGAAAACAATCAGCAAACAACCGAGGCTTTGAAGGTATCAACAGGAACAGGAGGAACTAAACCACAAACACACAGATTCAGTTACAAGATACAAAAAGCACTGTGAGTTGAACACAACAAATTAGGAAAAGGTTCAGGACCAAATAGTCTGAATTCCCACCCCCAAGAACTACTGTACATACCTGCTTTTTCTGTTTGCATTCAAGACCAATAGGAATGCTTAAGTCATGTCAAGTTAGCAGATGGCATTAATGCCAAAATCATGTATTTCCTCTGCAGCCTGGAGCTTCATTGTCAGTCCATTTGTCTGCTTTGTCTCTACTATGAGCTACGAGCTGTTACTAATATATAGTTTCATATCTATGAAACCGACTTGGTAAAATGGAAATTGTTGCAACTAAATTCACATAAAAAGAGACTTTGAATAGGTTTGAAAAAGATCTAAAAATGATGCCTATGACTACACGGCGAGGTCCGTCAACCGTTATTGTAACAATGAAGACGCCCAAAAAATGCCTAGATTTGTCTCTTTGTAGTCACCATCAGTACAGTGAAAGGCTTTGGGCTTAGGAAGGATACCCCTCATTAGTTTGGCCCTGACCAACCCCATTACCAAGCAACAGGAGGGTCAGTGTAGTAATCACAAGGTCTGCGAGGCCACCGATGAAAAGCATGTGATCCCATACACCACATGAACAGAAAAGTTTGGCCAAAAATGCTACTGGCTTCCAAACTCTAGACCCTCCATCACAGGTTTAGATTACACTTTGTGTACATCTGATTGTGGTGTAAGAAAGTGATGTCCCTTAGGGACTGATAGATGATTTCATATGGAATTAGTAGGGTAAACAAACGTAGATGAATATAAAGGTCTAAAAATAGTTATTGGTGGCAAGACCACATCAGCCAACAGCAAAATGCTGGTGTCCTGCTAACTCACCAATGAAACATAAGATCATAACATAAGAAATTTGAGGTGTACTTTACATCAATTTGCTACTTTTGGCAGCAGAGGCTACAGCTTCACCAGGTTCAGTTAAAATGTTAGGCGTGATGGTCCCATTCATGCTAATTCACTGTGAAATAGTGCTAATAGAGCCAATTATGAACATCATGTCTGGATTTCTATTGTTGTTGTGGTTTGTGAATGCGTGGATTGATTTGAAACATCTGCCTTTGTGGTGCATTCACATGCCAGTGAGATGTCAGCAGAGGAGTTACTGATATTGAGAAAGGAGAATATTTCACAGTTTTCATTTTTACAATATATTTTCTTTTGAAAAATGTATTCATATATTTTGCTAAAGTCATCCACATGCCATCATGTCTGCCTGTTTGGATAAGTTGCATCTGACTTTATAGTGATAGAAGCCACGAGGTTGGTTACCAATACCAAATACTTTTAAATTAATAAAACTGAAATGTACTCACCCGTGAAGAGAGATAAATTTGCTATAATGACAGCAATATTCATGCAGCCTGCAGCAGGTAATGGTCAAGTTGCAGCGCTTCTCACATAGCCGGTGATCATCTAATGGACACTGTTCACCTTCGAATAACATCCATCATCGTGAAATTAGTTTGGCTTCCACTGGGGCACCTGCCTCTTCCTCTTTTCGCGGCAGATCTCTTCCTCTCCTCATTAACTCTAATATTGGAACAAATTTTTGACATTAACAATGTGGCGGTCTTTCCTGAAAATATCACAGTTGCCATTTTCATTGACAAGGAAGAAATTAATGACCAAATTTTGCTACAATTTCACCAGACATTGTCAGGGTTGATGGTTGGGAACTGTGATTGAACTGTGTCCATGGTGATTCAAGGCCTGAAGGAAAATTGGCAAACTAAATCATGGAAAGGTACAAAACCCACTATGAAGATTATTTTCTTGATAGGTGATGCTGTGGTATAATTGCAATTGAGTAGAAATTACAAAATATTTATTTTTTATGAAAACACAGAGGAGAATGCTGTCTCTCCTTGCTACTGGGTTTCTGTGATCCCAGGTAAATGAGAAACTTGGGCACCCGGCAGCACTATGAGCACCCCTGAGGAAAACATAATGAGGGTGACCAGTTGTCAACATACAGAGTTTCAAACTATGAGCTAAACCTAGGAACCACTGGTAAAGCAGCAAGGAACCTACAATGCATCAGTATTAATATGTATTATTTTATTCTTTATCAAATACATACAGACAGCTGACTAATTAAAGGAGAAACCAAAACATAGTGACTCAGTAATGTCTTGGCCACCACAGCCAGAACAGCTTCCAGTGCACCTGGCAATGATTTGGTGTTGATGATGGTGGTGGAGAGCATTGTTCAATATGTTAACCAAAATCTCCTCATAGGTGTTCAGCTGTGTTGAGATTCGAAGACTGTGAAAGCCGCTACAGTTTATGATTCACATCATTTTCAAGGTATTCATCAAACCATTTACTAACCTCATGCCTAGACTTGGTAGACTGGGCTAGTATGAGATTCTGATGGTATGATAATCTTACAAAATACCATGGTCTCACAGTTTAGCAATATTGTTAAATGAATTATTTTGAAATGCCTGGTAAGAAAAACAACTTTTTTTTTTCCATTGATCACAATCTATTTTATTTATTTTATAAAGAACAGAATATTTGGAACATTAGTAAATGTGTGTGTGTTAAGCTAAATGATACATTTGTTTTAAAAATAAGTAAAATGCATTAAACGTATTCTTTCTGTAAAAAATAACCTCAAATGAAATGAAACATATTCAGTCTCCTTATGAGCCTATACCTGCAGCTCAACATCAGAACAAAATAATAGAATTTTGTCTTTGAAACAACTTATCACAGGAATGGTACAATGAAGAATATTAGTGGTTTGAAATCATGACTTTTTCAAACCACGGTTTATCTTGGAACCAGCGATCAAATGCATTCCTTTAGTCACCGTAGGGTAGGGCACTCGTCAGATCACAATAGGATAGCACATTCTGTCAGGTATCACAACAGGGTCGTATATTCTGTTAGATATCAAAAATAGTTAGTAATCTGTCGGGTAGAGAAAAATCTATCACAGCAGGGTGGCGATTCTGTCAGGTAGAGAATATCTATTACAACAGGGTAGTACATTCTATCAGGTATCACGATAGGCAGTACATTCTGGTTGGAATATGACGGTAGGTTATGGAATTTGTGAGGTAGGTTACTCATCACAGTGGGTAGAGCATCTGTCAGGTATCACAACAGGGTTGTGCATTCTGTCGTGGGTAGAGAATATCTCTCTCGCCAGGGCAGCACATTCTATCAGTACTCTGCTAAATAGGGTAACACATTCTGTTACAAATCCCACTAGGTTAGGGCATTCTTCGGCTCGCCATCACAATAGGGTAGCTATCTCGTCAGGTGAGAAATGTCTATCAGCAATAGGGTAGTGCATTCTGGGTCAGGCATCACAATAGGTTGTTGTGGATTCTTTCAAGTATCACAAATAGTGTAGCATATTCCCTGGGAGGTATCACAATAGGTAATGATTTCATTGTGGTAGAGAATATCTATCACAATAGGATGGTGCGTTTGTCAGGTAGAGAATATCTACCATATTAGGGTAGTGCATTCTGTCAGATATCACAATATGTTAGTGCAGCATCCTGTCAGGTATCACAATAGGGTAAGCATTCTGTTGAATATGTAGGTTGAACAGTAGGTTACAGTAGGTTAGTGAATTTTTGCAGGTAGAGAAACCTACCAATAGGGTAGCATTCTGTCAGGTATCATAATAGGGCAACACATTCTGTCAGATAGAGAATATCTACTATAATAGGGGTAAGTGTGCTACCGCCAACAGGTTAGTGGATTCTGTCAGCTATCAAGCAATAGGGTAATGTGCATTCTGTTAGGTAGAGAACAACATTTCTCACACAATAGGGTAACATTCTAATAGAAATCCCAGTGCAAGTTAGGCATTCTGTCAGGTAAAATGTCTATCACATTAGGGTAGTGGATTCTATTATAGAAAATATCTATCAAAATCAGGTAGTGCATTCTGTCTGGTAGTAAAGACCATCACAATGATGCATGGGCCGGTATGAGAGTCTGATGGTATGATAACCTTCAGCAAAAAATATCACAGTTTTGCGTTATCATGATATTGCAATTAAAGCTCTAAAATTAGTTATTTTGAAATGCCTTTTTCCCCATTGAACACAATCTACTGTATTTTTAAACAACACATAATGTTTGGAACATTAATAAAGGTGTATGTTGTTTTGTTTTTTTATTATATGCAGTCCCTTAAGTGATCCTAAACCTGCAGCTCAACAGTCTCAGAACATAAAGAATTGAATTCTCTTCTGTTATAAAAGATAAAACAAAAGAAAGAAACAAACGTTTTGAAACTTTTTCAAACCACAGTATTCCTTGAAACCGGCCTCATGCCCTATGGATGTGGGCATTGTCATCTTGTTTCTCCTCTCACTGTATTTTTGTTTTGTTCTTTTCTTGTCACCTATCTGTATTCAATTAGCCTTATCAAATTGTGTTTGTACACATTACAGTGCAGTTGTTTTGTGGAATTTATGTTTCCATAGTGATTCATATCATTTGATTTATTCATTTAATTTTTACCTGTGGTGTATTTTTAAATCTTTATACAAATGCATCATCAGCATCTGTAGGGACCATACTGTAAATTGATGAATCAGGTCTGTATACTGTATTTGAACTGTGATTCACAAAGTAGGTTGTGTATGTAATCGCACAAAATGACCTTGGTAAGGAGGCGTTTGTGGCAAGTCAGGCAAATTATTCGGTTTTTTTCTTCCCCCCAGAGCTGGGAGAGGATACTTCAACTGTATTCCCTCTGTTCTGAATATAATAGGGACAGTGTAGGTGGTGTAGACATTTCCCTAGGTCATTACAGAAGCATGCAGCCATACATCAACCTCCCTCGTTTTTAACATATCGTTGAAATTTACCGGGTGGGTGACAGAGGGAAAAAAAAAAAGGAGAGGAGCGTGGGGGAGGTTACTGCAGGGTCACCGTTGTCACATATAATGGTTGAGTGGACTGTCCAGATTTATCAATGCAGTTTGGTGACAGGAGGTGTGATCCATAAACCCCTATTCACTTTTCATGGTCATTCTCTCTATCTTCCCCTTCTTCTCTCTTTGTTTTGGAAATCAATAACAAATTCATTCATGTTTCACCGATTAGTGGTAATAGTAGTGGATTTTTCTTCTCCTCATTTTTGTCTGTGACATGTTTGGTATCATTGATTGGGCCGGCGATGTGGGGGTCTGTGTGATGCATTCTGGCGGCAGTCGTCCAGTTGGTCAGCACGAGACTTGACTTCCAGTTTATATGCCTACAAAACAAGAGCCAAAATTACCCTGCTAATGGCGAGGTTACACACGAGCAGGACAAAAGGAATCAATAGCGCCGCTCGAAAGCAAGGTGGCAAAAAGTTAGGACTTTAAAAGAAGGTTTTTCAAAGATGTACAGACACCTGAGTGATGATGCTGAGCGTGACAAACAGATAGAGTGGGTAATAGCACTTTATTTTCCTGTCTTCTTTTTAACTGGCAGTGAGCTGCCAGAGAAGATGTTTTGACCCGACCCCTTTATCTGAAAAAAAAAAAAAAAGAAAAAATAATAACAATAATTATAGCACACAGTATATTTCAGAGTGTAGTCGATAGAACCAGCTATAGGGACTTGTACTGTATACAGTAGACTGGAAACATGGTTCAGGCCTCATTGCACTCTGTTTGGCTCTCCTCCATGCTCTAGGGGGGAATGTTTGGTCCAGTAGACCATCAGATATACTCAGATATCATTGCAGCAAAAGACCATTTCACCAGTAACCAAAGAAAAGAAGAGGAGGTGGAGAGAGAAGAGGAGGATGGGAGAAAAGAAGAGGAGTATGGGAGAAAAACAAAGGATGAGGAGACTGTAACCTGGAGAGAGATAGACTTTATGGATTACTTTTCCTTACATCTAACAAGACCACCTACACACAGGGAATACCACACACACACAATACCTCCCAGAATACCACTCATCACAATCATAAGCTCACAGGAGAGGGAGGTGGGGCAGGATAATAACCTGCCCCCAGCCCATCACGCCACTGCTCACCACACAACAGGCTGAAGCAGCAAAGAAAATGAAATTGGTGATTATGGAAGCAGACACACGTGTCCTCCAGTGCCTGGACCAGATCTGGCTAACGTAGCATCATCCCTAGGGGGTTGTGTGTGTGTGTGTGAGTTAAAGATGAAGGGAGAAAACAAGAAAATCATTTGGTTTTCATGTAAAGAACATGGTTTGGACTGATGCCAGACTCATTATTTTTCTATACCAAATGTGTGAGATATATACCGTGGCAATGTACTGTACTGTAGCAATGATAAGACTGCCATAGCATGAGAAGAGAAGCTACGCATGCTGGGCAACTCAAGGACAAAATGCAAAATGTACTTCACTCTGCTGGCTTTGAGATTTAGTTCTGACTGAGCAGACCCACTGTTCTAACAATATTCATGGAATGTCATGTTAAAAAAGTTGTCCTATTGATTAAGTTTATATTTATTGTTTTTTATTTGTGTTTAAGCAACTTACAGAAAGCATGTGTTACAACTTAGTGTCATGGCATTTGAAATACATGCGTGTCATCAGGCAGGGAAGGTCTATCAGCTGACTGAGCTCCAATTGGCCATCCAGAGCTCTGCATTGAGTTTAATTATATTTTTAGGGTAAGCACATCTCGCGACATCATTAAAGTGAGAGCCACCCTTACATTAAATTTAGCTTAATAAGAAACTGTAAATGGAAATATGGAAATTGTAAAATAGGTATATTGCATTGTAAAGATAGGTGCAATAAAATAAATGAAAAGTGCACACGTAAGGAAACAGAATCATTGGTCAATTTAATCATATTTTTTCCTTAAAATATTTAGCCATTATTCATATCACTTATCCGCTATGGGAATGGGGACTGAGCCTGTCCACAAGGTTTTTCACTGTGAGAGGCAGGTACACTCTAAAATGGATTGCCAGCCTATCAAGCAGAGCTGACATATAGGAGACAAACAACCATTCACCTATGGGCAATTTAGAGTCACCAACTAACCTAACATGCATGTATTTGGACTGTGAGAGGAAGCCAGAGTACCTGGAGAAAACACACGCAGGCACAGGGAGAACATGCTCCACACAGAAAAGCCCCGGGCTCGAACTTCTTCTTGCTGTGAGGTGACAGTGCTAACCACTGCACCACTGTGCTGCCACTTCCTTCACTTAGATTTTATTAAATCATTATTTAAATACAATTAGAAATTAATCAATTATGGTGGTGCACTGGTTAGCACTGTCGCCTCACAGCAAAAAAGTTTTAACATAACCTTCGTAACTGAGGACATAATTTCCTGTCTTTTGTCTCAATGTGCATATTCAGAACTATTCCTGTATTACACCTGTGTTTAAATTGTGTTAAAGCAGATAGTGTAATTAAGCAATAATCAAGAGGGTGCTTTAAATTATTGGACTTGAGTCTCTGCATACATTGATCAAGATTTCCCGGACAGCCAGAAAAAATTAGAACACCTCAGCAGAAATTGGTATGCTTAACAGTATTTACCCATCCCATTTAAAAAGATGACAAAACCTAAAGCGTGAAGAGAAATGAGGAGAAAAGTAGTTCACACACACACACACACACTTCCTCTCCATTTCATCACAATGTCTTTCTGCTCTCCATCTCTCTGTCTTTCCTTATATATTTTCTGCTGGAGGCAGTTGGTGGTGAGGGCTACTTGCCAAGAAAGTTTGTGCCATATTGTTGCGTTGCTAAGATGAGGAAAGACAAATGTCAAGAGGAAATATCATAACAATACAGTGGTGACCATTCAGCATTATAATAGTGAGTATTATTAGATGGTAATGTAATTGGTAATGGTTGTGTAATTTTGATTTCTCCTCATTTAACAACAGTTAAAGTTGAGTTAAAAACAAGACTGAAAACACCATAGCAGTAGAATGGAAGGTTTGAATGGAAGCTAAAAAACTGGTACAGTACAATACTTTTGAAAAGTTAACAGATTAGTTTGTTTAGATATATGGAAATATTAATGTATCTGAGTATTACAACCATGGGGGTACACCCAAATACCAACCCACTCTCACACCAGTTTGTGAAATGGTCACAAAATATAATCTGTTGATTTCATGTACATGACTCAAATTTGCAAATGTATGTATTTCAGTTGGAAATGCTTTTTTTGATTGAACGGCTACATCTAATATCAGAGGAAGAGCGTATGAGCAGGTTGGGTGGATAGTGAGTGTATAAAGTGCACTATTGTTACACAAAAGATTGGAGTTTGCATCCAGAGGCCTGTAGTTAGGCTAAAGCAAAAGAAATGCTATGGTTAAGGTTATAAAAGATGGTGTTTTTAACTATCAGTTAACTTTTAAATCAACATGTTGTGTCTGGAAGTCACTGTGAAGTTTTTCATTAAACCAGACCATGAGCTTTCGCTAACCTTAACTATACAGCTTAAACATAAACTATAAGAAGTGTAATATTGCCAGTCACTACAAGCTGATATTTTACTGTAATCAAAAAGGACAATTCCTGTCCATGTAGGTTAAATGAAATAAAATGCGCGAATGATGTGACCTTGATGAACTACTGGCTGTCACAAAATGTTAAACCCATGTTCATGCATACCTAGTGTAACGATTGTTCAATACTAGATACAGGGCTCATGATACATCTAAGGATATATTAAATAAAGAAAATGAAAACAAACTGAGATCTTATAGTTCTATTTATTCCTCTCTAGTGTAAACTGCAAAATATAATCTTATTTCTTAAATTTCTTAGTGCCACAAAACCCAGTTTTACAGTGTTTTGTATATTATAAAACTAAATTCCAGTTTAAATTTTAAAATAAAATCTCTTTATTCCAGACCAAAGTGCAAAAGAAAGAATAACTGGGGACACTCTAATATAAGGTAACATTTTTTCCCAAGGAAACTAAGTAATAAAATGGAGCTTGTCTATATTTAGACTATACAATTATGTTTCCATTCATTACAAAAGATATCTTTTTTTGAATGAGCAAGGACAGGTGTAACTCCGTCCTTTAGAGGTTACGTTGATGGTTGTTTGTACTTTATTATGTTGCTAGGCTTGAGTGTCGTCCGCAGTATAGTGAGTTTTTCATAGTTATTAATCAGCCTTAAAAAGTGCTTTGGTTAGTTTAGTTTAACCTGGAGGAGTTTCTTGAAGCTTGTCACATGTTCTGCTACCACAGAGGAAATAAATTAAGACGAAAGGAAAACAAGGTCTTTATTCTTACATCTTTACTGCAGAATTGAAATGCGGTAACTCTGTCAAACAGCTTAGAATTACAGCTATCAAAGATGATGAGTTCAGGAGGAATATTAACCGTCAGAGAAAAATAATTATGTAAGAGGAATAAGAGGAGAGAAGGATACAGTCATTGTCAGAGGTGGTGGGAAGATGAGAAATTGAAGTTTAAATTTCTATTCATCGTCTTGTTTTAGCAGTGTCATTTTGTAGCGTGACGCACACAATGCGAGTCATATCATCTCTACGAAGGTGTATCATGAGGAGTGAGAGGAAGGTTGATAGGAAAAGTGGGGAAATAGAGAAGAAAGGAAAGCAGAGATAACACCTATATTCTGAGAAAGTGAGGAAAAGGGTGGGAGGTTGAGGAGAGATGGTATACCTTGAAAATCACATAGATTGGCTGAAATATTAAATGTGTCTCAGCCAGATTTACAGTGGCATCATTGTGTGTGAAGAGGTGGCATGGTGATGATGACATTCAGCATGAAACACACTTCCTGTCCACATCACTGTCGATTTGAATGAGAGGCAGGCTGAGAGGGAGGGTCATGTCTGCCTCCATACACTTTTCCACACATTTTCATGTAAATTAAAAAGCTGTCAGCACCACTCGAAAGGCATAAGTGTAATTTGGAGTTCTTCAGGTACATGACTGTATGAGGCTGCATGCATGTGTGATTAAGTTAGATAGACAGGAGCAACTGACTCGAGGAAATGTTAAGCAAATTAACATGCTGATAATTCATAGATGTGATTGATTGATTTGATTGATTCGTAGGATTTTCAAATTAAAAGGTTGCATCAGATTTATGAGCGTTTCCTTCTTTATCTTTAGGAGTTTCAGCTAATCGCTTTATCTGAAAAGAGTGCTCACTTCATATCCTTTCCAATTTATTGATGTTTTTCATTAGTGAAAAAATGGCGCCAGTTACCTTAGTAATAAGGAGGATAAAACACACTCTCTGTTTCATCTTTGAAATGATCTACTCATTTCCACATCGCAGCCTTTATTTTGTAACTTCCCATGATAAGGATGTAAAAATCTGTCAGCGACCCGTAGCTCCTCCAGAATTTGCAGTCTTGGTAACAAGAGTTTGCAGTTTTTTTGCAAATTTCAGGTTTTGCTAAAATGGTCATACCAGAATAATTTCCAGTTTCACCACTCTTTGCATTTTCCACATAAAAGAAAAATCCAATTTAGAACCACTTTTATGAGCCCAATAAAAAGGCTGTGTTTAATCTCTACAAATCAAATACCTTTCAACTGATGCAAAGAACTGTCCTAAGAAGATGCCTCTGACAGGCAGCCAGCACTTTCTGTCTCCAGGCAATATGCTGGAGGAGCCCTTTTTCACTGACTGTGGCTTCATGGTTACCAGAACTGAACCATCTCTAATTGATACATTAAATAAACCATTTGGTGTATGGATAGATAGATAGATAGATAGATAGATAGATACGTGTTGGAATTTCGTCAAAGTTTCAGCCTTCATTGAGAATAGATAATCGTGCTTTTGACCCAGTTTTCTGGATGGGGAAACTGATGTCCTGTAACAAAATATTTTGTGAGAGTGTGACACAGGAACACAAACAAAGAAGAGAGTACAGACAGAGACCCTAAAGTGTTTATTGTTTTTAACAGTGAGCTTATTCCAACAATCCACCCACAGTCTTCATGATTCTGGTCTTGAGTCTCCCCAGGAATACAGTAGAGTCAGAGGTCTGGTAGGGATCAGGTGCTGCTCTTGTTCTTATCAGAATAGTCTTCCTTCATCTCCATATCAGTAAGCTTGATACTACTGGATATACATCCATATTTTGGTGCAGCTGACAGAATGAGCCTACATGTTTTTTTTTAACAAGGATAGTCAATACCATAATCTCACCTAAGATTCTGTTTTAGTACACATTGAAGCAAATTACAGATTGAACCACTTGCATCAACAGCTTGGGGGAGATGTTTGTGCAAACAATACAAATTCTCTAGATGCTTCTTCCATTAAGATTTGATCATAAATTACTTAAACTTTACACCGCAGCATATCCACAAACTCACGCATTGAGCACTTTATCATTTATCCCATATTAATACTGAAGGCTACTCTTTGCTCTTTTTGAAACAGCCTAATGGATGGCATGGTATGGATTCCATAAGATGTTGGAAACATCTTGAGATTCTGGGTTCGTGTTTTCTTTGATTACATCACATCATTTCTGTAGATTTGCCAGCTGCACATTCATGCTGCTAATCTCCTGTTCTACCACATTTTAAAGGTGCTCTATTGATTCAGATTTGCATCATGGCCACTGATGTTCATTGAACTCATTGTACTGTTCATGAAACCAGTTTGAGAACTTTTGCTCTGTGACATGATGCCGTTGTTGGGGCATCATGTTGGCGTAGATATGAAACATGAAGGGATGGATGTGTCAGAACAATACTATAGAAGCTGCACGACTGACTGTTGTGAAAATCCCAGAGATCACCATTTTCAGAAATACTGATACCGCTCTGATACCAACAGGCATGCCACGATCAAAGTCACTGATGTCACTTTTTTTTCCTTCTGATGTTTAATGAACATTAACTGAATCTCCTGGCCAGTATCTGCAGGATTTTGGCATTGCACTGCTGCCACATGTTTGGCTGATGGGATAACTGCATTATTGCTAGCCACAGGTGGTTCCTGATAAAGTGCTGTGAGACTATATGATCACTTAGCTGCAAGTGGAGCTTGCTCCTTGCTTGGAGTGAGGTCTTCAAATCACAAGGAAGACATTGAATAGCTAGAATTTTATTTAGAACCATTGATATTTTTTCGTACAGCTCTTCTAACCAGAGCCAGACAGTGCATTCAATCAGGGCTGTCAGTGCATAAGAAGTGTGTCTGGTAATTTGGGATGATAAAAACACTTTTCCATTTCAAATTCTGTCTGCATCTAAAAAGATAATAGTTTTGCTGTTTTACAAGTAGTTTCAAAGCCTGTTCTTTCTTGTTTATTTTCTGGTTATATTGTTTAGCCCTTGTGAATAAAAGTCTAGGTATTTGTATGCATATGCAGGCGCTTTAGGGAGATAACATGATTGCTTGTACTATCTAAAGCTTACTGGTATATGGAAATATCACCAATGTGATAATTTTGCACCATTACTATCACTTTGCTATGAGTTTAATAAGCAAACATTAACCAAGCCTACTAGATTGTATTATGAAATCAATAATTGTCTTGGTACAAGGTAGAGGCACAGGCATCTAGAATAAAACTGATCATTTAACTTGAGAGTAAGTCAATATGGATGTTTGAAACATTCTGATAAATGATATTAACAGAAGCATGACCCCACGGTAATTTAATGCCTTCTTATCAGGCATAAGCCAAATGAATCATTAAAGTGTGTGTGTGTGTGTGTTTCATGTTGTTGGCAATCCATCCACAGTATATTGGTATCCACTGGTATTGATCACCTCCCAGCAATCCACCAATACCAGTGAGAAAATCAAATGTTGCACTTAAATGGGGCAAGGTGCTGGGGTAGCTGGTCACAAGGAATTTGATACATGACACATGTGCTGCAGGGAAGCTGATAATGTAATTTTAGAGGGTTGTTTGTGCTGATTTAGGTCCCCACCCCGAGCTGATCGTGACCACCTTGTTCTGACTGAGCGACCATGCAACTGTAGCTGTGTCCCATTTTCACACTGTGCTATTCTAATATTGCCAATACTACAAAGTCTGAAATAATCCTTACTGTCTTTTTGTTAGTTAACAAAAAATTATGTATGTTACACTCAGAACATAACAGTTTTTATAATCAAAAACAGCACCATCACCATCAGGGGAATACCCGGTTAGTTGTCCCTGGTCCTGGGTCAGTGGTGGGCTCTAACCTTTAAATCTGCTGGAATAATTTGTCAGAAATACATATTTGTGAAAACTTCATACAGTATTTGTATATAAATCATATACACTGCTCAAAAAAAATAAAGGGAACACTAAAATAACACATCCTAGATCTCAATGAATCAAATATGCCAGCTGAAAATCTTTCATTACATAGTGGAATGTGTTGAGAACAAAATAACATAAAATGATCAATGTAAATCAAAATTATTATTCCATGGAGGTCTGATTTGGAATCATACTCAAAAGTGGAAAATCACATTACAGGCTGAACCTGTCCTTTAGTGGAAATTCCTCAAGACCAAGTCAAATGAGGGCTCAGTAGCGTGTGTGGCTCCACGTGCCTGTATGACTCCCCACAACGCTGGGCATGCTCCTGACGGAAGGGCGGATGTTCCTGAGGGATCTCCTCCCAGACCTACTAAAGGTCAACCCCTGACAGTCTGTGGTGCAACGGCGTTGTGATGGAACGAGACATGATGTCCCAGATGTGCTCATTGACTAGGTCTGGGAACGGCAGGCTAAAGTCCATAGCATCAATGCCTTCATCATGTAGGAACTGCTGACACACTGCAGCCACATGAGGCCCAGTGCATTGTCATGCATCAGAAGGAACCCAGGGCCCACTGCACCAGCATATGGTCTCACAATGGGTCTGAGGATCTCATCCTGTACCTAATTGCAGTCAGGTACTCTGGCTAGCACATGGAGAGCTGTGCGGCCCTCCAAAGAAAATGCCTCCCCACACCATTATTGGACCCACCAAACCGGTCATGCTGGAGGATGTTGCAGGCAGTAGAACATTCTCCATAGCATTCCAGACTCTGTCACGTCTGCTCGCATGTGTTTCTGTGTGAACCTGTTTCATCTTTTGAAGAGCATAGTTAATCTGCTAATCTTGATGTTCTCTGCAATGCCAAACGCCTGCACTGTGTTATTGTAAGCACAAGCCCACTTGTGATCGCTGCTCCTTATACCACTTTCAGGAGAGTCTGTTTCGACAGTTTACAGAAACATGCATATTAGTGGCCTGGAGGTCATTTTGTGGCTCTGCCAGTGCTCCTCCTGTTCCTCCTTGCACAAAGGGAGGAGGTAGTGTCCTGCTGCTGGGTTGTTGCCTCCTCACGGCCCTCCACGTCTCCTGCACACGTCTCCTGCATCTCCCTCCATGCTCTGGACATCGTACTGACAGACACAGCAAACCTTCTTGCCACAGCGCTTGCATTGATGTGTCATCCTGATGAGCTGCACTACCTGAGCAACTTCTGTGGGTTGTAGACACCACCTCATGCTACCTCTAGGGTTGAGAGCACTGGACAAAATGCAAAAGTGACCAAAACATCAGCCAGAAAGGATGAGAACAGAGAGTCGGTCTAAATACCACCTGCAGAACTACCTTTATAGGGTTGTCTTACACTGCCTGTCATTTCCACCTGTTGTTCCATTTGCACAACAGCAGGTGAAATTGATCACAATCAGTGTTGTTTAACTGGACAGGAAGTTTACTCCACAGAAGCATTGACTTGGAGTTACATTGTGTTGTTTAAGTGTTCCCTTTATTTTTTTGAGCAGTGCATATAAAAACATATTTTTTAGCTTCTTAGTTTTACTTGAGATAGTGGTTGAAAACAATTTACTTTCCTCCCTATAATGCAGAAAAATGTGTAGTCACAAGCTGGCACATTTGGTAAGCACAGCAAAATGTCTAAGTTTCCAGCTGCCTCACTGTGAAGCGAGAACACTGTCCTTCATATGCCTTTGATGGCTATCCACATTGCATCGTGTTAAAAGAATGAGGCTAAAGCTAACAGGTCCCTCACTGTATGATGATCCATGAAATTAAAGGAACACCTTTGATCATTTATCTATCTATCTATCTATCTATCTATCTATCTATCTATCTATCTATCTATCTATCTATCTATCCATCCATCCATACACCAAATGGTTTATTTTAAGGTATTAGAGATGGTTCAGTTCTGGTAACTATGAAACCATGGTCAAGTGAAAGAGCTTTTCAAGCATTTAAATTCTAACATCACTCAAAAACAAGGCTTTTAGGGTGAGGGTGAATGTGTTTGGCAAATTAAATGCTGGGTGACATTGCCTAGAGTGTAATTCCCCATATCCAACGAAGCAGCTAACATTAGCCTCTGATAACATCCACCAGCTTCCACTCACTGAGAAAATACTAAGCTATGGATATGCTCGTCATGAATGGGGCTTAAACTACTAAATAGTTACTTGCTACTAATGATGTGCTTTTTGGCATTGGTTAAGTTGTAGGTAGTAAGGTAGCTACCCAGACACAAAGTGTCAAAGCAATTACCCATGGTGTCAAACTGCACATCAACTAACGTGGAGAGGGGAAAAAAGTTACTATGACACAGTTTGCACAAGCAATTGCACTAAAACAAAAACACACAGCTATAAAACTGAGGCCAAAAAGCCATCAGCACTTACCTGCAACTTCATGTTCAAGGCAAGCCTACAAAAACAACAGTAACAACATGTGGAGACGAACTTCCCTAGAGAAAAAAAAAGCTCATGTGGAGACCGCAGTGTGTGAGACCAAACAAAAATCTAATTATTAATCCCCAAAACTTCATTTAAAACTGTAAAGTTCAACCAAAATGAAACAAAAAGTTAATGAAAATACTGTTTATTCCATATTTTACAATATTGCTGTGAGTTTTTGGTTTTGGAAAAAAAAAAAGAAATGAAAAAACTACAGCCTCAATTACAACACTTAAACATGTGAAGAAATCCAAAGCTTGACAGACTTACCATGCCAAGCTATGATTGGACGATCACTGTTTGGGGGAAAAGAACCGGTACATGCCTTTTGTGTTTGAGTAATGTTTACATGTAGAATGTATGTCCTGCAGGTTGTCAACCTAAACATTTGCAAGTAGCCTCCAGTCAAAAAGAAACACACATGAATTGGTTAAGACCTGTGACCATTAATGTTGCGTAGAACCACTGGTTTTAACTGGCTGTAAAGAAAAACAATATAGACCAACTATGAAATTTCAAATGGGAGTGAAAGAGGGTCTGTCCAGTAAATGAAATGCAGAGGTGAGTGGAGCTCATTACTCACTGTCAGAGAACGAGTGACAGGTACATCAGCCCTGAAAATGCACACTGCGAGCCATTTATAAATAACAGTGACAGGAGCTTGAAGTTGATGTCCCATTTCATTCCCCCACCCTCCTCTGATTATGCTCCTTTCCTCTGAACAGCTGGCACGCAAAAGATCCCATGTGCAAACACTCCGACACAATAACCTCCTTCTTTATAGTCCTTTTCCCATCAGGAAATACACACATATGTGCTGAAACCCAACATGGCACCCATGTCCACCTGTCAGACTGCCGGGTACTCTTCCCTGAGAGCGACTCCTGTTCATGGTTGCTTATAATTGGTTGCAGCTCTCCCCAGGGTGGGAGCTGTATCTAACAGCAGACACAGTAATGGTTTACCATGGGAGCTGTGCATTAAACATACAGTTCAGCTGAGCGCAAGGAACGCTTCAGCACATACAGTACCTGAGCCACTGTCACTTATGGATGCCCATTGTGCAGGCATCATCCAAGTAATCAGACCATATTAACAGTCTGGGGTCACAATAATGAATCTATAGTTTATTGGGTGTTTTTATCATTCTTTGAGCTTCTGTCAGAGTTGCTCAGAGGAATTGAAACCCACAAATTGATGAGGCAATTTTATGTTGGCCTCCAGGGATCAGAGTTAGCTTTGATAGCTTTTGTAGGGCTTACTTTAATGGTTTTGATAATGAGCTGTACTTGGTTTGTTTTTCGGTTATGTAATCTCAGGAAAGTCAATAAAAAAGTCAATAAGCAAGAGAAAATGTCCCTGACAGTACCATGACCTGTGGTTGGTGGGCTGTGCTCTTGTAAGGGTTCTGAATGGGGAGTGGGATTATGCTCAACCAATTAGCCAGTAATAGAATCTTTATTTCTGATCAATTGTTTTGATATCTATTTGTCTTTAAACAGACTTCTGTGTAGACAAATATCATTGACGATAACTATAACTACCACTTTCATATAGGTTCCATATATTAAAATCATTAGATACTGTAGTATCACATACAACAGTGACTTTTTACTGTTTTGAGTACTGGACCCTTTGTGATGGCATGGATCTGCTGTACATGTGTTATTGAGCCTGTAAACAAAAAGTAAATATGTACAAAACCACATTCAAGTGACTCCTATTGCGTATTAAATGCATTTGAAATATTAGCAAAAACCAAGACTATAAACTTGCTATAGGAAAGTTGATGCAATCAGAGGGGAAAGAGCAGTTTTCCATGTTTTCCAACTAATTGTGGCATTTGCAAAAGTTTGGGCACCCTACTAAGTCAGTACTTAGTCAGTACACCCCTTTGCCAGTTGGTAAGCATGGGGGTGGAAATATTGTTGTTTTGGGTTCTGTGGCAGCCAGTAGCACAGGAGAGGAGGAGGAGGAGGACAATGATCCAAAGCAGACCTCAAAATCTATCATGAAAAACTTTGAGAAACACAAGCTGAAGCTTTTGGAAGCTTTCACAGTTCCCTGATGTGCACATCACTGAAAATCTGTGGACATACCCTGAACATTGTGTGCCTGTAAGACAGTCATCTGCGAGGCTGGGATAAAAAATCTAAATCCTAAATCAAGAATGGAAAGACTTTTTGATGTCTACGTAAAGCTTTTGCTGTATAATGCTGCATGTAAATGGCTCTAATCAAAATAAGATAATACACTCTGTATGACATGCTTATATGCATTAATTGTGCATTTTACAATATGTGATTTTTGTAGATTCTGTTTTTAAATTATATCAATGTGCACACTGGGTGCCATTACACAAAAGTCAATTTGATAGGGAGAAATGGGCTGGCTCTGACATTAAAAAGTCATCCAAGCAACAATTTGCTTGTTTTTCGTCCTTTTCCTTTTGTAACTCAGATTTGTTGGCCAAGAGTCAGTCTTTCTGTGAGTCATCCTTCCTGTTGACGAACTGCAGAGAGACAGTTTCTTAGAAAGACCTGAGCCAATGTCTGATTTCTGAGGAGAGTGGAGGTTTACAACGCTACACTAGTAGTTTCTTCGCCACAGTCAAGCCCACCAGCCAAATTTGTTTCTGAGTCAATCTCAAGTCAAGGCCATCATCATTATTTAGCAGGACAACGGTGAGTCACAGGCTTAGTATTACGTACAGGCAAGAATTTATCAGTGTCCAGAATTCTTTCACACCAGCAGGACTTAGGCGTATCTGACTAGAATTGCAGATGCAAAACACACACACATACACACAATAACATATGAAACTGCATGACTTCTCCTCATTCTCTTATTCCATTAAATGGGAGTGTGGCCCTGAATATGCCATACTTGGCAGAATCCACCCCAAGCTTCCCTCTTTATTTTCTCCCTTCTCGTGTATCATCCGAGACAAACAAGTAAATAAGTAATAGCACGGCTGCTCTTCAGAACTAGGTTTAATTATCCACAGGCAGCTTAATGGGGGTGGGGGACTGGGTGGGGGGTTGTTTTTTCTGAGGGGTGACAACCTCAGTGTCCCGAACCTTACTACACACACAATCATCACATGTACGTAGACAACCACATCTAGTGAACACAAAGCCATTCATCATAGTGACAGTGCAAAGCCTGTGGGGAGGACTCCTGGGTAAAAACCTCTCGAATTAGAATTCTATTTCACATGTTTACTCGGCTCTTGCTTGTCTGTGAGGTCTGGCACTGTTAGGTTAAGTGTGTGTGTGTGTGTGAGAGAGAGAGAGAGATCAAGAGACCCTTCATGCTGTGGGAGGCAGCACAACACGATTAGGATACAGTTTTAATAACGTGGTGTGTAAATCATAGACTATATATGGTGTGAATTCACTGCTTCCATGATAAACTCCAAGCTTCATTACCAGCCACAACAGCAGAGCTTGTATTGTTTTCACCTTGTGTGTGTGTTTGTGTGAGTGACCTACACTTACTGTAGAGGGAACTACCACAGAGACAGTTTTGAGTGGACAGTTTTTTTCACAGTGATAGTGTAGCAATGGTGCAAGATACAGGCACATTAACCTGTGAACATAAACATGAAGTTGAGATCAAAATGAAGGACAAGTTCAAAGATGGGTCTGGTCCAACCCATTAGTACTAAGTAACTATGTAATAATGTAGTAATAACTACGTAATAATATAGTAATAACTACTGAGTACTGATGGGTTGGAACATCAACATGTTGCTGGGTGTCACAGCTGCAGTGATTCCAACACTGTAACAAGATGGTCTCTAGTTGTCTTGTGCAGAAGGCTTTACATAACACATCCTTCATTATACCTTTTGTGTGAGTGTGTGTTTGTCTGCATTGCAAAGTGCATAAGGGATCATTAGTGGTGTACATTTCTCCACAGGGTGGCCGTACCTTCAAGAATGACTACTGGTTTTAAATTACATCTCGTATAATCCGAATATACTGAATCATACATCAGCTATCCAAGTGTTAGCTCCAGGTGTCAGAGCACTATTCTTCTTTTTTAAGATGTCGTAGAAACAGTGTTCTCATTACCAACTATGAACAGTTGTGTAGAAGTTACTTGGAGAGTAAATACGATGGAACAATTAATGCTGCAAATAGAGAAATTTGATGAAAGTTCCATCCATGAGTCAGATTTTACCTACAGAGTTAGAATGAAAATACAAAGCCTATTTTCTACAGAGGAAACCCATTTTCACAACAGCTGTTTTACTGCAGTTTTATCATTTTTATTACCTCAGTCCCTGCTTGTAGCCCAACAGCCCAGTGGTCTCAAATGTGCCCTTACTGTACACATAAAAACATAACTTTTTTTTTCACATATGAAGACTGGATTCCTTTCTACAGTATGTAATTTACTGTATTATCCCGTTATAATGAAGTGGATGAGAAGTGGACTGAAATATCTCACCAACTGTACGGCTTACCATGAAATTTTATACAGATTCTCATGATCCCCAGAAGATGAAACCTTCCTACCTAAGGGTTTGCATCTCACACCACCATGAGATTGACATTTCTGTTTTTTAGCAAAATACTATTGCTAGAATACTACTGGATGGATTGCAACAAAATTAGTTGCAGATATCCATGGTGTCCAGAGGACGAATCCTAAAGACTTTGACACCTGTACTCCTGAAGTTACAGCAAGGACAAATGCACTGGAGCAGGAGATGTACCATTTAGAGTCTTCATATATTCACCTTCAGATGCTTGCATTACACATGCACACAAAAGGCAACAGCACCCATGATTATGCTGCCATATTGCTTTCCTTCAGAAGATCTATTATTCAATTTTTCTGTTTTTATTAAACACCAGATTCACACAGAAAAAAGAACATTACCAGACAGAAAGAATATCTGTTTTTGGATGCTAATACGCACCATGAGACCACTGTCCATATGTCAGTAAAGGTAAAGGAAGGTAGCTGCTGAATAGAGTAACACTTGATATGTTGATCATACATTACTGAGGATATTACTTTCTACTTGTCAGCTTGGAAAATGAAACTTGTTTATCACCCTGCTAACTGACACTTGCAAGTGCACTGTGGACTATTACAGTCATACATATAGAGCCATGTTTTGCTCAAGGGTACCTCTGCAGCTGTGGTGGGCACTACATATTATCGGCCTCTGCTTAACAGCATAAGCAATGTTTTTACTTCTTGGTTAGCCAGAGTAGTGTCTGTCATTAGTGCTGAGAGAGTTCAGTCTGTGGCATTCTGTCCCTATGTGCAGACTCATTACTGACCAGATTTTTGTCAAAGGTGACTGTGTGCTTTGACCCCTCCCCTTCCCCTTTGATGGCAAAGGTGAGCTGTCTGCAATGAATGTTGAACTACGTAATGGAAAATGAGTAAGCTATCTCTTTCAAATTGTTGAGCTTTCATGGGTGAAATGGAAGTCTTTCATGTTGGAGGACGCAAAAGGCCAAAGAGGGAGAAGGAACCTGTCAGACAAAAATTTCAGTTGCGCTTATTTAATTATTTTTTGCTCCAGTCTTTTTTCTTTTTCTTTCTTTTCCTTTTTTCAAACTTGAAAGTCAGCAAGCAGCAAAAATGACATTTGCATTTGAAGCGATGTCAGTATAGAGATTAACATTCAAAGGTGAAAAAGTTGGATTGGGTGATTACACATCAAATATGCACAAAAGCATTGCTTATTAGCATGTAAATGCATGCACATGGACACACACCCAGGTAATATTAATACATGGTCCTGCATCAGTGCTGAGGTGTCATTTTCTCTCTTCCTGCTCTCCCAGAAAGTGTCTGTATGTCCTGTAGACATCCCTCAAAAGATAAAAAGATATTACCCTAAAAAGTCCAGCACCAGTATTTTCATGACAAAATCATTTCATTCCAATGGAATCACACAACCAGTGGGTTTTCAAGGTGTTCAACTTCGGTGAACATTCACATGCGAAATTTGTTCTCAATTTGTTCCTCAATCAACTAGTATTAGTTACGTCAGTGTCTGAGTTTCAGCTACGTACAACATCTCAGCTATCGTAATCTCGTATCATGTAAGTCATTGGATACAAGATGTTTAAAATCCCAGCTGAGAGCGAGTTCAAGCACATGACAGATTTCAGATGAATGTGCCATTTTATCTGAGACTGTCCTTTGGAAACTGGGGCCTTTAATACAGAAACATAAAATTGAGATGAATAAGATTGAATCTGGAAGGTCTGGAAAGATGAGATTAACTTGGACTTTACAGGGAGGACAGGATAGGAGAGGAGAAGAGAGGAGAGGAGAGGAGAGAAAGAGAGGAGAGGAGAGGAGAGGTATTCCCTTAAGAGCTGGCAGCAGGATACTTCCAGGTCCCATTAGTTCACAGCCAGACCTATTAATCTACTCTCTGCTGCAGCTGCACATACAGTACACAGCATACACTTGCAGAAATACAGAGGGAGGATAAGGGTATTAAATGTCTGATATAGTCTTTATACATTTTTATGGCATTTATGGTAATACCTGTGTGTGCAGTATAACATCAGTGAGGCTTCTTTTGCAATTGGGGTGGACTTGATATTATAGACACAAATCATTTTGAATATTTTTAATTGTCTTGAGGACCAACCAAACATATTTGGCTAGTTCAACAGATGTGATATCTTGAAATGTGAAGTAAGAAATGAATAGAAGTCTACTTTCTGTCACTATCACAAGAACACACTCACATACCTGTTTTAGCATACTTACACAGACACAGACAAAAAATTATGTTGGTGGCGTTAATTAGCAAACCTGCCTCCTAGAAAATGTATTTATATACTGCTAAATTTAAAACTTTGCCAAATAACTTTTTGAAGAAAACTTCTTGCTGTCTGGATTATGTTTACTTTCAATGTTATTCTTTTTACACTCCAGGAAGTGTGACGTCCTTTAAGAGCCAACTTAAAGGTGCTCTGTGGAAATTTTTTGTAAACAGACAAAAGTTGTGTTTCTCTCCAGAATGCATTGTGTGTATCCCTGAGGTCTTACATAGGTGTTGATAGCATTTCCTTCCTAAATATTTTCAAAGCTGATTTAAAAAAAATCTGAAACCTGCATTGTTTGCGCCCATATTAATTTGCTAGTTGTCCAAGAAAACAGGGACTCAGTCATAAAAATCTCGCTCCATAGCGCTGCTATGTAACAGCAGCAGCATCTTTATTTTGCTGACCAGTTTTGGTTTCGGTTAAATTTCTCACCTTGCTGCAGTGGTGTAGAAGTGTACTTCTGAGTGTGATGGTGTGTACCGTGACATCACTGCTGGTTGTGATACCACCTCTAAACTGAGAGGGCAGTAAAGCCCTGCCCTCCAGCCTGGTATCACGTTGTTACACTGTAATACCTCTCACAGCTACTATAACACTTAGGTAAGGTCAGAAAAACACTATGGTTTTGATCTAAATTTTTAAAAAGGGAACACATTCCTAAATATATCAATAAGTTGCCTAAACATATCAATAAATAAACGTTAGCTATGAATCATCATGAATGTTTCTTTAAATTAATTCAGGCAGCCTTATCTTTACACAAAATATAATCTCTAATGGAGGAGGAAGATGATGTCAGAGTCAATACTGAGGTTTAGAGAGAAGCAAGTAACAACAGTTCAGCAGGAGAGGAAAGTAGATAAAGTAGATAAAGCAGCATAAAAGGAAAAAGGACAAGCCAACCAAATTTTTCTTACAAAAAGCAGACCCTTGTTGACAAAACTATTTCTGACATGTCTAACCCACTATGTCAATTTAAAGAAGGCTGAGTGAGTTGTCTGAGGAAAAATTGAAGAAAAAAAAAGTCAAAAGGGGGTTGTAGGTGAAAAAGTTGCAGAGAACTCAAACTCAGTATCTCTACCTATAGATAGAGTATATAGGTGTGTTTGTGTTTGTGTGGATACATTTCTTCACCACTTCCAACATCCACACAGCAAGACGATGCTTCCATCCAGTTTACATCTCTCCCCTCTCTCTGCTCTCATCACTCTGGTACATTTCTTCTCTTGCCCTCTCCTCCCTCTCTCCTGTCAGCTCTGTTCAGTGTTTTACCCAGCAGCCCCGGGCATCCCTGACGGCTGTTCACAGCACTAATGGGGCATTCAGAGAGAGAGAGAGAGAGAGAGGGACAGGGGGAGAGGAAGAGAGAGGGACACGTAGAGGAGGAGATAGATGGCTGAGGTTTGAGGAGTGTGGTAAAAAAGAGAGGCTGATCGATACCAGAGCCCCATGGGCAAGGCAGTATGCTGGGTGCACAGCAGGTGATGCCTGTTAGGGTCTATTTTTTCGTGAAAATGTGTCAAATACCCGATTGACCCAATGATTCCAAGCTTTTATTGTGGAAATTTACATTTTACTGTAGAGGGCACATGTTTGTAACAATCTCCCAAAAGGAGTCGGACAGCAGTTTGGCTGCCTTAGTGATCTGTGTGTGTGTGTGTGTGTGTGTGTATGAGAGAGAGAGAGAGAGAGTTGTTATCAGCTATAGAGAATGCACAAAATAACAGCCATAAATACAGAAAACAATCAAACTTGGAGTCAACACCTACATAGTTTATGTGCGTGTGAGAAATGTAATGTGATTTTTACAGAGTAATTTCAAATTAAAAGCAATGACATCGCTGCAGATCGCCAATATTTGTGGACCGACTGTATGTGTGCTGCAGGCAACCGAAGTGAAATACCACTGCAACAATGTGATGTAAACTGTGATAAAGCGCAGCATAGATAAACAAACATAAAGCTGCTGCATCAGTCCCCGAGGTCTGTTCTTCACTCTTAGCCATTGTGGAAGTTCCCCAGACTGTAATTGTTTGAGAAAGTTAAATTATGTTTTCTTTTCAGATGAGAAAAGGATGGTATGGAGACTAGTACTTGCAGATATGAGTTTTAAAGTGTGTCACATTCAATTGGTTCTGCTCTGTTTAACTGAGTTGAATAGGGAGTTGTGTGATTGGTTCATGAGTTTTTATTAGTTAAAAAAAAAATTGGTAAAAAAAATAAATACAATTACCGTGCAATCTACTGTATCTGACAAAGCAATATTCTTAACAACTACCATCTGCCTCATTCTGTACACTCCCCAATATTCAGCAGAAAATATGCTCATGTTAACAAAATTCCTACACTTTGCAAGTTTTAAAATGTTCAGTATAAAACTCTCATGACTCTCCTTTGGAGACTGAGTGGTATGATAACCTTGACAGTTGGAGGGTACCCCTGGGTCACTCTTGTAACAGTGGGAACCAGCACTCCAGTCTACCAGTCCACACACACTGTCCCCAACTTCCATGTGACATTGTGGTGTACACTGTATTATTTCACTTGAACTGTCTGAGTAAAATGCAGGAACTTCATCAATCAAAAATTGATTAAAATACTTGAGTGTTATTTTTTCTGCCCATCCCAATGGACAGAGAATCTCAATGCAAGAAACCACTAATAATAAAAATGCCAATAAAGAGTCAGTCTTTTTTTTTAATGAATGGTTAAGTCATATCAATGATAAAATGATGCTTTAAAACCCTATATATTTTGCACATATATTTTGTATTTTTTTAAACAAAACGACTGATTAAAAACAAGGGGCAGTCCAGAGTGGCGTCTTCAAAGTCTCCTGAGTTGAATATTCTGTGTACATACTCAGTATTATATGCTGATTGTATCATTAGACAGTCAACTCAGAACAGTCAGAATAAAACAAAACAGTATTTCCCTATTCATTTCCCTATTTCCTTTCCAGTGACATTGACATATACCTTGTTCTTCCTCCTTGCCTCATGCTTGGTCCAAGCTTGGTGCACATTGTCTTGTTTTGTTTGTTAATTTATACTAAGACCACTTCCTCAGATGTGTAAACTTACTTGCCCATAAATATGATTCTGATTCTGATTCAGTCCATTTTAGATGACATGGAACACTGTGACTGACTTATAGGCATCCAATCAAATAAGTTTGTGCGTTTGGATGGAGTCACATTGAGCATTTAGATTTTAGATAAAATAACTTAAATCACTTTTTTGGCCACAGTAATTCATATGACATTTTTTCTCACTATTCCTTATTTATGTTGCCTTGGTTCCTTATATACGTATATTGACATTTTTCCTGAACTAACTATACATTGCACTTATAATGTCATATAATTATTATATAACTTGAGGTGCCCGGACAGGTTAATTTTCATAATTTTCAAATGCAGTGATTATAGCATATAGTGCAGACGTCTGTAAAATCTGTAAATCTGTAAATCTATATTCTACCTTACCTTCTTTCTCCTCAATGCCCGTCCTATTTGACCATGAATTGTACTGCAGGCCATGTTTGGACTGTCTGTCCTGTTGCTCTGTTCTGTAGTTGTTCATGGGAGCTAAAATCTGCTTTATCTGGTGCTTTTAGAGAAACTTTTATAATCCTAGTGCTTAAACATCAGAAACTGGGCCCAGGTCAGCTGAGGTCTGCAGGCTGCACAGTTCCTCTTTGTTCTGTACTTCTGTGTTCATAACAGAAATAAATGGATGGATGGCAGCGCAGAAACAGGCCAGTAAAGATCGGGCACATTAGTGAGGCAAGATGTTTTATTAGCTTTGATCTTATTTTGGGGTTTTTAATCCCTCGGATACAACAGGCAAAAGAGTCATTTGGGGTTATAAGGAATTAACATTTCACATTAAACAAGAGGAAGGAGCAGTTTAATGGGGACAATACTGGCCATTACTTGGTAATAGGGATAAAGTTTGGAGAAGAAAAAAGCTTCATTCTGTTTCAGCAGCTTTATTACAAGCTCCAACAGCATCAGCAACACGGATCAATGGAATGTAGGCGTACACGTGCATTTGTGTGTCCTCATGTGTGCAAAACGTGCTTTGCAAAGTACAATAAGAAATGAAGACATCTATAACATGGTTGATGTATTGGAACACACACAGAGCAGGGTCACCTCAAATTGATCAGATTAACCAGGCAGAAACCCAAACCTTCAAACAAGAACAAAGAACAGAAAACAGAATTACTTTCATTGTATTTCCATAGCAAACTAATAAAGTGTGAATTTCTTTGGTGTAATTAAAGCTTTGTGAAGTTTAATTCAGAAGTTCAGTTAATTTTAACCTTCTCAATGTGATAACTAATACTGTGTGAGATGGAAATTCTGCTCTGAAGAATTTCAAGAACAATGTCCAAATCTTGCTTCACTGTGCCCTCCAACATGTCAAAAACGTTAGAAGCCACACTTTTCATCATTTTCACCACCTTCTCCCCTAAATCCTTTGGTAATAAGGCCACATTTTATGCTTTAACACAAACTTCTTCCTCAGCATCTCAGGATATCACCAGCTCAGTTTTTACTCTCAGATTAGAGCAGAGATCAGCAGCACAGCGCATCCTAATAATGTTTTCAGAGCAGGCCTGAACTAACACAAAAAGCTCAATGACTCAAATCAAAAAAGAACAGCAACATTTACATAGTCACCTAGTATCCACATCTGCATTTTAAAATACATAAATACATAAAATACATCTATGTTTTACTGCTTATAATTGGGAGGAACTGATATAAATGCGCAAACACACACACACACACACACACACACACACACACGTCTTTACAGTGCTGTTTTAATTTTTTGAAATGTCAGTGCTGCTCTGTCTTTCCCTCTCATTTTGTTGTTTGATCTATTTTGTGCTCTTTAGTCTGTCTGCTGTGAGCTTTTAATAATTTACCAGTATTTGTGATGAGTGTATTCCAACTTTCCCTGTAGTTGACTGTATCAGATTAATGTCTTTAAAGCCACTGGCACCTATTAACGACTCACTAACAGCTTTGCACAAAGTTACACAAACTTTTGGGGGATTTTTTGTAACAACATATGATCATATGTGTGGGAAGGATGGTGGGACAGTAACTAGGTGAATGATTTTGCAGGATCAGAACAATTTTTCCTTGTTGATGATGGTGTGAGTAACAGCTGATTGAAACCAAAAGAGAGCAGAGTAGGCAGAGGATAAACAGAACCAGACAGTGACTAAGAAGGTTAGGATGTCTGACTCCTGGAGGAGAGTAGAATTTTAAACCTTTCCTATATTGCTGGAAAGAGTATCTCAGTGACAGTTACACTAGGTCTTCTTCTGCTAGCTTCACAACTGATACATTTAACCATCCAGAGTGATTGATTATTCAGGCAATCATCAAGCAGCACACTCATCCATAAAATTGTTGCAGGTGTGGTGATATAACTGATCATTCGTTAGGACAGTTAGGATAGTGGTGTTTTTTTTTTAAAGAGCATAAGAGAAAATGTATAGAAAACAAATTAGACATTGTATTTGTGTGGTCTAATTTAAGCTGCTAACATTAGCTTGCCCAGCTAGCTTTGCAACAAAGCCAGATAGCATATGATTACATGTAGCATTACATGTGACATTACAGGTATTATTAGGAGAAGCTACATTTAGGACTAGAACATCAATTGTGGAGCCAAGATGCTACTATATCAGAGTTTATGCTAACAGTCATATCTGCCACCATTGCATGTGTGCAGAGGTAGAGGGGAAAGCTTGACATAGGCATAGCAACAGTAACGAAGTGGGAGCAGGGCCTAATGAAGAGTCAGTTATCTGCACAAAAGATACCCGCACATTGCTGTCTCAGTCACATGTGACACTCACATGCATATTGCGTCATCACTCTTATTAACTGAATAAATTTGGCATATTGTCCTCATACCAATGACTTATTTCACCAATAATTTGCGATGTGTCATCACATCATCAGCTTTACCTGAAAAAGAACATCTTTAGTTGAAACACTGTGAGGCCCATGTAGAACAAAAGAAGAGCAGAGAATAAGACAGCAGTGTGTGGCTGTTATTTTGTATATTTGTGATGCATCATTCTTTATAAACCCTCTTAAGTGGTGTTTGATACAGACTTTAGTGACTGAAGGAAGTGATAAAAATCCAAAAATGTTTTGGGCCAGAAGAGGGTCCAAGTGAACAAACTGCCCCCTTTCTGTCAGAGGGAACAGTATGTTACCACAGACATAATATGGAAGATGTCACCAATGAGGTCAGGAAGAATGATTCAGACATACAGTAGGGGACAGGTGTGTAGCACTCCAGGGCAGTGTGATGGTCCATTTGGCAGGAATATCCACTGATTATTTTGCAATGTAGGCAAAATTGTAGGAGTTGAGGGGCAGGTCTGTGTCACCTTTCAGACAGGAGAGTGCCAGGCACTTACAACTTAACTGTGGTTAGCTTGACTGGCCTCAAGCCATTAAAGTTCAACTGACTTATGGACAAGAGAGACAGGAGATGCTGGTTGGTGTTGTGTCTGAGGCCGTCAGCAGTCCTTATGTTGTGCTGTTGAAGAAGTTTCAGTCTTGATTTCTTCTTTCTCAGTGATGATGAGGGTGAAGTGATGGCAGCTGTCAATGGAGGACTGTTACCTTTTCCTTGGAGGCCAGAAAGCCCAGAGAGTGGCTGTGCAGGAATGTGAAGCCTACCTACTTTGCAATTTCCAAGCTTTTCAGTTTCCTCTGGGGTCCACATCGGTTTTGGCTTGATTGAAATTCAGACGGCACAATCTGAATAACTGCCTGGTCAGAACTGCTTCAGGCGAGATGTACCCTTAATGTAGCAAAATACTGAAAAAGAAAAAGATTGAATATTTTGTCCTCGTGGGTTAGAAAGGTAACCAGTTCCAGCACAAATCAGCGAGAATGAAGATTGCAGAGTTGCGATGTCTGGTGTCCAGTTCTGCAATGTGTCCCTCTGATAAGCATCCCATTTCATCATTTCTTGCCAGGGGGTGGGATGTAGATGCCAGCTGAAATTAAGGAGTGAAATTGTCTAGGAGAGGAGACCAGTTTGCAAGCTAATTTACTTACTACTACTAGTGGTTTCCTTTAAAAAACAAAAAACATAACCCAGCAGGAATTGGCAACCATAATATTACTTGTTAAATGACAGTACAGGCACCAGTGCAAACAAACAAAATCATAACACCTGGTGGAGGGCATGGCCACAGCCTGGCACACACACACACACACACACAACATGCAGTTGGCTGACACAACCACAGTAGCATGAAAGTTAAACCATACACACAGTAAGTAAGAAAAAACAACAACAACAAACTTGCCAGACACAGCAGTATAGCAGCCTGGCACACCAGCCAAATAACCACATACAGTCACACAGCTGCAAAAGAACCAGGTCACAGAAACACAAGCCATAAAATCTGTGCCCATATACACAGTAAATTAAAATGGGCAACACAGTGCAGACAGAGAATGCAAATGACTTACTAGTAATGACTGTGCTGTTAGCACTAAAATAATTTCACTATAGTTTAGTTTAGACTGTTCTGTTTGGTTTGCGTGTCATGACCAGGTTTACCTGGACTGATGCTCTGATGCTCAGGTTTTATCTGACTGACAATTGAGATGAGAGATTTCACTGTGCTGTTTGTTGTGTAGGGGGAGCAGGGACTGTAGGGCACCATTCGACTTGGGAAGCATGTGACTGCACCTGCCACTTTTGTCCAGGCTACTTCTAGTCCACTGCCACAGAAAAGAAACTGCTGGCAGGTTCATACGAAACTTCAGTGAGGGCAGCTGGGAAAAAGGTGATTTTTTTGGTCAATGGTTAAGGTGAGGCTTGGGGTTAGGGAAGCAAGGGCTATGGTTATTGTTAGTCTCCAGGAAATGAACACAAGTCTGTGTGCCTGTGTGTGGTAGTGTATTTTAAAGATGACAGGGGAGAGGAGTGATGAGAGAAAGTGTATCTATGAAAGTTAAAAGATGAAAGGAAGAGAAAACAGTGAAGAAGCAGTCTTTCACAGCATTTGTTACTTTATACACACACACACACACATTCAGTTTCCAAACAAATCAGTTTGCTCACCTGCCTCTGCTGGCAGACAGTGCTGAATGCAGCCATCAAACACTGGAATACAAATAATAGTTAAATGTTTTAACATCAGTTGCTCAGTTTGATTTATAACTCTGAGAGTGATGAGAATGAACCAAAACAGTAAAACAACTGGATGTAACGACAATTAGTAATGATGAAGTATGTAAAAATATTTATTCTAACTGCTTTAAATATTTTACTGACATTAATTGGCACAGTGGACCATAAGCTGGCTCTAGGGGAAAAAAACCTGGATGGAGGTCTACCTGGATATCTTCACACTGGATGAACACAAAGAGCCGTACAGAAGCTCCACTGTAAGTGAAGCCACCCAGGGGTGGGGGGTGACCAGAGGCAGAGATGAGACAGGCTCCCCTTTCCCTCCAGAGAGACTACTCCTACTGTCTTCCCTAGAAATGATTCAAATTTTGTGTTTGTGCTGCAGTCATGACTCACTATGGCTCCCTATGCCTGTATGTGTGGCTTCACAACTCACCTCAGAGTTTAAAGTCATTACTTGGTGCTTTTTGAAAGAGTTTAGATGTATTTTTTATTACCCTATAGAAGAAGCAGTAACTTCTCCTATTACTTTTCTGTCACATGCACAATATTATTGTGTGGCTGTATCTCTAGGTTTTTGTCATCCTTTTTCTTTGTGAATTTAAAGAAGTCATCAAAGTTAAATATAGAGGAATGCTTGTAACAGTATACCATTTGAAACTACTCAAAAACTCTCGTAGGGTTTTCATTTAAAAAAAAAAGAGCATTGTAATATTTGCACTAATGAATTAATGAGTGTTTTGTTGATTATGGGGGACAGAATAAAGGAAATGCTGTTTCCACCCAAAAACCAGGTACGGTGCTGCCCCCCTTTCCTTTGCTGGTCAGCTTTTACATTAGAGCCGTTGTTCTGTACCCAAGTGCACTTGCATATCTACGCACAGTAGTTGGCAGTAGTAACCTAGTTGGTTCACAATCACCAATAAACACAAAGGAGTAGAAGAGTAGTCTACACTACACATTGTGCAGCAGTCCACTTCCATATTTTGTTTTCACATTTTATGAAAACTGTACCTAAGTACACATGAACTGTACTAGAGACCACCTTTTTAAAGCTTGTTCATTGATCTGTGCCTGGGTATGGTGCAGTGTTCACACTGATCAAACAAACTGGACTTTGAGGTCAAGTTTACTCAGATCCCTGATGTAAAAGTCCCCTCTCTTTGAGGAAAATGTTTTTTGATAGACACTTTAGTGCTTTATTTATCTGCATCCTTGCATCACCTGTGTCAGGTGTAACATAAGACCTGAGTGTTGTGGCCCTTATTCTCAGTGGCTTCTTTGTAAATGTCTGTGGCTTGTATTGTTCCTCTTTTGCACATGGCTTTGGACAAAAGCATCCGCCAAATGAATGAATGTAAATTTAGGTCCAGTTGAAACCAGTTTCTCAGCTATTCAGCTCCTCCACTGCCTGTTTTCCCTCTCATACTGTAACCTCTTTCCATTTCTCTCCCTGCTCTTCCAGTTCCAACAATCCCTCATCACATTCTCCTCCTTTTCAAATGCCCAGTTTTTGAGGAAAAAAAATCTTCTACCTTTTTCGCCACTCCTTCATCACCCTCTACCCCAAACACCCTATCTTCACTCCTCTTATCACTCTACCCCTCCTTGTCTGCCCTCTCCAATCCCTTCAGTTTCTTGAATATGGAATACTTTAAAGTGGTGTGGAGCTTTTTTCTTGCCTTTACAAAAATGGCAGTGCTATTATGACCTTTTTTTTCCCTCTCTTTTACTTACCATTGATACATGTCTTAACTAATAACAACTTTGGATTACGGAAATGGTTTTTCTTCAGTCTTGAGCATTTCAGAAATGGGTTTTTGATGCCCCAGAATTGACTGACACTGCACCATCCCTGTCTCTAAAACACTTTGTCTAAAGTGAGTGTGCCTCTCTGGCTATTTGTCTGTCAAAAGTGAAAGTATAATCATATTTAATGGAGCCCTGTGCATTTCACACGTGCACCTGTTCTGTATTATATGTCTAGGTATGCACGTGTAGCGGCACTTCCCAGAAATCCAATTACATCCATGAGTGGAGGTCAGTGGAGTGAACATGCACATAATGTACCAGTGTAACAGCCATACAGGCATTCATAAGTCCAATAACAGCCGGCTCTCTAAACATTTCACCGCTGACTTTCACGTGTTGAGGTCTCATTATATCGAATGATAGGACATGCTCCACAGCAGCTTGGCCATATGATTACATCTTGTAATGTTTTGAGGCCTTTTGGGAGATAATATGAGTTAATATTATGGGTTACAAGGAGTAGTTTTGGACACTATGTACTGAAATAAGGTAATGAATAATTAGATAATAGTAGTAAAGGTTAGATAATTCCATAATAACCTACAGGCACAAGGGGGACATTGGACAAAAGCCTACCTTCAACAATGATTAACTGATGTTTTCTAGGTGGAGGTTCATTACTGTGCCCACACTCTCAATGACAAAACATACTCCACCTCTCTGTGTCTCACTCAGCTACCCAAGTGTATGTAGACAATAGTATATCCTCTCCCTACACATCAGTGATCACTCGATCCAAGGACTGCACACACTGTACTGTGCTTTTACTGTATTGCTGAAGGACTAGAGATGAGAACAACTGACTGAAGTCAGACGGAGATGTGAGGAGGAGCAATGGAACTTGAAGAGAGTATCAGTTTCTGTAATACAATGCTTTATGTTCTTAAACATAAAGCACTAGTCAATATTTTTATATTTGCAACGGTTTAAATGATTTTGTGTAATGTGAAAGGGTTTGCTGTTTTGCACTCAAGTCCAAACACTTTGATTGAAAACCTTCTCATAATTAACACCCCATATATTTTGTTTCAATCAGTTATAAGCCACATTTCCCAGGACAAAGACTCTTTACTGCCATATAAAACTCTAAAAAGTAGAAAGTACAAATTGTTTTACTGATTTAAATAATTTTGATCTGTTCAGTATGTATTGTATAACTGTTGATAATGCTGTTCCAACTGTGGCATTCAGCACAGTGCAAAACTAGGCCAATTAAAGGATCTGTACATAAAGTTAATAGCTCAGCAGTCTCCTATTTGCATCAGTTATTACATCACAGTCATGCTGCATTCATGACATGTCAGAAAGTCAGAAATTACAAGATCTGACTCGGAAAAAAGTATTTGATTGCATGAACATATCAGATTTTTTGCTTGGAAAATTGTCCAGGTCACCAGTTTACACAACTTAATGTTACAACAGCTAGACTCATGGCATCCTTTGTTGTGACCAACAGGGACAGTGTTATTTGCAAATGCTATTTAATTACTTTTAACAAGTCATTTACTATTGTATGTCATATAGTTACATTCTAAATATAGTGGTAAAGTTGCCAGCATTACAGTTTTTGCAAAGATGTTTGTCTTATCTGATACACATTCACCTTAGACATTTTCTGTCTTACTCAACCACAACAAGCAGCTGCATTAACTTGTTTATGTGGTCTTTGTTAACACAACAGCACAGAGCAAAGATCTTACTGTGGGCATCTGTGTTGTTTTCCTATTTGATCATGTGAGCACATGTTTTTCTGAACCTTGGAAGTTCCCACTCAGAAGTTTCCAAGTTTACAGTCATCTGAATGCAGCATCACTTACTGCATCATGGCTAGGCTGAGAATGGACCTTTCAAAATAACAAGATGCAGCTTTCAATATAACAATATGATCAAAATTTGAATCTGTTTTACATAACTCTCTCGTCCAAATTTGTTATTTCAAGTAAACCTTGATTAAGTATATTGATAATCATGCATTTTAGCCTTATCACAGCCTTAACATGGAAATAACGTTAATTCAAATTATTTATACTAGATAGCAGTAATAAGTCAGAGAGAAGACAGATTTTTTTTTTAAGATGTGATGAAAAAGAAGTAAAATGAGATCCATGTATTGTCGCACACCACCATCTCACTACATTCACAGTCCATCCACCAATCCTCCCTCTCTTTTTAATTCTTCTCTTCCTCCTCTCTGACTTCTCAAAAGTCTCTCCTGTGTATCCCCCCTTGTCACTCTTGTCATCACCCTGTCTCTGTGCGCTCCTCAGCTGGCCCCATCCATCGCTCACTGAAGGTCTGTGCCTGCGCTATAGCTCCGAGCTAAAGTTTCAGCTCAGAAGAACAAAGGAAATGGCAAGGACGGAAAAAGACAGTCTTGGAGAAAAATACACCCTCCAAAGAAAGAAAAACAGAAAAAAAGCAAAGAAAGATATTGAAATGGTATTTCTATAAAGCAAACTGTAGACACATGCACATATATAAATATATATACCTGAGGATTTATTTTCCAGACGGCACAAGGTACACTCTTATCTGCTCCTGCACTCTCTTGGCAGCGTTCCTCTTACTTTTGCTTTGTCTCTCTTCCCTCTTTATTTACCCTCTTCTCTTTGGTAAAAACCACAATAATTTCTCTAGGGATTCCTGTGAGCCCACTACTCCAGAGCCCAAAACAACTGGAACAACAGACATTAATAATTTGCCCAGGGACTGAGTAATGACACTGTACACACACACCAGAACACACTACTAAGATGAATGTAGGGCTTACTGGGTCCCTAATTAAGCAGTAAGCAGAAGTCCAACAGTAAAGCGGGATGTGGTGTGATGTGCTGAGGGAGGGACCAAAAAAATAAAAAAAAAAACAATAAAAAAATAAATCAAGGCATGTGTTTGTGTGACTGAAGGTGCAGCAGATCCTCAGGCTGAGCCATGTTTTAAAATCCCAACCACACCATTCTACTCTCAGCCTTATTGTTCAGTCTTATTCTGTAATAAAGTTTTATGTTTTATTGACCTGCAGACATTTTTCATCATTAGGCTTCCACCAGTTTCATCAATAAACAAATGAGTCTGTGATATGCTCATTTAGGTCCTAACACATCAGAAAACATTTATGAACCATGAAGCCATAAAGCGCTTGGTGTTACAGCGGACAATATGAATATACAATATGAAGGTCAATTGATATGTGTGTTGAGAGGATCGATACAGTCGACACATGCAAGGTTCGGGCTTTATTTTCTGGCAAGGATCAAGGCCTCGCATTGTTGGAATGTCATTGATCGCAAACACAAACACAGCCTCATTGATTGGGATTGATCTGTCACATCACACTAAGGTAGTGAGAGCTGGTGGAGGCAGAGTTGGACAGCTACTTTCTCATAAAGTTACTCATTGTGTAACACAATCCATAGTATAGCTTCTTATATGTACACACTGAGGGCTACAATTAACAACATAACATTTTCATAACAATTAAAGCTATTATTGTTTTTGTTTGAACGACTTATCCATCCATCCATTATTTATACCAATTATCCGTTGAGGGTTGCTGAGATTAGGCAAGAAGCAGGGTACACTCTGTACGGATCACCAGTCCATTGCAGGGCCAACACATGTAGACAAACAACCAGTCACACTCACATTCACTCCACCTATTAACCTAACGTGCATGTTTTGGATGGTGGGAGGAAGCCCACGCAGGCACCGGGACAACATGCAAACTTCACACCGAAACCCAGAACTGTCTTGCTGTGAGGTGACAGTGCTAACCACTGTACCACCGTGCCGCCCTTAAAGGACTTATAGTTTATACAATTTCTAAAAATAGTGACAGGTGCTAAAAGTTCCCAGAGACTAAGGTGACAGCTTCAAACTCCATGTTGTATCTGAACAGTAGCTCAAATCCCAGAAATACTCAATTTATCAACAGTAAAATAGAAAAATTACAAATGCTACAAGATGCTGAAATCAACAAATGTTCTTGGGATGGCCTTGTCGGTCAGTCCACCACTAAATTCCAGAGTAAAATCTTGACAAAATTCAGAAAAAGACACTGATGGTCCTCCTATTCAGTGCCATCAGCAGATTACATCACTTACATAATGAAATATCTTGATACCTACTTGATGGATTGGTGCAAAATTGTGTATATGTTGGTGGTTCTCAGACAATGAATTCTACTGATGTTAACAATTCTCTGACTTCCCTGAGAATTTTTTTCGAAATAATAATTCCTTGGCCTCAGGAGTCCATTTCCCCACAGTCCTCACTGCGTGACGCCCTGCATACGACAGACTGGAATGCTCTGTATGATCCACATGGTGACGATATTGACAGCCTTACAGACTGTATCTCTGAGTACATTGGGTTCTGTGTGGACAACTCCATGCCCACTACAGAGGTCCACTGCTTCCCAAACAACAAACCCTGGGTTACCAGTGATCTGAAAGCACTTCTCAATAAAAAGAAGAGGGCCTTCAGGTCAGGAGACCGAACAGAACTCAAGATCGTACAAAGAGGGTTAAAACACAGGCTGAAGGAAAGCAAAGACGAAGGAAACTGAAGGAAAGACTACAGACAAACAACATCAGAGATGTCTAGAGTGGAATGAGGGAGATCACAGGCTTGCAGAGGAAACCCCCCTCAACCACCACCACAGACCCCACCCCACAGACGGGATTATACATCACAGCAAACCAGGTGAGGAGGGCACTGGAGAGGCTCCATTAGGGCAAGGCTCCTGGACCAGACGACATCCGCCCCCGAGTTCTGAAGACCTGTGCGAGAGAGCTATGTGGAGTACTCGAGTACCTTTTCAACCTGAATCTGCACCCTCAAAGAGTCCCAGTGCAATGGAAAACATCCTGCCTGATTCCAGTGCTCAAGAAAGGACATCCTGTGGCACTGAATGATTACAGGCCTATAGCACTGACCTCTCACATAATGAAGGCCGTGGAGAGACTGGTACTGGCTCACATCTGACCCCTGGTGTCCCCTGCAGTTTGGATACCAGTCACATGTTGGTGTGGAAGATGCAATAATACAGCTGCTGCAGAAGGCATACTCTGGACAGACCCAACACCACAGTCCGTGTCACGTTCTTTGACTTCTTGAGCGCCTTCAATACCATCCAGCCCAGGCTGCTGAGGGCAAAACTAGAGAATATGCAGGTGGACGCTCCCCTAGTTGCATGGATCGATGACTACCTCACAGGCAGGCCACAGTTTGTCAGACTACGGAGCTGCGTGTCTGAACGTCTGACAAGTAACTTTGGAGCCCCCCAGGGAACTGTGCTCTCTCCTTTCCTATTCACCACCTACACTGCTGACTTCAGGTACTGCACTGAGTCGTGTCATCTGCAGAAATTCTCTGACGACACAGCCATAGTTGGGTGTGTGGAGAACGGACTGGAAGATGAGTACGGGGACCTGATCAGCTGCTTCGTGAGGTGGTGTGGGGAGAATCACCTGCAGCTGAACCTGAAAAACACCAAGGGAATCGTGGTGGACTTCAGCAGGAAAAAATCATACACCCTCTCCAGTCTCCATCTGTAGGACAGATGTGGTGATCATCTCATCCTACAAGTACCTGGGTGTTATGCTGGACAATAAGCTGGAGTGGTCCACAAACACAGAGACCATCTACAAGAAGGGCTTGAGTCAGCTCTGCTTCCTCAGGAGGCTCAGGGCTTTCAACGTGTACAACAAGATGCTCCACATGTTCTATCAGTCTGTTGTTGAGAGCATTCTCTTCTTTGCTGTGGTGTGCTAGGGCGCTGGCATCAAAGCAAAGGACACCAACAGACTGATCAGAAAGGCTGAGTCTGTTGTTGGCGCTAAGCTCCCCACTCTGGAGGAGGTGGTCAAGGACAGAATGCTGCCAAAACTGCTGGCAATTATGGACAATCCCTCCCACCCCCTCCTCAAGTCCTTGGACAATCTCAGGAGCAACTTTAGCAACAGGCTCCTACAACCCAGCTGTCTGAAGGAGCAGGAAATCATTCCTGCCTTGTGCCATCCGACTTTACAATTTATCTGGCCGGTCAAACTGCACAGCATAGAACAGCACTATTCAATTATTTAACTACCTAAACCTACAAACTGTATTGCACACATTCTGTTACACTCCCGTCATATTTTTAACATAAATGCTACACCTTAAAGTAACCGATTCTTCTCTTTTTGTGTATATATTTAATACCTATTTTTGTTACCTTTTTGTTTATTTTACTCCTATTCTACCTCAATGTCTTGCTGCTGTATTTTATTTACTGTATTTTATTTATGTGACAAATGTCACTTATCTTACCTGGCTGCTATGACAAACCAATTTCCCTTAATTGGATTAATAAAGTTAACTATCTATCTATCTATCTATCTGTTGGAAGGACTACCATGAAATTTGGATCAGATGCTCATATTCTCACAGGTATTATTCACAGTAATCATTGTGTTTGCTTTTGTTATTCAGTTTTCACCCAGTGCAGTCCGGTCTAAATTGGTTTGCTTTATGAGCAAATACCTGCAAAACTAATGACCTTCTCATCAGTCTCAGCTGAACATTGTGTTTAGTGCCAATAAGCAAATGTTAGCATTCTAACTAAGATGGTGACTGTACTAACCCTTATACTTTACCTGCTACAGATCAGCAGGTTAACACTGTGATTATGTGAGTTCATAACAAAACAAAGTCTGAGGACTTAGCGTGGCTGGTTTTGAGTCAAAGCAATAAACAAATTCATCTCTTATCAAAATGGTTATCGACTAATTTCCTGGTAATAATTGGCAAGTGGTTTCAGCACTTTACACATTTGATGAAGTGCACTGACAAAACCAGATGAGCATTATATAAACAGAGATTTCCATTCTAGAGCCTTGCTGTGTTTTTGCTGATTATACTAAAAGGAACAGAAACACTTGAGTGTCCATTAAAATACATTAATGCAGTATTTGTCTCATATTGGTAATTGCATCCGAGCATTGTGTGGAGCATGTCTCAATTTAAGAAATACTCCAGCATGATATCCCATTTAAGCAGCACTAACAAAGGTGATGGAAAAAAAGATCTGCCAACAGACGAAAAGAGGTAAAAAATAATTAATTCTTTAATAAAAAATACATTTATAAATTCGGCAGCATGAACTTCTCTTGAATATTTCCATCAATCCAGGAGGAGAAAAACAATGACAACCAGCTGTACAGTAGGCATTTAAAATAAACCACATTCTGGGAAGCAAACACATACAAATGAGGAAGAAATGGCAAGTGTGTTTTAAGGAAAAACAGCAAAAAACAAGACTTTAAAATAGCAGACAGTTTCTGAAGAAACTCATCTGACAAACAAAGACCAAACAGAACTGAACAGCGTTTTTATAACATCACTGTCAACACAACACAACAGGACAATGTTGCTTTGGGTTGATCATAACACCACAAGGTTCAGTCCTTCTAATACAACTACAGCAGCTTGGTATAAAGACAAACAACACATGGACAGACTGTGGAGGCAGCCTTCACATCAAGTTGTCCTCATGCACTGGTTTATAGTCTGCTTTACCACAACACATTCCAGATAGGAGATAGCAAAACCAACTCTGGATCAGTGTTTAAGGACAACTACTTCTTACTGTGGGGAGGAAAACTGAGTCACAAAACACTTTATACTGAAAACAGTGATTCATGTGCATTTAATTACCAAGAAACATCATGATGAAAGTTCACGATTGGATGGACAGACTGGGAGGTTACAAGTTCTACAGCAGCCTTATTGCACACAGGAGAAAGCTTGACTGGAGGGTGTTTTTCTAAAATCTGTCCTGTACATCCTTTATAAATATTCAAAACATGTTTCTTTTTTTTTTGCTCTTTTTTAAGCCTCTTAATTTACTCAAGCCAAGCAGATAGCACACTTGTTGTGGCACCATATTAGCTTTTTTAGAAGCCATTTGAAGTCTCTGCCCAAACAGACTGTGCTCAGACGTGTCACATACTGGAGGGGTTTTGTGGGCATATGGAGGGGTTGGTTGGTTTGGAACAAAGCCAGGGCGTACATGTGGACATAGACATTTATACTATAATTAAATGGATGGGTACCAGTTGGCAAAACGGGTTCTTTTTTTGCTATAGAGAGAAGCACCATAGGGAGTGTGTGTTGACCAACATCAACTGAGTATTTTTTTTTTTTTTTAACATTTGGTCATTTGGACCACATATTAGTGAAGAAGCCAAAGTCAAAGCATGTGGAATGCCTTTTATTGCCCTTCCTTTCAGTAGAGCCCTCAAATACTGACATATCTGAAATAGAAAGCAGGACAGGCCCAACGTTTTCTATGCTGACTGAGTTTTAAACCATTCATTGCTCAGGGCTCTACTGTGACAATACAGTCAGAAAATGTATTGTCACGTCCAGCAATGAGTTCACCCAGAGCTGACACGTCCTAGAAGTTTGAAATTATTGCCCCTAAAGCTGCTGACCAAAATATCACAGTTGTGGTTTTAAGTGATGATTATGGGACAGGACCTTGGGGTAAATTTCACTATGCTGCTGTTATTAGCTGCCAACGTAGTCCCGGCGCATGCAGAAAATACCAAGCTGGCAGAAGTTTTCAGCTGATGCACAGGAGTTCTGTGTGGGCAAAGTGCTTAGAGGGATGGAACAAGGAAAGACTATATCTGGGGTGTGGGAACTTTCCACTCACTGCGTGGCCTTTATTTCTTCTTGAGCCACATGTGAGAATAGTCATAGATCAGGGGCTGGTCGCATAAAAATATTTTAGACTGTTGAACAAAAAAAAAAGTCCAACTTATTTTAAGTCTGAAGAGTTAGTCACCCACCCCCCAAGCTAACTCAGAACTAAGAGCTGTGTTGCCATGGTAACAGTCAGTGACAACTGCTGACCAGTAGCACAGACAAAAAAGAGGAAACAATGCTAACGATGTTGTGGAGTGACTAATGAGAAGGGAAAGAGTTTTTGCAGACTTCAGTTAACATGTTGGAAATAAACAGCAGTGATGATGTCGTCAGTTGTTTTCGTTTGCCCAAGGAAACTACCCTGAGTCTTACTGATGAGTGACTACAAGTACTGACTCCTGCTATCAAGACATCACGAAACCACAGCAGCTCAGCTCTGCTACAGGTCTGCACTGCACTGAGCTTTTATTCAGCTGGAGTTTTTAAATTTTTTTTTTATTGTTACATTCTTTGCTGAATTTCCAGAGTAAAATGTCCTTGTGACTTCTTCCAGAAAGCAAACATTTCTGTTGGAGTGAAGGGAGCTGAGCGGTTTGGCGAGTTGCTCTTATGTTTAAGCTTGAAAAAATCTCTAATTTACGCACAATTCATGGCAAAAGAATCCCATTTTACATAATCAAGAACTAGACAGCTTTGTGCAATAGATGAATTTAAATGAGTTCTTTCTGAATTCTGACTATTACTTAATTTATTTGTGCTATAGTCAAAGACTTAGGGGGACACACAGAATATTTATTTAAAAAATGGCCTGTGCAATGATGGACATGACAGTCTTCTCTTCTCCCTAAGCATTGTGTTAAAATATATTACTATTATAATATATTATTATTTTGTTCACAAATACATGAATGTCAAAGGGTATATTGTTCATACCCTTTGAATATATATATATTTTTTATAGGTCTTTAAAAGGAGTCTTGGACAAACTGCTTCTCTGATCTCCTGTTTCCGTGAATTCTTTTGATTCAAGTCAACACTGGACTGATTTGACCTTTGACTTTCAGCACAGAGTGTGCAGCACTGCATCAATACCAACTTTCCTCACTAAACTATAAAATGCACATTCTTCCTCCACAGGCTTTCAGCAGCAGACGGTCTTCATAATAATATCACCTCTTAATAACAGTCAACAGGCAAAATGATTTCCTGTGCAGTGTGGCATGGAAAGCCAGTTAAATATTAAATTTGTGTTTTGTTGTGCATGGATGTTGTGGAGATACAATATGATTTATTTGCTCTTGAAAACAATTGCTTCAAGTGGCACTGCAGATCCTATAGCTGCAATACAGCTGATCAATTAACCTTTGATAACCTACATGTACATACACTGTACAGTATTTAAGTTCAATTCATTGATCAGTGAATGAGATACCAGTTTTCAGTCAAACTGTCAAAAAGTTCTTGTCATATTCTCACACAATACCTTTTTTTAGAAAGTACTATTGTGTATATTGTGCTACTCATTTCATTCTAGCCTCTTAATTCACTTCCAACTCTTAAATGACATTAGCAAAAGAAAAGATTTAAGTGTCTCTCTGCAGTTGGTCAACAGTATAATCATGGCAGTGATGATACCAGTGAGAGGATCTGACAGTATAGTAGCACCTAGAGTCTGTGATGGATCTGTTGGAGTGACACATTTCAGGCTGACTCAGTGGTCCTGAACGTACAAATGAGCCTTTTTTGCCTTTTAACGACTTTGACTTGATGGTGGATGGTGGTCTAAAATTTTAATTAATTTAAGTGCAACAGTGACATATCTTTCAGACAAAAGTCAAAGTATGTTTTTCCACCCCCCAGGCTATATTACTGAATCCATAGTAGGTATGACTGGAGTTATAATTAAGTTTGGTATTTTGTGCTAGTTCAGTGATTATGTGCTTGGTTCTTCCATACTCAAATTATAGTCTTCTGATGGGAGGCGTGACTGAAGCATCAAACAGAAAGGGTCAGGGGCAGATTCACCTCCTCTGATGATGTTTTACTGAGGATGAAGTTCCAATCAGAGCTCAGCAGCTTGAGATTTCTGTCACCGTCTGCAAATATAAAGAAGATTTCGATTAGATTGTGAGCATGGTGAGATGAAATGTTAAATCCTCCTAAATTAACTTGAACGATATTTACATTGACTTGCAAGAGCGACTACTACTTTTGAAGCTTTTAAGGGAAGATACGCATTGGATTGTTAAAGCATTAAAAATAATTTCCATTATATATATTTTTTTCTATGGAATAGTATAACAAAGCAGAAAACTTCCTCAGTCCACAGTGACACACAAAATGCCACAGATGTGAGCTTACATATCTGGACTTTTAAATGTAGATTAGAGGCTGTGGGTGTTACATAAAGTTAAAAAGATAAATTATTAAGTAAAACAGGCAGAAGGATGGTCACTACTGGCCAGTAATAGGAGAGTACAATATTAAAAGGTTATATGAGGGAAGTCACGACCCATAGTTCAGTTAACACTACTATAGATACAGTACTGTACCTCTGCCTTGTTGTGGATCCATAGTTATCTAACATCTGAGTGCTGGCCACCTCTAGGTTCCAGTCACACATCTCCAGCAGCTTTAGACACTCTGACCTGCTCCTCAGACCCAAACAGAACAACTGCTCCACCTGCAGAGACAAACAAACATCAAACACTTGCACAAAGATGCCTGGGGTAAGACAGGGAGAAGCAATGACATGAGACAATATTGAAGGGTCACTGTAAAAGAAAGAACTACAGACATCATCTTTTTTTTTTATTCCTATATGTGAATGTTACTGCAGCAGTAAGCATAGTGTCTTTGTTGAAACACACTTCTGTTGCTTAGATGAGACCTTTGAATTGCATTTTGCTTTCTCTTCTAAACTTTCTGCCACTATTAAGGAGCACTCAAGTGTTCCCTCATGCCCACTGACAAAACACATCTTCCATCGTCCCACAGTGGCCCCAGCCACAGCCAGTTAAGAGGGCACTGAGGACTGCTGTAGATACATCAGTGAGTCTATATGCTTTTTATTTATAGCCGGCTCATTGCAGCTGTAATGACCTGATTTTCCCTTAAGGATCAACAAAGTTACTGCTATCATAACCTGATATAAAGTTAAAATTATAGTAAGCAACTGTGAATGACTCCATGTTTGCAGTTATATGCTGTACAGAAAAACATTATAGACATTATATATTATATATTATATATAGACATTATATATATGGACTCAAAGCCCCCTTGAGATTCAGTGAACTGGACCTCTAAAGACTCTTTGCACAGCAGTGTTTACCACTGAGGACTCTGGTTCCCTTTTAATAGTTAGCAGTGCTGCAACATAATTATCCATTTCATGGGACTTTTATTTTGGTGGGCTGGAATCATGGGATGTTTGTGAAGCTGTGCACAAGAGTTCTGAGGAGAAATGGTGCTGTTTTAAAGGCAAAGGTAAGTCACACCAGTTACTGATTGGATTACTCAATTTACTGTACTAGTATGTAGGAAACACATGGTTTTCAATAACTGGCTACAGTGACTGCACTTCTTCATAGCACACTGTTAAATGTTCTTACCTTTAAGTAATGCACAGCTTTCTGAACATTCCAGTTGTGGTTCTGGAGGGCAGCTTGGCACTCCTCTATCGTCACACCATGAACTGCCTCCTGCACCTGAATCAACAGCAATAGTGTAAGTCTCTGCAACATCCAGCAACTATATATCCCCCTGCTTCTAATTCCACATTCCTGTTGATAGACCTCAGTGCTAGTGCCAACATATACACTCGCACACACCACTGTGTTCTTTCCTTATGATGAAATCATCTGTATCAACTTGACATTAATACTTCACATAGAGATACTTTAAAATGACAATCAAGCAATACTTTTTGGCACTTATCAGAGCTTGTCTGTTTACTGTAAGCTTCACCTGAAAAAAATGATGGTAATAATCCAAGTGCTGATTTGAGTATCACTGCATTTGATGAGGCTTTTTCAACAGACCCCTGTCTCTTTACAAACTGAATTAAACTTGTTTGAGTTTTACTGATTATGTTTATCCAAATCCAACTTAAGCTAACTCTAATTTCAACATTGTAATTCTGACAGTGCTCCTGAGTGTGATGGGAATTTCTAGCAGCATAGTCATGGATTTCATATACATAAACATTTTAATTGTTGTCAATATTTCTTGGTACTTGTTTCTTGGTACTTGGTCACCTCTGCTGCTTCCACTGCTAATGTTGTGCATGGCTATAGCTTGTATTAAACTCCTTTCTGCAGCATAGTTCATATATATACACACACATACATACATACATACACGTGTGTGTGTGTATATATATATGTGTGTGTATATATATATATATATATATACAGCTAGAGTGCAGCCATAGATCTCTGTATCCACTACAAAATCCCAAGTGCCTGATCAATGTAGAGCCTGTGTTGGGCAGTGACTTGACTCCAGTTCAATCAGGTTCAATCTCTGTTGGAATCAATTGGCTAGCAACAGAACTAATCAAAGTCTGGTCTCGTCTTTAAATTCAACTCTCAGCGAAAATTAACATGGCCTTTTTCTCCGTGCTGATACTGGCATGTTGTCTGATAAGTTAGGAGAAGAACATTTTGCGCTTTTCATTGTGACAGAAAACGTGTTTGTATGCCACCAAGTTTTGAACTCAATAAATTGAAGTGGAACCTCCCATTTAATTAACTCTGAGTCATTGGTCCTTTAATAAGTTCAGCTCCAATTTGAAAATTATGTTTTACTGTTACATCACCAATCATAACTTGATTCCTGATAATGATTTGAAGTTGGACAGGAGGTAATCTGTTCAATTATACAGATGTGAGCAATTACACTATCATATTGTATGTGCCAGCAATTTCGAAAAGGCATGCTGTCCTCATTCTTGTACTAAACCTTTGTATTTAACTTTGTCTCTCAGTGTCAGAAAGAGAAAACACACACAGACATGCACACACTTTCTACAGACTATGAGCGCACAACCAGTAAAATTACCTTCTGTTGCCCTTGTGTATAGTACGTATATAATATGTAATATACTATACCACATAAATATACATATATACATATTTGTTTTCAACCAATTTAAATGCTACATTAACTATGTCATTCTTGAAAGTGTGCAAGTTTAACTGAAAGAAGTCAAATAAGCCACATATCAAATATACTGCACCTATTACATAATATCTTTAAAGTCTTATTACTTCAGACCAATGCTATTGGATTACCCTGAAACTGCACTGATATTTTAGCTCATATCTGTGAGATAATGACCGAATCATAATAATGGGAAGCATTTTCTCACTAATGATAGATAACTAAACACATGGCTCTCTGTTTAAGGACTATGCTTGTTGCAATTTACCAAAAGCAGTCAAAGTAGCATTAAAGAGAACATGAGGTCAATATATTACAGATAAAATATCACACTGCTTTCAGTATGTTTCAAAGGCAATGTCAGCATCTCTGATCTACCATTTTGACCTGGTCAGCTGAGTTCCTCCTCCATCTGTCCTGGTACAGGAAGCACTGACCATCAGGCATTGTGCCCTGCCTGAGCAGACACGAGGAGACCAACTGATGTCTTCATCCTGACCGTGGTCCACCCAGACTCTGCTGTTATTGTTGAGGAGAAATTAGCTTTCAGCTCCGGGCCTCGGGTTGGACAAGGCCTGTCCCCAAGTATGTCCCTGACAGTCTGGCTGCTGGACCACCACGGGCCTGACAGTGAAGCTACGTATATGCCTTCCTCCACAACCGCTTGACAGGGAAGGCTCTCTGGCTCTCAAAGAACCGGGTCATATCTGGTCAAGGTATGGGCGGTCCTCTGGCAGAAGGTAATAGTGGGTGTTACTGGATTCCGCCCATCACGTATTTATGGGAGATGCAAGGGCCCTTGCTGGCGGGGTCCTTCTGCGCCCTGGGCCTGATCACTTTGGGCATTTAGGGATCTGAGGCAAAAGCTGTGTGTGGTAGGCATGAGTTTACCTGGAGAGGTGGAGAGGCAGGAGCCGAGGTGTGTGTGTAAACAGGAGTGTAAGGGGAGCCTGCATGGTGGTGGGGCTGACAGAGACTCTCTGCTGGGAGAGCTCCACTACCAGCTCATGGGGGCTAGGAGTCCTGAGCCTGTCTGGGACAGAGGGTCCCTGAGGATCTGAGGGTTTGGTTCTGGGTCTGGGCCTGAGAGGTCCCTCGTGGTGTCTGCTGCCGGTGACAGAGAGAGATCCCTGACCAGCGAGTAGATGTGTAGTCACCCCTTTATAGGGCGCAGGGGATGTGTGACACGGGGGGATCTGGGGTTTGTCTTCATTGGAGGAGAGGACGCTTGTTGATGTGCGTCCTGGGTCTGAAGGGTGGTGGAGAGTCTGGGGAGCTGAAGCAGAGGTCTGGGATGGGGGGAGTTCTACTCCAGCAGCGCTTCCTGTTGGTACGTTGAGCCTCCTCATGCACTCTTGCTGGAGCCCTCAGCCCCTGCAGACTGGGGAGAAAGATGTGGACAGGCCCTGGCTCTGCTTGCTAGGAGAAAGAGATTATCCTCAAGGCCTGGTCTGTCTGAACCCTGAGATAAAGGGCCCAACCTGCACCCCCACAGCAGAGACAGCCTCGGCTAGCCTCGTCTGGGTTACAGACAACACTCTATTCCTCCCCATGCTGCTGCTCGGAGCTGTTGATGGAGCTCACCTTAAAGAGGAAAGAGGATTAAACATATTTCTTGAAACAATCGAAACAATTTACACCTTCAATACGCTCTACTACTAAACTATGTGATTCACATCCTTATTCCCATTCAATTTTGGGATAGTGTCAAATATGCTGTATCACCTCCTACCGTACCTCCATATCATCTTCGTCTTGGGCCAGCACAGGCCTGTCCACTGCAGGGTCAAGTAATCGGCTGACTCAGAGAGTCCGGTCCAGGATGTCCTCTGCTTCCAAAGCCAGCTTTGCCAGTGAGGGGATCTGAATTTCAACCACAGGGGAGGGGGAGGGTGTGGTTGGGGGGAACTCCTCCCCAAAGTCAATGAGGGACACTTCACTGTTGGGGTTGCAGCCTGAAACTGAAGTCCGGCTACTCCCCTGTTTGGAAGCAGAGACCCATGCAGCGGGTTTAAGTTTTAAGCCTTTGATGAACCTGCTTTCAAGCGATAATCTCTTTAGTCCCGGGGTCAGATCTTCATCATCGCTTACTGGATCGTAACAAGGCTCTGAAAACACAAACACACAATACCTTCATTAATTTATTAATTTACTTAACGTTGAGAAAGTGATGACAATGAAGTTTCTAAGACCACTTCAATTACAAAAATACACTTACCCAATAAAAGTCTTAGGTTTCAGTTAGTCCTCTAGTGCACAGCAAGGTCACTGCACACCTGTTAGTGGGACACAAGGAAAAGATGAGAGACAAAGATGTTTAGACAGAAATGACTGTAGATGACAGAATCACTGCAAACACACAGGCAGAGAAGAGACTCAAAATATGGGATGTACCTTGAGGGGAGTGGAGCTAGGAGGAACAGAGAGGGAGGGAGCAATGGGTGAGGAGCTGCTGAGAGAAACCAGACTTACCTTGATTACCGCTGGGTTGAGGAGGACGGGAGGAGGTTCCTCTGGGAGAAATAAAACAGATACCGCCACCGCAGCGAGAAACAGAGAGGGAAATGAGTAGCGAAGATAAAAAGATCAGAAAAGAAGCAGAAAGCAAAATGTCAGATTGCATTTGAAAGCTTTGTGCCAAGTGTTAGAAAAGGAAAAGAAAAAGCAAGTTGTTTTGCGGGTCTCAACTTTTCTGTGTTTGTTTACACTAGTACACATTTGTAGTTAGACATCAAAACAGACTGTAGGTCTGTATTTGCAATGGGGGCTGCTTAAGAAATGTAAAAAAATGATTTTGTGGTAAAATGTGAAATATGTACCTATAATATGTAATATATGATGAGTGTGTTACTATGATCTTTAAATTAAGGCCTGTATGTTGTTCTGCGCCATGACAATCCTCAATTTCCTTCCCATCCTTGACTTTAGATCAAACATCAACATAAATGAGTCTGATGGTATAAACTAAACAAGTGATGGTAGATAGGCTGCGGTTTTAAAGAATGTATATCTTTATAGTGTTTATTATTTAAACTGATCATGACTGTGGCAAGTCTTTTATAAAAAGCTCATCCACTCACTTTTAGCCTGGCCCTGGTAGCTGTGTGGGCTGGTTCACTGAGGTTCAAACCCAGAACGCCAGGGAGGATCCATGGATTCCTGGAGGTACAAACTGGAGGGAGGAGAAGGATATACTCATTTCAGTATGTCAATGTACTGAATTTAACTAACCTGAGTGTTGTATTACAAGAAGCTGGCTGACGTTTAAAAATGATGTAATTACCACCATCTACTGGTGAAATGCATACTACTAACCCAACAGAAACTAATGGAGAGGTGACCACCAAATGGGCCTAATTATGATACAACATATACTAAGTGATGAGGAGATACCTAGACCATGTAAAACCCTCTCTGGGCACCTTTGTGGAACTAAATTACACAACAGTAAAAGTTAATAAATGAGAAGCTGCCTCATCAATAATCCTGTCAGGTAGCTCTAGCAAAAGGAGGGTTGGTGTCTCCATGTCCTGTGTGGATGAAGCTGTTCTGAGTGGTCGGTTTATGTCATGAGCTGATAAATTAAGCATTGATGTCACCACGTTTCTGGGGAACTGTCTGACCCAGTACGCTTGTTTTGACCTCGCCACCAGTAGTTCTCACCCTGAGAGACAAAGGTAGTGGAGGATGACTACCATATCAAAATAATCCTACTGACATTTAATAACTCACAATTAAAGTATGTCTATGTAGTTTATTAGAAATTCAAAAATCTTTTTATTATTGACAAGGTACATGAGCGTCTTAATATATTTTAAGACCACTCGGAAGAGACCTGTGATATTATTTTGTGAAATACATTTAATGTTTTCCTTTAAAACAACATTTATCAGTAGTGAGGTTAAATTGTATTTTAGTTTAAGTCTGAAAACTCTTATTTACACTCACCTTCCTCTATGTGATGGTGATGACATCATTGACCTGATCAGCAGTTTGTCTGGCTCGCCAAAGTTCCTGCAGAGCACACATGTTCAGGGCATGGTCTGAAAACAAACACACACAGAACACAATTAAAGTATTTTTAACACAGCAAACTTAAGGCAGTTCGTGAGTTATTTTAGGTAAGGGAATTAGTATTTATTTGTCCACGAGGTGGAGCGCACCAAATTTGCAGTGATAAATGCTGAGAGCAATGGCCTGTGCAAAGAAGTACCATGATTTTGGAAGCAGAGACCCATGCAGCGGGTTTAAGTTTTAAGCCTTTGACAGAACCCGTTTTCCGAAGCGATAATCTCTTTAGTCCTGCGGGGGTCAGATCTTCATCATCGTTTACTGGATCGTAACAAGGCTCTGGAAACACAAACACACAATACCTTCATTAATTTATTAATTTACTTAACGTTGAGAAAGTGATGACAATGAAGCTCTCTAAGACCACTTCACACTACAAAATACACCCCGCTCCAATAAAAGTCTTAGGGTTTGAAGTTAGTCCTCTAGTGCACAGCAAGGTCACTGCACACCTGTTAGTGGGACACAAGGGTGAAAAGATGGAGAGACAAAGATGTTTAGACAGAAATGATTGTAGATGACAGAATCACTGCAAACACAGGCAGAGAAGAGACTAAAAATATGGGATGTACCTTTGAGGAGTGGAGCTAGGAGGGAACAGAGAGGGCAGGAGCAATGGGTGAGGAGCTGCTGAGAGAAACCAGACTTACTCTTGATTAACACTGCTGGTTGAGGAGGACGGGGAGGAGGTTCCTCTGGAGAAATAAAAACAGATACCGCCACCGCAAAGGAGAAACAGAGAGGGAAAAAAATGACAGTAGCGAAGATAAAAAGATCAGAAAAGAAAGCAGAAAGCAAATGTCAGATTGCATTTGAAAGCTTTGCAAGCAAGTGTTAGAAAAAAGGAAAAGAAAAGCAAGTTGTTTTGGTGGTCCTCAACTTTTTCAGTGTTTGTTTACATCAGTAACATTTGTAGTTAGACATCAAAACAGACTGTAGGTCTGTATTTGCAATGGGGGGCTGCTTAAGAAATGTAAAAAAATGATTTTGTGTGGTAAAATGTGAACATGTACCTATAATATGTAATATATGATGAGTGTGTTACTAAGGAGATCTTTAAATTAAGGCCTGCAGGTATGTTGTTTCAGTGCCATGACACAAATCCCAATTTCCTTCCCATCCTTGACTTTTAGATCAAAACATCAACATAAATGAGTCTGATGGCATAAACTAAACAAGTGATGGTAGATAGGCTGCGGTTTTAAAGAATGCATATCTTATAGTGTTTGTCATTTAAACTGATCATGACTGTGGCAAGTCTTTTATAAAAGCTCATCCACTCACTTTTAGCTCGTCCTGGTAGCTGTGTGGGCTGAGTCCCACTGAGGTCTAAACCCAGAACGTCAGGAGGATCCATGGGATTCCCGAGGTACAAACTGGAGGGAGGAGAAGGACATACTTCATTTCAGTACATGTCAATGTACTGAATTTAACTAACCTGAGTGTTGTATTACAAGAAGCTGGTTGACGTTTAAAATGATGTACTACCACCATCTACTGGTGAAACCTTATTACTACTACAACCCAACAGAAACTAATGAGACAGACCACCAAAATGGGCCTAATTATGATACAAATATACTAAGTGATGAGGAGATACCTAGACCATGTAAAAACCTCTCTGGGTACCTTGTGGAACTAAATTACACAACAGTAAAAGTTAATAAATGAGAAGCTGCTCCTTACTCGTCAATCCTGTCAGGGAAGCCCCAGCAGCGATGAGGGTTGGTGTCTCCATGTCCTGTGTGGATGAAGCTGTTCTTGAGTGGCCGGCTTATGTCATGAGCTGACAAACCTGCTACTGATGTCACCACGTTTCTGGGGAACTGTCCGACCTTAAGAGTACGCTTGTTTTGACCTCGCCACCAGTAGTTCTCTGCCCTGAGAGACAAAGGTAGTGAGGATGACTACCACATCAAATAATCCTACTGGACATTTAACAACTTGCCAATTAAAGTACAGTTCATGTAGTTTATTAGAAATTCAAAATCTTTTTATTATTGACAAGGTACATGAGTCTTAATATATTTTAAGACCACTGGAAGAGACCTGTGATATTATTTTGTGAAATACATTTAATGTTTTCTCCTTTAAAACAACATTTATCAGTAGTGAGGTTGGGAACTAGGTTTATTTTTAGTTTAAGTCTGAAACTCTTATTTATACTCACCTTCCCTCTATGATGGTGATGACATCATTGACCTGGATCAGCAGTTTGTCTGGCTCGTCAAAGTCCTGCAGAGCACACATGTCTGTGGGCATGGTCTGAAAAACAAACACACACAGAACACACCAAAGTATTTTTAACACAGCAAACTTTAAGGCAGTTCTCGTAGTTATTTCAGGTGAGGGAATTTTTCAGTATTTATTTGTCCACGAGGTGGAGCTAAGACCAAATTTCTGCAGTGATAAATGCTGAGAGCAATGGCGTCTGTGCAAAAGAAGTACCATGATTGCCAATCATGTTTTGTTTAATTGGTCTGCATGAAAATGGAGAGTTTAGGACTAAATAAATAAATAAATACTTAAGTTGGTAATTCTTCTCTGCCACTGAACGTGGTCTCTTGCCAGGAACGGATGGTGGTGATGGTCATTTGCCAAGACCTTCTACCATTGTCGGCTTTACAGTAGTAGTAGTAGTAGTAGTAAATCGGAAAGTGAAAGTAACCAGAGCTAGCTGGTTAGCATACTAACTTCTCTGAAGAAGTACATTGCCATTGCTGTGGAAACAGCTCTTTGCAAGTATAGGAATGAAGTTTGATGCTAAACTCGCAACATTTTTTCCAGACTGTTAAGTAAACAGCTGTTAATGCTAACATTAGCTATGTAGTGATAGCAAAACTTACAAATAGCCCCTTTAACACTCTGAATAGACACCATTGGCTACTTACATGACTTCTTCCTTACCTCAAGCAGGAACTCTCTCAGGGCGACAAAAGTAGGTCTGTCATCTGGTTTTTGTGCCCAACACTGCAGCATGACATTATAGATATCCTGCGGACAGTCCTCAGGCTTAGGGAGACGTTCACATTCTTTATCAATCTTGTGTAGAATCTAAAATAAAGGTTGTTTTTTTTTTTTTACACAAAAGAGAAAAAAAGAGTGACAAAAGAGGAAAGGGGACAATTGAAAAACATATTAGTGAGGGAGTGAAAAACTGTGACTACTTTTTTGGGTCCGTCTGAGATACTTTGGCTTCAAGATGTTTATATATATATATATATATATAATGTATACAATATGCTTCCATATTATTTTCTGTGCACATTTACCTGGCTTCCATTAAGACCCAGCCAAGGCTCCTGACCATGTGTGAACATCTCCCACAAAGTGACTCCAAACATCCATGTATCTGTAGCATGGGAGAATGTCCTGGTCTTCAGACTTTCTGGGGCGCACCTGGAGTACGATGAACACAAAACTATATAAATCAATTATCCACAGTGCAGTGTCTGTCTAGAGGTAAAGCTAATTTTGGTTTGGCAGTGTCTTGATTCTTAAAAAGGGGCTACTTTGGCAGAGAAAGGATTTAAAAGGGTATATTATTTGGAAACTTATCTAAAACTATATATACATATGGATAAAATCAATCGGAGCAAGACAGATTTCTAACTTGTTGCTTGACTGACACAGAATTTGGGAAAGAAATCAAAAAAGCAGAGCAAGCCTTGTTTAATAAGAATTAACAGCAGGGCTGGAATGCAGCTTTGACCAGTCATACTTTTCTGTGGAAACTCAATAAAATTAGTTGACTCACACCCTAACTTCTAAAACCACTTATATCAAACTCTGGACCATATCCAAGTACAGCTTAAGTTGCTGTGTAGCTCCTTGAGTCCACCCACCATGCAAAGGGGACCTTGCGATGCTCCTGCATGACATAGTGCTCATGGTTGTTAGGCAGCGCCCTCATTAGTCCAAAGTCACCGATCTTCACTCTGTGAGCTGAGGCCAACAGGATGTTCCTGGAGAGACAGGGCCAAATATTTAACATTTTCATTTTTAAACATACATGTCCATCAATCAAACTTTCAATCAGTGCACAGTCACTTCTGCAGTTTACATTCTTTCATTCTATCATTTTGCACTAAACCACTGTATATATCATACATATCACTGTACTATATCTTATATATCACTGTAAATATCATCCATATTTTGATAGTCTTTGTTTTTTATCTAATTGTTTTTATTCTTTTGACTTTTTATATGTATCTGTCATTCTAGAGCTGCTAAATAGTATTTCATTGTTTTGAAACAGTGACAATAAAGACTATTCTATTCTATTCTATTCTAACTTTTTTAACACTGCATCTTAAAGTTATTGAGTGTTGTGGGAAATTGAGGTGCAACAATTTCTATTTATCAATAATTCAACTTTGATTAAAGCTCAATAACACAAGTCTTAACAGTTATATCTGCTCTCCACACACAGTCATAGCACCCATTCAAGTGATATTGTGATACCTGTTAAACAGTTGAGATGAGAAAGAAAGACAATTGAACTTAACATAAAAAATAAAGTCAAATCTCAACATAATTTCAGTGAATTGTTACACTCTAGTAGGAAATGAACAAAAAAGTTTTTTATGAGGTGCATTTTATTGTTGCCTGTTGACCCAAAAATGGGGCAGTTGTGAGACTCAATTATTAGCAATGTTCAAAATGTGATCCCACCACATAAAATATATCCCATTCATAACACCGCCCTACAACACAGGACCTACCACAGGTTTTCATTAGAGGCATCAAATAAATATGGAATATCTGAGGAATACTATTAATTGTCTCACAGGTATAAAACCAGCAGGACTTCGATGGTCCAGAATTTAAAACTAGAGCTTAGGAAACTTCTCAGTGTTTGGTATATTGTAAGAGCCATGTGTAGTCATTGCCATTTTAACTCAACTTTGACTGGGAAAGTGATTCATTTTTACCAGCTATTAAGCTTTTTTCTCAAGTATCTAAGTAGTGTCAACACTTAAGTGAAAGTGACTAATTTGGGAAAGAGCAAAAACTTAGACCACCCAGTAGAGCCAGCCAACAACTGACTCATTCTGCTTGTGAGCCAAGTCTCCCTGTAATGACTTGTAAATTTCTGGGTGGAGGAGAGGGAGAAGCAATATAAATAATTCAACATACCAGTAAAAAATATCCTGAAAAGAAAAATGTGTTTTATAGAGAATTAAAGAAATACACTTCAACAAAAGACACTTTGCCTTTTTTTGCAGACAAAACTTATTAAGTACACCTTAAAAAGTTCTCTGTCACCTACCTGGCTGCCAGGTCCCTGTGGATGAACCTCCTTTGCTCCAGGTAGGCCATGCCACAGGCCACCTGTACAGCATACTGACAAAGAGTGTGGATCAACACGGGACCCTGTGGACGAACACATCGCAAACGCTCCAGCAGAGAACCAAGAGGAGCCAGCTCAGTCACCTACAGAACACAAAGAGAGATACAAAGAGGGTGGGTGAAAACAGGAAGGAGGAATGTGGCGATAAGTAGTAAAATATAATAATAGACAGAAAAAGGAATGAATAAATGATACAGATAAGAAAAGATTTAGGTGTGATTTGAAGATGAAAGCAGGAATAGAGGTGAGAATAGGAGGAAGAGATACATTAATGCAAATGCAATGGGACAAAAACAGTAGAAACAAAAGAATAGAAAGAGGCGTTGGCAATAGGTAATCATAACATGGTCCAAATACAATTTGGCAAAAAGAGTCCAAGAATCCCTGAGGAAATAACTAAAAGGTAACCAAAATGTCAGCCCTTATTTTAGCCCTCTGTCCACCATCACTCTCCCTGGTCATGACAAAAGCCTTGAGATGCCTGACCTGATTCAAATATACTTTAAGGTCATTAAGTGAGCTGAAAGACTGCCTGAGAGAAACTGTGTTTTGTAGTGTGTTAAGTATGTGTGGGTTTAAGTGAGAGCACAGGGAAACCAAGAAAAGTGAGCACACAAGTGGCTGATGTACACCTGTGCTATACTGCACTGTATGTGTTTCTGTGTAGTCCTCCCTGTGTGTGTGCGTTTCTGTGTGTCCACTACCATCTTCATTGGGTGTGTGAGCACCACACCGTAGAGGCGAATGAGGTTCTGATGGTCCAGGGAGTGCATGGCGTTGACCTCACAGATGAAATCTTCCAGAGCGTCGGGCTGGCTGAGCACGTCAGTCTTGAGACACTTCACAGCTACGTTCAGCTGGAAAACAGTATAAAGGTTTCATACGATTGTTTCGAAATTCATTCTGCAAGCATTTCTAATCTAACTCACACAAACTTATCATAGAGACAGTATGAATACACAGAGTCTGTCTTATGGAGAGAACTGAATAATGTTGTAGTGTAGGTCTCCTCACCACCTTCCCTGCAGGTGTCAGCCACTCTCCTCTCTTCACGACGCCAAAGGAGCCGTCCCCAAGCTTCTCAAACAATGTCAAGTCCTTCTCAGGGATGAGGCAGGTCAGACCTTGCTGCTGCCCATCAGGGGGAGCACCACCTCCAGGCTGTGTGGCCAGAACTCCCTCCCCCAGGCCCAGGGGAGGTGTGGGAGACAGCTTTCGAAAGGAGGAGGCCGGCTGGCCCTGCTGGGGGAAGTCTCCTCCGTCTGGACGCTTACCGCTAAACACCTAGAAAGGAACAGAAGAAGAGATGAAAAACAAAGAAAGCAATCAACATCTAGACAAAGAGCGTGTGTGTATGAGAAATAATAAGGTGACGTGTCAAAAAAGTTTTAGTGTCAAAATAGTAGTGAAAAGGTCAAATAATGGATCAAAGGAAGAGAGAAACAAACATATTGGATAATGAAGTGTCTACAACTACCCTGGGAGGTTGAAAAGACTCTAATGAGGGGTCACATTTATGTTTTATCATACACCTGTAATTGTCATTGAGCTATGTACCTGGTCACTGTGTACTCAGGACACACTGGTATGTATGGGGTGGGGAGGGAGGGCAGTCACCAAACACAATTTACAATTTTACAAATACATTTACAATTCTAAGCTTCGACAGCTACTCTCATCTCTAATTCACTGTCATAGGCCTGCAGCAATACAAAGTAGCTTGCATTATCAGGCACTGATAACATTGTATGTTTTCACATTCTTTCATTCATTAGCAACAATAGAAGCAAGGAAGAGGCTTACACCGGAAATAGTTTTGCTTGAAGATAATGTAGCTTTTCTTCAACCTGCTGCATGATATCTACATTACCAACTAGCACTACTGAAGCACAAGCAGACCAGTAACAGTTGCTGGAGTCTCAGTGTAGCCCAAATAGCCCCCATATGTAATTTTTATGGGAGAGTCGGCTTTGGTTGGGGCCTCTACATACCTACAGAGTCACTAAATCCACTGTAGGTGCTCTTCAAGGCACAACCATAATGCACCTTTCAGCATAAACAGAGAGCCTCATCATTCTACCTGCTTCCCCCTTTGCTGTTGGAAATGCATTGGTGTATATGTGGTGTGTGCAGTGTAAGGATCCAACAAGGACACACACTCAAAACAATAAATGCAGGCTCTAGCTCTTACTGTATGTGAAATATCTGTGTTGAATAATGAATGTACAACACATATGGTGAATGTTTTCAACAGTAACTAATGGCTTTGCAGTAAATCAAACACACACACTCACACATCTTTGTAAACCTATTTTTGTGGGGACCTGTCATTGACTCAATGCATTTCCAAGCCCCTTACCCTAATCTTAACCATCATAAACCCTAACCTACACCTTATTCTAACTCTAACCCTGAAACCATGTCTTAACCCTAAAACAGCTGTCCCATTGTGGGGGTCCAGCATTTGGGTCCCCACAAAGCTGCCAGACCCCACAAGTACAGTGGGCTCCCGGTTTTTGGACCCCACAAATATAGCAAAACAAGCTCTCTCTCTCCCTCTCTCTCTCTCACACACACACACACACACACACACACAGACTTATCATTATGCTAGATGGAGAAATTTCCTGCCTCTTGTCCTAAGTGCTGACAACATAGCAGGAATTACTTAGCTGTTAGGAAGTACTCATTAGGAAGCACTATTAGATTTAGTGAATGTTTCTGTGTGCATGTATATGTGTGTTTGTGCGAGTCGTTAAGTGCATTCAGTTCGCCTAAATTTGAATCCATACAATCTATGCGCTGTGCAGAGCCTTCAAGGGAAAGCTTTGTTTAGAGACCCTAAATAAGACCATTTACCAAAATAGGAATGCACAGAAACTGGTGTTGATACCAGATACTGGGGATACAAAGCTAAATTAGCAGATCAGTTGAAAAGACAAATAATTTCCATGAACCTAATATCTAACATCAAATAACACGTAGCACATCAGAAATGTAATACTGTTTTTATGGGTAAAACAATATTGGTTTTAAAGCAGTGAGTTAATGTTTGTTCAATGAAGTGAATCAATGAAACAAATGTGAACTCATAACTGGCTGATGAACAAAGGTCAGTATTCAGAAATGGTATCATCAGTGAAAAAGAGGTGTCAATGAATGCCTAGGGCCAAACATATTTGACTGGCCAGATATAAACAGTAGCAAGGGGTGTGTGGTTTCACATTCACACTGGACCAGACATGACATAATGCTGCAGACCTTTTTAAAAACACCACCTCGCTGTGGTCACTGTGTGGTAAGTGGGTTTCAAATAGGAGGCTTGAAATGCAAAAGATTCTGACTATGGCAGAGCAGCACGCATACACACACGGCAGGCAGGCAGGCAGGCAGGCAGGCAGGCGAGCACGCATGTACATACGTATGCACACACACACACACACACACACACAGAGGCTGAGGAAGCAGATTACTCGAGCTGAAGATGGTGCCAGACACGGAAACAGACAGGTGTAATTATAGACGACAAGCACCATCCTCTGGGCACCACGACATCCACTGAGAACAGCCAAGACACTCACACACACACACAGGGTACTGGCAACATCTGCTCCATGCTTCATTCCCCTGAGCCTTGTGTGTATAGATCTATCACTCTTTGGGTGAACTTGTGCAGAAGGTACCTTTTTAAGCTTTTATTTAAACAAAGTGAAAAAGTGTGTCATGCCTGGTTATGTCTCTTTAAGGGAGAAATTGACTGCTTCCTGAGACAACATTTCTGTGAATGCAGCGTGTTCTGAATCTGTGTGTCACCGACTCTTGTGACTTGACTCCAGTGTTTATGTGTTTTTCTGTGTCTGAATGTGGACGTGCTCATCCTCATGTGAAGGGTCAAGCTGTCTTGTTCTCTAGAAGAATGTTCCCTACAGATGCAAACACATCTGTGTGGAACAGATGTGTTTTTCTTTCAAAAAGCAGTCACAGAGCCAATCAAGGAATCACTTAGACCTTGTTTCCCAAACTACTGCTTTCAGCCCAAAATGGCTCAGTAAAGTCATAAACTGGTGTCACACTGGTCACTATGGTCGACACTATGTGGCCATTCACACAACACTACTACTACTGCTGATGCAGACATGGTAACGGCTGCATTTAAGCAGATATGTCTATGTTTACACGCTTGTCTTCAATAAGCAACTATGAAAAACTGATTAAAATTTGTTCAAGGTGTTGCAAAATGATCATATCATCTATAGAGAGGTGAACTGTGGTAACACTGTGAAGTTTCTATCATGTATTGTTCAGGAGTTATTGTGTTCATATGAAAGTATCCACACTGACAGACAGGCAGACAGACGCCACCGTGGCGACATAATGTCAAGCATACCATGTACCATAATAAATGAGTCCTGCGAGTGTGTATGTGTGTGTATGTTGTTCCTGTCTATATCTGTCACCTTGCTCATCCAGGACTTGCGCTTGCACATGGCTTTCCTCCTTTTCACAGCTTCCCACAGTCGTCTCTGCCCTTTATCAAGAGAATAAAAGAAATGGGATCAGTTAAGCGTTGAGTTACAGAAGGTATACTATATAGAATTTCAACAAATCTCCCATAATTGCACAGAAATGCAGAGCAGCTTTGTAGGAAAGGGGGTGAAGAGAAAATGCGAAAAGTAGATGCGAAATGGGGGAGAAAATATGAAGGACAAACCATACCAAATGTGAGAAGCGACTGGAGATAAAGTTTAATAAAACAGAACAGCAAATAAAAGGAAAGAAAAAAACACTGAGAGCCTGGGGAACAGGAGAAGAGAGAGATGTGAGTGAATGTATGAACAGGAGAAGTGGGTGTAATTAGTCTTAAGCGGCTCTGAAGCCAAGGCCCTGAGGGTTTCAGTAACTGGATTTAGAACATTACTGCTGCCATCCCCTCCACACACACTCTGCAGACAAAAGACTTGTCCCCTCCTATTGTACCCAATTACCAGTTGTGACTTTAAAATGATATTAGGGGTATTAGTGATGGAGGATTTGCTCCAGCTTTGCTAAGGGTGAGCCAAATGACACACTGCCATTACTGCAGACAAAAGTAATACTTTAGGCTATATATAGATGTAGAATTTTGCCTTATGTAGCCATATAAAAGCAAAATGAAAATCAGAAGGACGCTATTCATTTAACTTAGCTTTTAATCTCTCTGTTTTGTATAATTAATGATTGAAATGAGGCAGGGAGTACCACTGCATTAAAAAATAGGTAGCCTTGCCACTCTTAGGTATACTTAAAGACATCACAGCTAATCAGGAAAAGATAGAAGCTGAGGAGATGAATGCTGCCTGGTTATGATTATTCAAAGAAAGAGAAAGAGGAGCAAACACAGTCAAAACAAGCCAGGCAGTTAGACATTAGCATTCTTGAAAGTTTCTGAAATTCACTCTCTGATTTGTCTGATGGATGTTTCACACCATATGATATTCACTTGTCTGCCAAAGTGAAACAACCAAGCCACAGTTTAAGATTAGCATTATCTGGCTGGTGTTCAGCTATGCTAGTGGCTCTGTGAGGCTGTACTTAGGCTCCACACAGTGCTTCCACCTAAATGCTACATTAATATCTGCAGGCCATGGTTAACATGCTAACATACTTTTAACGACAATGCTAGCATGCTGATGCAATTAGGTATAATGTTAACCACATTCACGTCATAGTTTAGTGGTAAACACAAAGTACAACTGAGGCTGATAAGAATCTTACTGTTTTTCCAGGTATTTGGTCACCAACCAAAGTAATGAACAAGGTACTATACTATCATTTAAGGAATCACCAAAGTTGTTACAGTTTATCCTTGAGACTGTGGCCAACATGACAATCCATTAAGTAGTTGTCAGTCTCGTGGTCGCACTAGATGAAAAGTTGTGGGATCATCAAAGTCATTAGGTCTGTGCAAAACTGACGGATTGACATCATTATTCCTAAAGCCATGTCACTAGTGTGGCTAAAAAGGAAAGAAAAGGTGATGTGTTGAAAGAGAAAAAAGACCACAACCTCTGAAGAGCCAGTGAACATTTGGACATGGAGGCAGCCATCAGGTTAGTCACAGGCTATTACTTGGTTTCAGGAAGATATTACAATATAGTTAGGTTTTTCAGGCTAATGGGTTTCCCAGTGGGATCACATTTATTGTCTGACATGATGTTGTCTTTCAGGATCCCAGCAGAACTGAAGAAACATTCAGTCCTTGGGCAGACTGGATGTACAATTACACAAAAATATATACTCTGCAAACAAACAAGCTCTGATATGTGTCTAAAGCACAACAAAATTGGTGCACACACAAACACACACACATCTGTCTCACCAGGTCGCCCCATGCCGATCTTCTCCAGGTCTTCATTCTTGACGTAGTCGAAGTGTGACAGCCGCGTGACGTTGAGGTCATCTCGAATCCGCAGGAAGTACTGCTGCAACTGCACCTCCATCAGCAGCTCCAGCAGCCATTCTGTGCCTTCCTCACACTGCATGCTACTGCCCAGTTTCTGTAACACACATGCACACACAGAATACAGGAAACTGAGTATAAATCATTCAACATTCAATATGCATTTTTGACAGTTTTCTCAATGCTCTGTCCAAAATGTGCAAAATACAGCCAGAGAGAAAACCACTGTGCAACAAACAAACCATTCTTTGCTGTTAAAATAAAGAGGAAACTGAGCTCAGAGCCATTGTGTGCTCTCCGGTAATTGTTTACAGCACAGACTGATTGACATTTACAGTCCACGCAACAGGTAGCCATGTGAATATACACTCAATATGTGAATATAAATATATATAATATGTGAACATACACTCATTAACAAGGACACACAAGGCAAGAAACAACTGCACATTGATTTTACTTTAAATGTGCTAGATATGATTACACAGATCCTTTATCACTGTGGTGTTAATATACCACTTTGCCTGTGATTTTTCTTATATTTAAATGGCATCAAAATAGATCAAATACACACTCTAGGCTAGATTTTTGGAGGTCTTGCTGCAGATAGTTTGCAGACATCACAGTCTTACAGCAGACAAAGATATATGAAATGAATGATGCACATCTGGTGTCCACAAGTGTCAGTGAAGACAAACGAGAGGCTCCTAAACAATCTGACCACAATATATATACCACATCCATACTCCATACAACACTGAGTCAGACCATCAATCTTCAGTGTCAAAACACAACACCCCAGCTTAAAACATCATCCATCACTGTCTGCTTAATGTAACCAGCTGTGCCTAGCACAACATTTAGCTGAAATTCATCTTAAATCCTAATATGCTTCTTCATAGGGTTCTTTAGCATATAATCAAGAAAAAACTTGGAAGTCGGACCACTACAAGAGCTCATCTACTTTTCCATTACACCTGCTCACACTGGTCCACAGTACTGTTCCCAGTCTCAAAGGGGAAACCAACCTAATCAACACAAAAATGTCAAACATTCCTAATCTGCAGAGATTGACAGGGAAACCTTTAGGGTGGAGGCTCTGGGGCGTAGGGGTCACTCCACTGAGTAGTAATTAGACTCTGTGAATGAGGAACTTCCTGTGCTGGCTGAGGCAAGGTTACAAGGTCCAGAGGAAAGTGTCAGAGGGGTCATAGCTTCCTCTCTGTCATTTAAACTTCTTAATGGGCTTGGTAGAGGTCCCTTCCTATTGCTTAATGACTGTGACCTGAGAAGTTGGAGATGTTTTTCTCTGGCACATACAAATACATAGCTAATGCTGGCCAGAAAAAATAGTTTGCATGTGACCAACCCCTAAAGACTTTATATCGTTCTAACATGCCTTTTCAGAATAAGTGGTCCTGTATTTTCCATAAATTTTAGTTGCAAGCTCTGACTGAGGCCAATCTGTTGGGATCCCCAATAGTTATGCCAGATGTCTGTATCCTGATACAAATTCATTGCAATGCACATAAAAGCGGGTTAACTGATATCTCTTTAGCAACATGCACACATGCAGCTTTGGCTCACGGAGTCCGTGAGAGATTTTGTCCACTTGTTTCTGTCAACATTTTTTGATGTTAGCCTGGACAGAGGGAGGCAGAAATAACAGGTACTACGACACAGCAAATAAATAACCTAAGGTATTATAATATAATAACCTGTAAGGAGTCATTGTAAAGAGATGCAGGCTAAAATGAGTGATGGTAATGCCTGTGGCTTTAGGATTATCTACAGCTGCAGTCATTTGAATCCATCTCCATATTTTGCATTTTGCTGCATCATGCCTGACCCTTACCCTGGGAAAGACGATACAACAGTCTGTTTGGCTGATCCACTACGTGTTAAGCTGTGCCAAAGTCTCTCCTACCATGTGGCATGTTTATTTGATCTGTAGTTCACGCTAGTGGAGTTTAAAGCTCAGGTTTTCCTAAATTACATTTAAACAAACGAACTTCTAGATATTTTTCTTCAATATATACATCAATGTGCATAAACCATGAACTATTACTTAATCTTCCACCATGCAGATTCAAGTCTGATCTTCCCTGGGAGTCAACATGTGAGTGTTATTTCACTGGATGGTGCCAAAGACGCAAGTCAGCTTCCTCTCGGGCCTCTTTCCATGACAGTGTCATATCAGGCATGAGGGGTCAAAATCAAGGTGCTAAAGTTCTTATATCATATTTCTCAGCCAACTTGCTAACTAATTTATAAAATGCATTAAACAGGCATATATATCTTACATTTGACAGTTTGTTTTGAGACAGGTGCTGCATGGAAATAAGGTGTCATACATCCATTAATAGAAGTGCTTAAGATGGGACGTAACTAATATGACAAAGATCATATATTGTCACCAGCTGACCCTATCAAATCACACTTTTAGAGGAGAAAAATGGTGAGGTGCCCTATGCAAAAAATCTTTTGCATCTCAACTTCTCTTATATTGAAATGTGGAGGAAGATGCACACTGTGGAGGTCTGAGGTCAGCATGAGAAATACTACGTTCAAACCGTAAGGTGTGACTTGTGGAAGCACTCTGAGGAATCCAACCAGGGCCAGAAGTCCTGCAGAGGGGCTCCAAATAATGTTATTACTAGAAATAGTGGCAAGGAGCATGTAATGTTAAAAATGGGTTTCAGTTTTTTAAAAGAAACACAAAAAGTTCATGTTAACTGCAAGAAAATATGGTAAACAAAATAACAAAGACAGAATCAACAAGTATGACAGAGAGGGGAAGGGGGGATGTAGGAATTTATATGCGGAGAAACAACATGATGTCCCTACTGAGAAATGCCTCTGGCCTGAACTCATTCCTCATGGTGGTGGAGAAATGCACGCACACACACTCACTCTTGCTGTCTGTCACACAGACACATAGACACACATACACACACACACACATACTTCTCCTGGCCTAAGCTACGTCCTGTATCAGATCTGTTCTGCTCTAACATCCTGCTACAATAACAACAACCCTCCCAGAGGACGGCCTCAGTCCAGCTGGTGAGTGCACACACACACACACACACACACACACCCACACAAACACACACACACACACACACACACACACACACACACACACACACACACACACCACTAATCTCCACCATACCATATTCATGATATAAATGCTGTAGAGTAAACCACATGACTCTGACTATAGTTACAATTACCCATGTCATATTAATGAAGAATAAAATCCCTGAGTGAACAGGCAGAGTAGACATCAGACAGACACCAGACTTACTCGATATACATGAAAGTGTGCCAGGAAGGGGAATGACTTTTTCAGCTTGTCAAAGCGTCGCATCCTGAATTCCTTCTTTTGGATGAGTGTAGTTGCAAAAAATGTGCGCACACGTTTAAATGGTCATTGGCAGCTGCTCGTCTTTTAAACCATTACCAGAGTCCACCCAGTTTGGTGTTCCCAGCCTCTGAGGGAATTCTAAGAAGTACACACGCTCCTCGGATCCAGACCCGCAGCTCCGAATCCAAGAGGGGGAAGAAAAACTTCCTATGATCCTGTTTGCAAATCTACAACATTCCATGGCGGGGCAGTCCTCCTGTAAGCCCCTTCTTTACCTTCAGCTGACTCAAGAAGGCAAAGGGACATTCAAGTAGCACTGTAGGGTGCAAAAGAGAAGTCAAACAGTATTATCATATGTAAGAACAGGCTGCAGAGTGATTACAAGCTGCCGTTTGTAGCAGAGAAAACCTCCCAGCTCTGCCCTCTGCCCAGTCCAGCCATGTGTCCTCCTCAGACAGCAATGAGCCAGTGATCCAAACTTGCAGAACTTCACAAATAAGTCACTCCTCCTCCTTCCTCCCTTCCTTTCACTGCCTCTCTCTCTCTCTCTCTCTCTCTCTCCCTCTCTCTCCCTCTCTCTCTCTGTCTTTGCGCGTGCAGCTACTGTCTGTTTGCTTTTCCATCCCTCCATCGAGCGTGGGGCTAAAAATAGGAGCGACTTCTCCCCGATTCAATCGCTTGCCAGTCGGGCAGGCAGCAGAGACATGGGAATCAGAGTGAGTGAGTTTCTAGTTTCACATTTTAGGGTACAACAAGATGTGTGTCTAGGTGGTTTCATAGAACAATGATGTGCGTTTGTTTGTGTGGTTTTGCTGCACGTCGACAGTTTATCCTTTTTCCTCTGACTGAATCCTTACTCAGTTGTTGTGTTTTCCTCTTGCTTTCTCCCCCATGTAACCCCTTTCCTACCTCCTCCTGCTGTACATTTCCCAACTCTACTTCTCACCCTATCTTTCCGTCCTCCCCCGCCCCCACCCAACCCCCCGTCCTGCAGGCAGTCAGACGGTCCATGCAGTGCAGAGCAGTGCGTGGTGCAGAGGACAGAGGCTTCATGGTATTCGGCCTGGAGGAGCATTTGATCCAGGACCAAAGGGTTATATTCAACTGCGGGATGGAGAGCTTGTTTCCTGTGATGTAAATCCCCCAACACACACACACATGCACATACATACACATATGTACACACACATGCATGCACACACACACACGAGCACTTTCCTCCTTCCTCCCTCTACTTATTCTCTTTCTCACTCTCAGCCTGGCTTATCTTGGGATCACAGATGGGAATTTGACTTTTGGGCTTTTGATTGTCATTTAAAGGAAACCGTGCCAGTCTGAGGACACGGCAATCTGGGAATAAAGACTCTTATACTGTATAGCCAAATAAGACAGACAGACTGATCATGAGGGATTGTAGACAAAAGATTGTGTATAAAATGAAGATACCCTGCCATATAAAACTTCATTGTACACTAAAGTTTATAAAACACTAAAAGATTTCTTTCATGAGTATGTATTCCTTCAAAACACAAAAAAACATGGACAACTGTGAATTCCTTTTGCTTAAAACACCTGGAAACCCATCAAGAGTTACCTACATCTAAAGCTGAACTGACAAGAAATGAAAGATTTTTTATCTGTTTCAGTAAATTTTCAAGCAAAATACCAAACATTCCTAGTTTCAGCTTCTCAGTTTTGAAGATTTGCTTCATTTTTGTCACAAGTGAAAGGAATAAATTTAAAAGTGAATAGTTTTTGGTATTTGACTCCCAGCTTGAGAAACCAGCTATGTGAAGACATCTATGTGGGGCTTTAGGAATTTTTAATTGATTCCTTCTCATTTGTGAGTTTATAGACTCAACACTTAATTTTGATTTATCTAGAAATGAAAATCTGGATCTTTAATGTGCGTGATGCATATTTCCAACATTGAGAAACTTGCAGCAGCTGTCATAACCATCATGGCAGAGAAACAGACAAACAGAGTAGTTTTTGACTGGTGACTGATGCTTAAATTTAGGCATGAAAATGAAAAGTAGTTGTTTTACCAAGACTTTAGGCCACCCAACTGCAGTTAACTCCCTCACTCCTTTTCTGCTTCTGTGATGTCTATTCTGTCTTTAACCAATGCAGTATAAACCCCTGCCTGTGTCTCTACTCCTCCCTATCCTTCACCCTTTATTAATCCCTCTCCTCCCTCCCCGTTTGGCCAACCCATTGCATTTTCTTCTTTATTTGGTGCTGCCTTTATTTCCTGCCTCAATCCTCCAAAATGTTATCTCCACTCTGCTGACTATAAACAAACCTCACTAGCTACTTTCAGACCCTTAGAAGCAGTGTTCTCTCTCACACTGCCTCTCGCCAGTCACTGTTCAGCTTTTTGTTTCTAATTTCATGTTCTCTGCCTCTGCTCATTGCTTTTCTTTGTTCTTTAATAGTTAATAAATCTATTAGTAATTTAACTTGGTCTTGTTTTCACTTAAGTTTTCTGCCTCTGCTTAATTAGGAAGGAAGGAGGAGCAGATCAGGAGTCATAGAAAGAAAGGAAAAAGAGAAAACAACAACTAAATGGGGAGTTGTTAATATAAAGTGTCTGGCTTGATTAAAGACAGGATATGTAGACATTTCTGAGGATGTCTGTGTGTGATGTATTTTGTGTACTATGGCATTTGTTTATGAGTTTGTTGTGTGTTTGATTGTGTCTACGCTCATTCACAACAAGACTAGCAGTGTTTTTTTTTTTTTTTTTTTTTTAGTTATATGGTTTACTATATAGTAAGCTGACCAAGAAGCATTCAAAAAGAGCTTAGCTGTGTATTACGATTTTAGGGGTTATTTCTCTACCTGGTAATTATCCAGCTCTACAACATAAAAAATAAAAATTGGAGTACAAAAATGGCAAAGCACTCCTTTGTCAGGTGGACAAACATATTAGCAATATACATCAACATTACAGTATGTCTCACTGCATAGATAACCAATCTGATGCATGTGAATGACAAACAATATGAAACCAAATAAATCCTCTAATGTCAGATAAAACAGATCATGAGATCATCGCCTAGAACTGGAGTTAGATTATCAGGTTATATATAATGCCCTTCTCACTCATGCAGTTGTTGCACACCCGACAGGCTGGACAACTACGAAAACTAAAAACACTCAAACATAAAAAAATCCTGCAAAGTAAGTCAATCACTTGCTCACTTTATAAACAAAGTTTGAGCCTTGAACCTTCACACAGAAATTCCCATTATAAAATATTTTCACTCAAATTAATTTCAGTTTACCTGATGAAACCTTAATAAAGAGAATACAAGTGCTCACAGTGTGTGGGGATTTTTTCGTTTTCATTGTATTGTACAATAAAATCAAGCTTCTAAATCAAGCTTTGTGTTATCCACACCAGAGGAAAGACTGCTGTCACATATACTGTTACAATGCTCTAACACTTATATATGTTGTGGTGCAAGGTCTCAACAGAGCCGCTTTATTTTTTCTTTCAATACTGGCGTATGAGGAATAGCTCAGGGACCGTCTGGTCCGCTGTCCATAATTTAAAGAGTTTCAGTGTGACCCCCAAACTCGTTTAGACTTCATCAGTCACACTCAGTCACCAGACAAAAAGGTGATGTCACAATCTGGCTCCAAATCATCACACATAGGATGTGACAGGGACAGGATGGAAAAAGCCGAGACCCTTTCTCCTCTCTTTTCCCTCTGAAACCACATAACACACACACACACACACACACACACACACACTTAGTCTGGTAACACAACTCCTGAAGTGAGTTACGCCATTAATGGCATAAAAATCCTTGAAGTCCACATGATCTCATGAGAATGCCTTTTGTAATCATAAGTTGGCTAATGTGCTTTGAGAGGAATGGGTCGCTGAAAACTTGAAAAATAGGAAAATGATGTTACTTAAGTTTAGGAACAGGGAAGGTATAACTCAAGAATTATGAAACAGATGATAAATAGCACATTCCTAAAATCAGCATTTCGGACCGGGAGTCAGAACTGATTATTATTTAACTAATTTATTGCTGAATCAAATCTAAACATGTGAGTTAAAATAGGCCTTGCCATTCTGAGCTGCACTTGTGTATGTGCGTGTGTGTGTGTGTGTGTGTGTGTGTATCTTGACTCTTACATTGTGTGCTGCAGACAGTAATGAAGCTGGACAAAGTAACACTTTAAAATCACTCCAGACAGACATCATGGTCAGGAAAAAAGGAGGACACGTGGTGGTGACAGTAGAGCGTACTGTATAATTAGTGAAGCTGAATGTGTATCAGTTCATCAGTTACTGCAGAGTGTATGTAGAGCAACAGATGTCATATTGATTCTTGGTAGTTTTAAAATCATCGTAAGGAATGTGTCACAGAGCCGTCAGCTGCCTCCTGACTAAGTAGATTAGACCAATGCGATTAATGGTCAGTCAGTCAACCTGCAGCTCTGCTGAGATACCGTTAGGTGGCACCAAATCTTACTAAAGAGACTACTGAGTGATCTAACTCACTGATGTGACTCAAGTTTAGTTGATCAAGATTAAATTTCATGGTCAGCATCAAGATAATGGTATATACATTATCAGGTGTTAGGCAATAGGTAGGTTACTACTGATGACTGCAAAGCCCAGCCTCTATCTTTCAAAAGTCTGCAATGAATGCATTCAGTCACTGTGATGCCCTGCCTCTTAGGTGTGTAGGGTGAGGTGTGCTTCCTAGAATCCTTTTCTTTAACATCTGTTGTCATCACATAGAAAGTCAAAACAGTCAGAAACCAAACTGTACATTTTGAACTGTTTATACCAAATGAGTCACTTAGAGACATCTGCACCATAGTAGACTGAGCACCTGATTTAACAGAGACATGAAAAACATTTTCTTGTGTAAATGCCATATTCCAAATATGATTCAACCAGGACAAGACTCAACCGACGGTTAATGTGAATGTCATGCTCAGCTGAGTTTTTGATGGACCTCAGTTTGTGCTCGTACACACACACACACACACACACACACACACACACACACACACGCTAGCATGACTCACTAGCTGCAGAACTGGAGTATGAAAGCATGCTAATACTGTAAAGCCCAAGTTAAATGTCTGACTGTGTAGATTGTATTATCATGAATTGACATCAAATTAGTGGCGTGATAGTTAATGAGATTATGAAGAACAAAGCTCTGAGTGAGGTCTGCATTAGGTCTGAGTAATACACACAAAGACAATACTGTTGATTCCTGTATGATGCTCATCAACACAGACACAGGCATGCAGAGTATGCACTCATCGCTGATTCACAGTGACGACAGCGTTGGGAATTAAGATAGCTCAGTGGATACGGTGGACACATTGCCAGTATTTCTAAATGTCGCAACCTTTGGTGGCAATACATTAATCTAGGTTGTTTGATGCCAGAAACTGGCAGAGTAGAGAGAAGGAGAACAAACATGATTAATCCCTATTATAACTCTGCAAGCAAAACATCTATATGAATAACACATGCACAGACTTTGGGCTCAGACGGAGGTCTGCATGCACAGACAGACAGAGATGCGTCATTCGTGATCTCACAGATAGTAACCTCTGCCAAGTTACTATACTTCCTTAAACTCTTCACTATCCAGCACTTAACACACAGAAAAGAAGAGGAGAGGCGCGAGGTGGTGGTGGGCGTCAACGTGGAGAAGAACTGACTGTGGGAATGAAAGGAGCCTCTGGATACAGACAGGTTCCTTCCAGGCCAACACAGAGCATGTGTTGCCTTTGTCAACAAAGGTTGTTTTGGTAACTTGGCTTATCATGCATAATGCCAGACAACCAAACAACCCCACCAACACTTCACAACGCCGCCCACCCTGGAAATACACCCATCCTAAGCTATCCTCCTCTGATCCCCAAGCTGGTTAAAGAGGGAAAGGAGGGTGTTAGTGAGAAAATGTCGGTATCAAATGTCATGAATGACCTTGATGTGCTGACCCAGACCAAAATCTGGCCAGCATATGCATAATGGAGAATATATATTATTGGCACTGTTTGAAAAGATATAGCAGATGCTCATCAGTACTCCTGGACTAAAACCAATGCAGCATTTTCAGAGAGGGCACTGGTTGAACTAATAGCAAACAAGCTCACTAATCCCCTATGCTCCATAGGGAAAAGCACAGCTGACAAAGATTACATTTAAGAATAAAATGATCTCATAAAACAATTTATATATATATTTAAAGGCAGTTTGTCTCCAGAACAAGACTGACTGTTCCCTCTTTCTAATATTGCCTTGGTCCAGCCACTTTTCATCTCTTTTCTCTGAATGTACATGAACGTAGTGTGTTAGGTTGTAAAATAAGACTAGAAAAACCGCTGTATTCAGCAATGTTGCAGCCAGAAAGAGACTGATCTGATTCAGCCGCCAGCAACCAGGACAGCTGCAGCTGCCCACCGCTTAACTCTACTGAACTAGCACACAGACTTTAAAACACACAGAGTCCACATTCATGACATTAAAACTGTTGCAAAGATCAACACATTCATCCAGCCGCCGTATTTTCTATACCACTTACTCCAGCAGGGTCACAGAGGACTGGAGTCTTATCGCAGCACACACTTGGTTAGAGCAGGCCTGGGGTGTTTTTTCAATTTTTTCTATTAGTACTAGTACAGAGTTTTGGGACACGTTACAGTGTAAAATCAACTGAGTGTCTCAGAGGACAAACTATAATGGTGACACTATTTCTGAATGTCTCAAACCTAGTTTGACATTTCTGCACAGAAACTTTGCAACCAAAGTTAGTTGCACTTTCTTGATACTTTAGCCATAGGTGTCAACAGATATCTGTAATAAGTTAATATTGGGCAAAATATTGACTCACAATTTTCCATGATTCTGCACATATCACATATTGATAATACTTTAACAAAGTTAAGCAAAGGCAAGACAGGGTTTACTGGTATTCAAGCGCAGTACCAGTGCACAGTCAACCAGCCAGGAACCTTTAGTCTGGTCATCCTTCACTTTGGGTTATTACTTCCAGTCTGCCTCCCTACAGCATGCTACCGAATAATGATTCTGAAAGGAAAACAGCATAGTGGCAATGACATTGTTGGCGTCATCCAAGCCAAAAGAAAGGCTAGGCCTGTCAGTACATCACAGCATTTGGCGTAAAGGATGTGGGGTTTATGGAAGAGGTGGGAGGGTATAAATGTCATACTGGGCTTGTCACCGTGCTCATTCCGGGCAGCACTTCATCGATGACCTCATGAATTTGTTTTCACGAATTCCAGCAACACACAGGGGCTGGCCTGTGTGTGTGTGAGAAGTGTTGTGTATGGTGCATGGGTTTTTGGTGGTTGAGGAGGGTGCTAAGGATATATGAGTGTAGAGGGTCTGTCTGTGTGTGACAGACAATGAGCATTCAGACTCAATGAATTATTTTTTTTTTTTTTTACTTGCAGTACTCCAACTGAAGCAGTAAAGCACAGGTGTGACAACGGTTTGTTTCACCATGTCCTGTAAGTCATGACAGTGTGGAGAGTGAGCAAATGCACAACACCAGATCCTGAAGCAGCCAAATGTATCAGCCATATTACTTTAATATTTACACCTGCAACGCTCCTACTGTGACAAGTCAAAAATGTCTGTTGTGAAAAAAAGATGTATTTTGTCCTATTTTGAGAGAGATTACTGAAACAATACAGTACCTCCTTGCATGCCATGTGGTCACATGATAAACCATTTCACCACCACACATGCACACTGACCTTCAAAAACACACTAACTGGGAGGAAAGTGATGTCACAGCAAAACAGCTACAGGCAATGTTCCTTTCTATTTGGGGGATGACACAAACAGAGACAACTGTCGACACCCAATTACATGGGTGAATGTAAACATTCACAATAAAGTGCAACACTGTAGATCAAGTTGATACCACAGAGGATTGGCCAAAACAAGACACTGATTATTATTGTATCTACAATTAATTTCTGTACAGGAGAGGAAAATGCTACTATGGAGACAACCATTTATAGCTCTCATATCATCTCACACACTTTCATTTTCCTTCCTGACAGATTCATAATACCTACTGAAATTTTTGAACATTGTTAATCTGTCATCCATGGTCGTTTAAAGCAGTGTGGCAGGATCCTCACTGTGTAATCAAGGAACAGTGGAGGTCTACCTCTTCATCATCGCCAAGGTATGCTGATATTCAGGCTCTGACGTCCTGAGCCTCTGATATTCTGCCGCCTCCCCCATCAAGGGGCTTCACCAAATTCGCTGTTATCTGCCCAGGGCTACGTGTCTCAGAGTCCTCAGATAGCCACAGTTCCAGTCAGTGAGCAACCACACTGTTAGTCAGTCAGTTGGTCAGTCAATGTTCGAGGTCCACGCTGTCATTAGGAGCATGCTACAGTATTCTGCATGTCATTCACAGGACAGTGCTGCATTATTTCAGATAGCCTAGCACAATATTTCTAATCATTCAGCCTACTTGCTGTTGCTGTACAATTTCCATTACTCCCAATCATTGTCTCCTCATTTAGGTTGAGTCAGCACTCGTTGAAAATGGTCGGACAATGAGTTCCTTATTTCACACAGCGCCAGGTGTTCACTGACTGACCAGTGCAGAAAAACACAGGTGCTCCTCTTATGGAAACTGACCTTAGATACAAATTCCTCTGGTGAGCCAAGACACAATTTTGATGCAGAATGAATATACTGTTGCAGGCAGGATCCTTCCTCCTCAACTGAAAAATAGAAGACAATCCACTGTTTAAAAAGAGGCACAGTTTATTCTTCTCACATGTCAGTGGATTGAATCTATGAGTTAATCACAGGTGCAAAATGATCATTCCAGACGAAAATTTGATCATTAGCAAGGAAACCTTCTGTGGGTCCTCTCAGTGGAGCTGCTGCAGTCAGGATGGAGTGTAGGGATGATGCAGCCAAGGTGTGGCACAGAAGGTGCCAAATCCGGCAGGCTCTATTTCTGTCGTTCCATCTCATGCCACAATAATGACCTATACCCTAAATCTCTCTCTCCCTCTACCTCACTCATCTCTGCTGTCACTGTCTCCCTCTTTCTCTCTCTGACTGCTCTTGTTCACCCTGCCTTAGTGCTGACGCATGCTCTTCATATCTAGCGATGCTCCTCTCTCTCCGTTTCTATTTCTGCGCCCCAGGCATCAGTCCAACCAGTTTACCTCCTCTCAGTTATCGCCAGGAGTGAAATATCACGGCAGAGAAGAGGAGCGATCTTCCAGGAGCTGCTTTTAATTTTTCACCTGTTTTATTTCATCCTTCCTTTGTGTGCTTCTATTTTTTTTCCCACAGATCTTGAGCAGCTGTCCAATCGGACAGGCAGCTCTCAGCTCTGACGATCACGACTAAAGTCTGGGGGGATTTTTAACGCTGCTTTGTCCTAAATGGACTTCCTGATTGCTCAGTCGATGCTTAATCCCTTGCTGTTGTTGTTATTGTTTTTCCCCTCCTCTCCTCTTCTCAGTCCGTCAGCCTCTAACCCGCTCTCCGCACCCCTCCACTACAATTTTTTTTTATCCATTTCAGCCCTGGCTCACTGATTTGCGAGTGATCGCTCTCTATACTGCGGGTAACATTAACCCATCCTATTCTCCTCCCCGCTCTCCTGTGTCCTGTAGTCACAGCGTTCCAGTCAGCGGTGGTCCTGATAGAAGCAGCCAATGACGGCAATGCAGGCCGACAGGGGAGGGAGGGGGAAGAGAGACGAGGGCGAGAGGCGTGGGAGCCCTAATGAGGAGAGTTAATCTTCCCTCTGAGAGGGAGAAAAACACAGCCATGCTGCTTTGTGTGTTTTTGTGTGAATGTGTGTGTGCGTCAGCAAACCCTCCTCCACTATAGGGAGGGTATCCAGGCCATCTGGATCCTTGCTAATACTCCGATGGGAGGGGAAAAGAACAAGTTAGTGTGTGTGTGTGTGTGTCACTACTCTCCTGGTCTTTCCTAAGTTGTAGGTGTGTGACTAGGCATCATTGCAGTCCAAGCACTTACTACTAGCAGAGCTTTTAACATACCAAATACAGCAGTATACAAGACACTTGGACCAACACATACTCTCTTTTTCAATTTCATCATGTCATCACTCATTCTTCCTCTTCCATCCTAAACACTTGCTTTCTTTCTTCATTCTCTCATCATTTTCCCTTCCCCACCACTTCTCTCCGCCCCCTCTCTCCTCTCTCTCTCTGAGTCCATTCCAGTCCTCTTGATGTCCTCAGGCTGCTATTCACAGCCCGCTGAGCAACATTCGCTTTGCCTCATTCCTCTGCCTCCTCTGCTCTGTTGTTGAATCTGCTCCCCAGAGGCTGGCTGTCGCACATGTGAACGGCACGCAAAAAACACAACACACACGATGTCTGCACACACACTGACGAATCTAACAGTCCTACAAAAATGGAACACTGAGCATGTATCCAGACAATACATAGCAACACAGAGACTCTGCATTTCTGCATTTATCACAGGACATTAAACTGTTTATATCTACTGTGTAGGTTTGGAGGCACTGCCAACAATTACAATAAAATTCTCCCATATAAGGAGACAGTTACAGGCTCAACTCCTCTTTCTCTTTCTCATTTATGAATTTGGTTTATCTCTTGCCCTTAAAGGTTATATTGTTCCCTCCCTTTCGCCAGCTGAGACCTAAATCAATGATCCCATATCAGGGTAGGCCAGTGAAGCGCCTATCAGATCTCAGAACCAAACTGGCTTGCAACATGGCTTTGCCAGATCTACCAACACCCCTGACCAACCTCTACTGTCTGCCATTCTTCCATTCATGTCTCCATGTACTCTGCTGGTAAAACTGAATGGACAGGGCAGTATTCATCATCAGCCTTTCTCTTTCTCTAGCTGTCTTCCTCTTCGCGGCTCTTAGCTACGTCCATTATTTCTGTCCTCTGTAAATATAATTAATGAAACAAGGGTTCACTGCCACGTCTCAACCCAAAATGTTCATTAAAAGCCCTCTGACAAGAGCTGTCATTCCAAGTTTGATAGACAATCAGATACACTGTAGCTAAGTAGGCATATTTTCATAGTCACAATATAAAACAGCATAACATTACCTTGTAATAATACACCTTAGTGAGGGTGATGAGACGGACAGAGAGTTGGTTTGACATGGTTTGTGCTAGAGGCTATAACACAAAACATCACAAACTATGACCTTAGTACTAAACATACATACATATAATCAAAGAGTATACATGATTTAACACTACAGTTAGATATAAAATACAAGAAAAGAGCAACAAGATGACAAGATGAGCAGCAGGGAGACATGTTGGCTAACTGAGGCCATGATAAATGGAGCAGGGCTGAGCTGTGGTGTCAAGGGGTCACCGCGCCCACCACCTCCCCTGATAAAGTTAACACGCCCATTACAGACTGCATGGCATTGGTAAGACTAGAGAGCAAGGTTGAAATAGCAAAAACCATCACGGATCATTTCTTTACTATTGTCTTTTTATATTGAACATCAGAATAAACTCACCGACCAAAATGTTCTTGAGTTGGCCAGAAATTTGATTCATTTATTGGTGTATTCATTGTTTTATAATTGACTTAATGTCAAAATCATTCTCATCACTCTAAGGCTTTTGGGAAGAATTGGGAACCTGATCCACTGTAGTTTTCTTGAATGTTGTGTAGTTAGACTTATGCCCATATATGATTTGTGGTTGGGAGGAAATGGCAAACAGACTGCACCTGGAGATACTGAGATTTTTTAGTGAGGAATGAGGGAGTGTGTGTTCGATAAGATCTGGAACCCTGACTGAAATTTTTTCAGGGTAAGAATTACTGTGTTGTGTCCAATGGAGAACCTCTCTATGTATTCCTTTTTCTTTACACTATACATCCATTACATATTTGTTGAGGTCTCTCAAAATGTATCACTTCCCACAAATATTAATTACCTGTGAAAGTAACGCACCTTCAACCTAACCTCTCTGTCCCCATTACAGAGCACATTTCACAAATTCTCCAAAGCCTGAAAACCTTTTAATAACCGCATTGGGACTGTGATCTCTGACCCCAGCAGTCTGGTCAGCCATATTGTGTCAGGGGGAAGGTGTCGAGCCTGTTAAACTATTATAAACGCCTTCTCCTTCCCCGTGATGGGAGAGCAGGAGAAGCAGTGCTAGAGCAGGCTGTGGGTAATAGTGCAGAGTTCCTGTACCCAAACACCACAGGCTGTTCAAACTTCCCTTTAAGAGAGAGTCGCTAGAGTCCTTAAAGACTTAAAGGACTGACTCCTGGGTCCCTCCTGTCTCTTTTACGCATCGTTAGTGGGTAGACTCTGGGGCAGCAGTAAGCTTCTAACAGGAGCTGGATGAAATCCCTGATGTCTACTACTGATGAGGGCTCATAGGTGGAAATATAATCAGGTAGTAACTGATGAAAGTGCAGCAGAAGAGGTTATGGTAATTGTATCTATTCAGGTGGAGTAGCTAGAAATATTCCACTTTTTTTGGAAATGCTTTTGGAACTTTATAATATTGAATATATTGTTTATATGTTATATCTATATTGACCAATGGTCCCAAAAGTTAAGAAACAAAAGGTCAAACGTTTTCAATAAAATTATTCTATAATTCTAGAGCTAATCATCATCAAGGTTAATCAGTTTTCTCTTATACATCTGTAGTCATCGTTTAAACTGAGATGATGACATCATTAGGTTGGCTTGAAATTCATTAAAACTCTTCCTGAGCCACAGGCAAATTATTCAACTGTTTTCACAAGTTCTAGTGCCCTGTAACTGTACACTGACATGTACTGTGCACTGACTGATGTAGTTTTGAATGACAATAAAGACGCTTGAGTTTGACAAAATCAGTGGAGTTCTCCCCGAGTTGATTCACAACACACTGATTACAAGTTATCCAAACTGATAAGTTTTCACACCATTATTGGTTATTAAGGCAGATTTACGAAGATTCTTACTAACCTATTACCCTCTAATTTCCAAGAACTCTTAACCTTGTCAACACAACCGTCTTGCCCCACCCTGTACATCCACTTTGTGTAAATAATTTTAAGTCTTGCTAATATTTTTACTAGTAAAGGAAAGTTAATTATTCTAATAACAACGGATTCAAATATTTTATCAAAAGTTGATAGTTTCCTGAGCTACACCAACTTAAATGGGTTACAGACCTGTTTCCTGGGACTCACATGAATCCTTGAGATAGACTTAGAGAAGCATCAATATGAAAGAAATATTTCTCTTATAATGCTTCATGGTAGCAGCACCCACCTCCACAACTTCTGGTCAGAGATCAAATCTGTTGAGTTAGCGATGACTTCCACCTGAGGTGAAAACACCAGACATCCTACCGGATGATCACTACTCTATGATATAAAAAGAGATGTTAAGATTGGCCAGTGACTTGTTGCCGCTGGAGCCAGTAAAAAAATAATGTTGATATAGTAAAACGTTGGCCACAGCAAGGAAGCTGGATGTAGCTGTGGTCAGGGTGGACTCATGAGAAATGGTACAGCAGCCCCCCTTCAGCATTTCATTTGCTTATATATCTTTACTCTTTAACTTCACTTTTAACACTCAACAGAGGTATAAGATCTGACTGTTGATCCACACGCTTATCAGTCAAAACTGAACATCTTTTCTTTTTCTCTCTATCGTCAACATCCTCATGTGAGTTCAACAATCAAACATTGCAGCTTCTCAACAAAAGATTTACTGCTTTTCTTTGTTCTATATCATTGTAAATTGAATATTTTAGGTTGGCCAGATTTAAAAAATTTAAAGACAACACCTTGGGTCAGAAAACTGTGAGCCTAATTTATTTTACTATTATCAGTTATGATTATTTTCTGTTGATTAACTTACTGATTAATCATCTAATACCTCAGCACAAATAAAAAGTGACAAGGCTGTACCTTTCTCAAACCAGGGAACCTAATTGAAATAACCATGTTTTAAAAATTTTCCCAGCAAACAAAGAAGGATAAAGAAAGAAATAATTTTTACTGAACCATACTTTTGTTTTCAAGTGGCGGGCTCTCACTAATACACTTAAATCTTTAGTTTGTGATTATTATGTGCCTTACGTCTGGCCTCTGCTAAGGTGCTGACTATGAACTGAATATCTCTTGATCTGGATCGATAGAGACCTTTCTGCATGTTGCTTCATCTCTCTCCCCTCATTTCCTGCCACCTCTCTAATATAAACGTATCCAATTAGGGGTAGTGGTTTAGGAGCTACCAACCATAAACTGCAACATCCCTAGTTCAAATCCAGCTGAAAAAATTTGTTTCAATTTGACTCTGAACAGTATCAGTATAGTCACCTTTTTAAAAGAGGACCATGTGCAGCTTTGACACATTAAGCCCAAAACTGTGGACTAAATGAAAAGGGTGTAGTTGAATGAAAGCCTGTCCCCAACTCAGCAGGCTCGGTTGGGATCAATCAGGGCTGGGCACAGAGTCAAACCACCTAATGACTTCCATTTACTGTTGAACACGCAATATTTCATACAGAGTTGTCAGGAGAAATATTATCCTCAACAAATCCTCTCTCATCACCCCATTCTCAGAAAGATTTCCACTGAATCAGAGGGGGACACGTAGAGATGAGGAGACAAAGAGAGAAAACAGCATGTGCTTTAGTGTGAATGTGACAGAGTGAGAGACAGATAGAGCCCCATGCTATATAATCCTCAGCTCTCATGCGGTCTTTCTAGGAAGTGTGGAAGGGGCACGTGAATCTTTGTGGTGTTGGCTTTCCCTTGTCCCTGCAGGCTAAACAGGTGGGATTTAAGAGGGTGATCTAAAGCCTGCAGGGCAACACCAGGCCGTGCAGAGTAGCAGAGGACAGGATTAGGCAGACAGGAGGACAGGATGAGGGTCCCACTGTTTCATTTAATCTGTGTGTGCATTTGTGCCAAGGTCACAGGTGATGAGGTATGCAAATCATCAGGAGCTAAAGCTCTCTTTGTGTCACTGCCATCTGGACGCATGGTCATACATTATGCCAGGGGCTTTGTGTGTGTGTGGGGGTGAAGGCACGCGTGGTGACACAGTGACACTGAATATTTCAACTTCATTCTCACCCTCGCTCACACCACACCAACCCTGTCCTGAAATCACAGCAGATCCCATATATGGTGCTTTCAATTTAAACTGCACATTACCATCCGCCAGCTGGGTGATACTTGACTTTACTATTAATCAAACTTTTCAGTGTTGATGATATGAATAGACATCCAAATGATTTGATTGAAGCCTTTTGTCCTTTTCTATTAGAATCTCTTTGCATAGATTTACCATACAGTAACAGAGCATAGTGTCATAAAGGAACACTTTCATTTACTGGATAACTATTTCAACCATGTCATTTAGCCTTACCTCCATCTCTAGCTTGAAACTGCATCAAATCTGAGCTAAGTACTATTGTCCCCTCTATCATAGCATATTGTTAGAAAACATGTAAACTCTTTCCTAGTTCCCAATTGCAATATATAGCACAGTACTGGGGTAAACTAACAGGCTAAATAGTTACGTTCACAGCCACAGCTGTAACAGCAGCAACTTAAACCTGTGAATAAAACTTATGTATACATTCACAACCATCTGCTATTATTGCTATTATCATTACCTATCTGGCCACATGGGGGCGCCTGAGGCAGTGAGAGGAAAGTATCATTGGGGTTATTTTTCATGTTCATGAAGCAGGTGCAAAAGCCCTAAACCAGACATTTTTGCATCAGATGTAACTCAGCTTTGCTTTAAAGACAGTGAGTGTAGAAAGAAACACACACATTTTAAATTGTGATTTGGCCTGATTTCATAGTATGTGGTGATAGATGTGTCTGAACAGCAGATACTAGTCTGAAGTATGAACATTATCTAAAGTAAGATATTGTAATTTCAACATATAACCAATATGTTTGAAATCATATTGAATCTTATTGACCTTTCATTTTCAGAATATTTAAGTTAAGGCAGATAGTAACCAAAGTACAGTGATCTCGTCAGAGATGAGAGTTTCAGACTACTGCTCAAACTGTTGCCAGGTTAGATGTTAATAATTCTCTAATGTTGTATGCAGCTTCCAGGGACATGTCTGTTTTATTTTTGGAAAAAGCAGATATCTCTCCCACGAACTGATAATGGCATGCAGAAGTGTGTTGTTTTTCCTTTAGCTTGGCAGTGAGAAAAGAATGCCCGCTATCGATTTCTATATTGACACCCTGAGCCTCTTGGAAAACAGCCCGACAGATGGCATTTCAACTGTAATACTTCCGACAATGCTTCAGCAGCGCATTCCTCATCAAATTAAAAGAATATCAAAAATAACCTGTCATCATGAAACGTCAGGACTAAATATTTAATTTTAAAATGGATCATATCATTTCAATGGATACACTGTCTCAGTCTGTTCACTGTACCTGCTCGAAATGAGATTGAGCTGAGTCAGTTGAATGCGGTTTTGTCTCATTGCGTAAAGCAGGCAATAATAGTATGTATAATGTGGGCTCTGTGACAGACCTGCAATACACACTAACGCATTGCATCACCTCTACAGCGGTGTACAAGTGTGTGTGTGTTTCTGTGTTTGTGTGTGTGTGTGTGTCTGGTCAATGTGTAAGCTGCCTTCCGGTCCCCTCTACCCAGAAGGAGTAAGTGATTGAGCAGACTACAGATAAGAGAGGAAACAATACACTGTACCCTGTATTCTGACTGTGTGTGTGTGTACACGTGCATGTGAAACAGATAGAAATAAAAAGGACTGATCAAAAAAAATCTGCAGCAAACCTTCAATACAGAAGAAATGCAGTGAAAATACAAATCATCACAGACAACTATAAACTGAACTGAATTCTCTGTCCTTTTGCTCAGACACACAGGAACTCAATGTTTATGATACACAAATCCTTTCATTGAGGCTCACGAAATTATTATGATGTCTTTTTCTCTGTGAGAAATTCTGCTGTTTTAAAACCTGGTTGTTACTCATGTTTCTGTTCATAATTTTTGTTATGATAACAACATTGACTGGGGGTATAAAATTGGGTTTGTTTCAAATTAGTTTGCTCGAAAAGCGTGCTGCAACATCGTTTTATTGATGAAGTGAGCATCTGTGACAGCTATAGGGACTTCTTGAGGACTGACACCAGATTGTGAAATACCTGAACATCAAAAATCTTTAGGATTATTTTGACATTGTTAGTAGGACAGCAGAGATACAGACAGAAATGCAGGGGAGGGAAAGGTGGCATGACATTCAACAAAGGTCCCCAGTTTGATGTTGTGGCACATGTTCCCATCATTAGGCCACCAGATGTCCTGGAATTTCACCAGATGCAGATGATACAATGCTGACCAACATTGTTTTATGAGATTAATCACACCTACACACTGGTCATGCTCTGAGGTTAATTTTTTCAATGGAAAGGCAGAGCTTAGGGAAGCTCTGGTGTTCCAGTCTGTGGCTGTGAGTTGCCAGTGTCAAGGTGATCATTATAGGGTCATCATCAGGAAAACTAATGGCCAACAACGAAAATAACATACAATACACCCGGAAACGACAGACAGCACGCCAGTCTCAGGGAGGTGGTATTGCAATACCTGTGTATCTGTGAAGGAACAGAAAGTAGTATGAATAAAGGAAAACAAGAGCTGTGTTGCGAAAGGAGAGGAAAGCTAAGGAAGGAGTGGAAGATGACAGAGGAAGGCAGACTGAGTATGGGGGTATGGTGTAATCAGCCGGAAGTTCGGTTAAATAACACTGTCCTCTCACACCCACACCCACACACACACACACATTATTAAATACACTTTGACTTCCAGAGGCTCCCCTTTCCTCTGAGTTCTCCCCTCTGTCAGTCTGGGCCCCCAGGCCCTCCAAGCATTCAGAGACACTTCCACAAAAGCACAGTCACTGGTGGCTGCTGCTATTCTGAGAGTTTCCTCTGCTCCCCAACTCCCTTTACCACCTTCTCTATCCTCAAAATCCTTTATTCCTACCATCGCTGATTTAAACCCTGCAGAACACGTAACTCAATCATTTTTCTTTTCTGAAAAACCCAAGATTGACAGTGTTACATTTGCTCAGTTATTTTGTGGTGTTTCTGTTCATATACAAAAACATCACTTCCTGTGCACTACAAGTTGATTTTACTTTAACAGAAACATTAGGATTAAAGTGAACAGAAACTGGATTATTATTACTAAAATGAAATAAATGAATATAGAGAAGTAAAGCTAAATATTTCCCCAAATGTGGAAGGAAGCTTGGAAGTGTAAAGTAACAGTGAAATGGAAATGCCTACAAAGTACAAGTATACTTAATCCAGTACTTGAGTGAGAATACTTTCTTCACACTACTTAACCAATCTTTTGGCCAGCTGCAAACATAATGATCAGTCAGACATCAGACCTTTGCTGAGTGGACTATCTTCCTCAGGCAGAGGAAGGAGGCCTGACCTGACCTCAACAGTGCTGTGAGATCAGCATCTTAAACAAGGCTCACCTCCTGCCCTCAACCTCCTCCAATTATAGTCATTTACAGAACTAAACACTGATGGTCTGCCTCTGATAAGTAAACAACTGGCATGGTGCCAATGTTCGGTCATTTGTGTGGTGTTTTACAAAACAAAAGCATACATAAAGTGCACCCACTCACACAAAGGCATGCTGGCACAATTCCTACATTCACAGGCACAAATACTGTACACACTCACAATAACTGCTCCTCTCACTTTCCCTCCGTTCCATCTCAGCTCCAAAACACACAATTGATTATTATTTCTCTTTGTACTAAGGGTTGCAGACACCTGTTGGGGAGTGTCTGGCTGGCCAGCATCCTGTGCGTGGGTCTATTTGTGCCTGAGGAACACAGGGGTTTCTATTAGGCCACAAGTGTGACTCTCACTTCCTCCTACCTACCTCATATTAGTTAGAATTGTTATCGTTGGATCAGCCCCACAAATAGAAAATAAATAAATCATATAACATAACAGGTCCTAATACACAAACACAAGCCTCATGCAACAGGAAACGTTATACATACAGTTTCTGTTTTCAAGGTTGTATGTGCACGATACAATGTTTGTTTTTTTCCTTCCACAGCATTCGACTTTCTATCCTCAACTCACACATTCACATACAGTATGAAACACAAAACGTGACATCATCCCCAGTAAGTTTACTCTTCTGCATTTCAAAGGTGAATAGCTCCCATTCAGACACACCTCTACTTGAGCTGGTCTGTGGGCCTTCCTGTTTGAGGAAAGCACAGTCACCAGTCACTGTTTGGCATGATCTCTATGTCTGTATAGCTCTTCTTTTCTCTCGCTCTCTTCTCTCGCCACACACACAGAAAAGCAAACACAAAGTACGGTTGATAAACCTTCAGATACACAATCAAACTCGTGTGTGTGTTTAAATAGTCTACACTACAGCAAAACATGCACAGCACACAGTCACACCGTTGCTAATTGGATACAGTGCAACCGAGAGACACTGAATACATTACACATGCTCCTAATCTTCTTACCTGCAATATTTATGCCCATAAAAACTGGTTTTCTTCCTGTTTGAGTCCAGCGCCGGGCTCCGACACTGTAGATGCTCCTCTGTAAGGTTGATGAAAGAAGGCCAACCACATGCAGATGGTGGCCCATGGCACCGCGAGATTAGCATACTTACATGATTTCACTTCCGCCCATTGGTCAACACAATGCAGGATGTTGCAGGAACTGCCTGAAAAAACAACAACAAAAAAAGTCGATTAGTTCTGATGGAGGTGATAAGTAGTGATGTGTTGTGGCATTGTGTAGTAAGTGCAACTGTGCAAGCGGGTAACTGTGCGAGCAGTACCATGGCTCTTAGCGCACTCCACAGAGGGATTCTATTATTGTGATGTGTTGCTGAGTCAGAGCTGAACCAGGCATTGGTTCACAGGCTCTACAGAAAAAGGATCTTTGACTGTCTTGAGGGCCTCGCAGACACACACCAGTTTGTGTACTGATGAACACACAGCATAATAATAACCATCGTTTTCTTCAGGATAAGGAGCAGCACTTCACAGAGTAATTGAAGACAAATAAATACATTTGGTTTTCCTCCATTGTATTACGGAGATATCTCATCTTGAAAATGTCGTTACACAACATGAAACAATAGTTCAATACAGTAGGTTTAACACTTTAGTACTGACACATACTTACAAGTACACACTTTTCTTGTGAATTATACAGTTTAGTTTAACCCCGCACTTTTTGTTCATATTCCTTCCTATTTCAAGGGGAAATGAAACTTTATATCTAGTGTGATGAAGCAGAAGCCAAGCTTTCAGCAACAGTCATCCACCCACCACACTCTTTGCACACATGACCAAACAGAAAGTTGGCAACACCTGAACACTCATAATAATACTGTTGCAAACTTAAAAAGTCAACCAGTGTATTGGGGATGAATTTGATCGCTTTGATTAATTTCAGTATAATCAATTTTGAGCTTAATTCAAGTTCTGATTGAAAAAACACAGTTTAAAAGAATAAGAACCTGATTCACTGCAGCCTGCTGATCCAATAACCCACAGCTGGCTACCACCGAAGCAGCTTCCAGTGTTGGATGAATTGATTCTGACATTGTTCCAAGCTGTGTCTGGGGGCTGGGGTAGGAATGCCCGAGGGCCCTGAGCAGGAGAGGGCAGTATGACGAATCAATGCGATTCACACGGACACACGAGACACAGTCCACCCATCACCTAGTAAAGTAGCTGACTGGAGCCTAGGCCAGAGAGAAGGACAACAAGGAGAAAGACTGAGCTATTCTTCTTCCACAAATGACTCCTTTGTTCAGAGAAAACAGGCCGACGATGTAACTGAACAGCACGAACATGCTGGACAGTAACACACTAATCACACACAAGCGCGACAGGCATGAACTGTAAACAAATACAAACACTCAAATAGTTGGGCAGCTTTTAAGGATAAACTTCAGGCATGTCATTCATTTAATATGCACTATCTATGCATTAGCAGCAGAGGCTAAAACAGTTAACATTTTTCTTTATTAACAACAATCGGTAACATGCCTGAGGGCAACATCATGCATTTGGCGGATTTTACATTTTTATGCAACAGTGTCAGTGAGCAGGACAGGGTGAGAAGGTAGCTCTGCATGCCTCCACCCAAGGCCACACAGACACACAAACACACCACTCCAGTCTCTAGAGAGTATAAGAAAGGCCAAAATAAACTGCACACACAAAGTAGGTAACAGAGGCCACTTTACTAGATGTACAAGCAGATCGGCTCTCATGCCTAAGTGAGGTCAGTGGATCAACTACAGTGACTACCAGCATCAACAATTGAGCAGTTACTAACCTTGCTAATATTTACTGAAGAATACATCGAATGTCATCTCAGTTTAATTACGCTGTTGCACAAATGAAACATTTGCAAAAGTGATCAGAAAATGTATCTTAATCTATGGCAATATAATCCAGTAATTATTGGCCATGCTAGTGGATGGGAATGTCGCCCGTCACCCAACACTTTAGTCCATGCTGAAATATATCAATAACTCTGGAGTCCGCTACCAAATTTGTACAGAGCTTCATGGATGAGTCCTACTCAGTGATCTCCTGATCATTTCATTTAACGCCACTCATGAGGTTGACACTGATATCAGCTTTTGTTTGTTTTTCTAATAAAGAACCCTAGTTGGTCACTAAAGAGATCCATCAGTTGGTGTTCAGTACTTATATAAATTCTAGCAGTAGTCAGTGTAATTGACGGAGAGTATCTCGCCAATTAAAAAATGGTGACCCCAGAACAACTTCACACGTTTACATGATGCAAATTGGGTGTAAACAAAGTAAAATGTGTGCCCACAGTCCAACTGTAGGGAAACTCAGAACCAAAATTTAACACAACCATCTCTACATTATACAGCATTACTAAAACAATATTAGTACATACACTTAGTTATTAGTTTATTAGGAACATCTAGCTAAAACTAATATAGTTTAATCCAATAGTTCTGTCAAAATCCTACTTTCATATTCAGTTCATGAAAGTGAAAGTTAGGAAAGTAGGCTTTATGACAGGACTGTTGGATTAAACTGTATTAGTTTAAGATAGGTGTTCCTAATAAACTGACAACTGAGTGTAAAGCTCTTCATCCTTTCTCCTACCTCTTTGTCCTTTTAGATAAGCTTATAATTAACGAGGAATCAGCAGGCTAAACAGAAAGCCTGCCTCTCCTGTCTTTTCCATTGCAGAGTCACTGCTGATTCATGCACTCCACTGTCCACAGAAAAGCCATTCATTCATGCTGCCTCCCCCCACTGATGAAGTCAACATGGCACCACTCACCAAAAAAGTGTTTTGAATTGCATCATCTTTAGTTTAACAGGACCTCTTGAATGCTGACAATGCTCTTTGTCTTAGACTACTAGCCATTTATATAGTGTATATACATTTTTATGGCAAAATAGAACTGCAATATATCAGGTACTCATGACACCACCTTAACCACAGAATGAAAATTAATAGATTGGCTCATATTATACATGAGAGTCTAGATCAGTTTAGTGCCACAACTAATCTTGTTTTGATAATGTTTCTATGGACACTGAATGATAATATTCCCATGTTCAGACTACTGTCGGAGCAACTGACAGGCCAGGGCAACTATACTCTCACCAGAGGACAAAGGAAAGCTGCTGTCAGTGGGTCATACGATACAGCAGAGGACAGCTACACTTTCTCTGCCAGTCAGTGAGGAAGAGGAGATAGTATGGAGAGTTGAGGAGAGTGAAACACAATCTTCTCTCATTAACAGAGGACGGAGGACAGGAAATCCATCTCTCTCTATTGCTGTGTCACACACATTCACACATCAATAGGTATGAGTAAGACAGTGGACAGAGAGAGAATAAATCAACATTTAACACAACCAACAGATTCACATTCATACATGTCTTTATTACATAGTGTTCCATTTCTAATATTTTTCATTTTTTTATATTTCCTGCAATGCACACATGCACACATGGGTGGGAACAACGTTGGTCAGAGAAAAGCAACATTATGGCAGACTTTAAGCTTAATCAATCAGATGGTTATACACAAAACAAGTCAGTGGTTTCTATATCAGTCAGACACACTGACTCTTACCTTTGCCAGTAGTGGCAGCTTCAAGAATACGACCAAAAAGACCAAAATTAGACCTTTTCTCAAAACGTTCCAACTGCACTGTAATTTTAATCAAATGTTGCTCAAACAGGAGTAAATATTGCATTTGTTGGGGACTATTTTCAGTTGTGGATTAGCACACATTTGGTGCTCTAATGAGTATTTACAACCTCAGGACAGTGTATAAGCCTATCTCGTTGTATAATTATCAGAATGAATGAATGTATTTTTCAGTGCAAGGGTATGGCTTGTTTCTGTGTTGTTGCTTTTTTTTTTTTTTTTTTTAACTATTTTTGGCACTGAGGACTAAGAACTATCAGACTTTGGTTATACAGGATCAATTCACTGTTGATGGTATTTGATGATCATAATATACATAGAATAAAAATCACCAGCCTTGTCTTTTCACACTAATTACAACATCAAGAACAATAAGGTTAGGAATAACAGTAAAAGAATCAGATGAGTCAAAGCTTCAAGCCTTCATATTATTGTTCATAATCTGCTCATAAACCAAGCTGGAAGCAGCACTGGAAAACTTCCTGGCACTGGTACCTTTTCCCTGGCTGTCATTCTTTATTACTGACTTGGACGCAGTGTAAACTACAGCTTAAATTGCTCTGAGTCATCAAGTGTTTTCAGAGAACTTTTGCTCATTCAGGAAGGTGGCGCAACACCCCTGCAGACTGTGACATCCTGTTAAGGAGTTGGCACTCCCCACATTTGGCACTATTCCTGTACCATTAACTGCTTGTTAGGCATCAAGCCAGAATTGACAGATTCCTCTTAATCAATCTCACATGTCAAAATACCTGTAATCATACTGTGTCAGCACAGTAGTAATAGTTTTAATTCCAACATCTTTAGAGCTCTGTGTTTAAACACATGGAGCAGAAGAGTCTGGTTCCTTTCATTTTAAAACACCCCTTTTTAAAAATTAGAATAATCATATCCTGTGGTGTCATTAGGAGGAGGCACCTTGGTATCCATTTTGATACATGCAACATTACAGTGACAACATCTGATTTTAAGTCTGGATCATCTTAGTGGTATTGAGTAAATTAAAGCTCATCAAATAGCAGCAAGTGAATTAAATCAGGAAATGAATCTCAAAATGCCCCCTAAGAAAATCTGAAATTCTCCCTTATTGGTGAACATGTTAAATATCTTGGTATGAAATCTACAAATCTACCAAATATATACCAACATAAATATAATGACCCCTTAAATACCACCATCAGTACCCCCATTTCTAGTTGCACAATAGAGACAGTAGATACACCAGCCAGAAACAGCCAAATACGGGAAAGATGAACACATATTTGTCAATTATTTTTTCACTACTGTTCTTTTTTCGTTCACAGCAAGGTCTGTGGAAAATCTGGGCAAATAAAACATAAGCTAACTGAGAATTTATTTTTCTGTAATTTGGGAGTAAATTAGTAAACTAGTAAATTGATCAAAGGTCCAATCATTTCACTTCTGTTAAAACTAGTTAAGTATTGGTGTTTCAAAGATGCTGCAGGTCTAAGCTGGGCTAATGCTCAGGGTGCTCAGCCTTGCACTGAATATGACATGAATGAAACCCAACATCAACAAAGCTGTTTTAGAAATTGAAAATAATATTTTAAACAGCAAAAATAATTTAACTTACACAAAACTGAGGCATGACTGCACCTGTAAACCTGTGATAGCCCCCAAAATGTACAATGGAATCTAACCATCCCTTCCACCAATTCAATTCAATTCAATTCAATTTTATTTATATAGCGCCAAATCACAACAAAAGTAATCTCAAGGCAATTTTCATATAGAGCAGGTCTAGACCGTACTCCTTATATTAGAGAGAGACTGAACAAATCCCACCATGAGCAAGCACTAGGCAACAGTGGCAAGGAAAAACTTCCTTTTAAGAGCCAGAAACCTCGAGCAGAACCGGACTCAGGGTGGGCGGCCATCTGCCTCGACCGGTTGGATTGAGAAAGAGCACCACTAGGGCTGGGTACCGAACTTCGGTTCTTTTACAGCACGTCCGAAATGCTTCGATACCAAGTTTTGGTACCAAGGAGTTAATCACATAATCAAGATCTTATAATGCATGCCGGTGATTGGCTGTAACGTTACAAATACTTACGTGGTTACGCCCACAGACGGGGTTCGTCTGTGTTGTGAACTACAGTGTGTGTGTGTGTGTTGAAGCGGTTAAAAAAATGCGACCAGGGTGGAAAGTGTGTCTCAATTTTAGCAAGATTGCTGCCAATAGTGCGCAATGCAATATTTGCAAAAAAGGACATCGTTGCTCAGGCCGGCAACACAGCCAATTTGATGAAGCATTTGAACCTGCACGGAATCAATTTAAGAGCAGAAAGCTGCTCCATGTTCAACTGCACAAAGATTTAAAGGTCCTTAGTATGCAGCAGTGAGCTGAAAAATAAAACTCAAGATTTGTACCATAATATGTAATGTAATTGTCTTTGTTAGATTGATTTGATAAAATTGGTTCAGGAACTGGTATTGAAGTCAAGGTATCGATATCGGTACCGGTATTGAAAATTTTTGAACGATACCCAGCCCTAAGCACCACCAACCCTTTATGTAAATTGTAAAAATCAGTACCAGTCATACAATTGTGGCCTGTCTGTCTCTCACTAAATCAGTCCTTAGTGAGGAGAGCATGACTGACTTTGTGTCAGTGAATGTGTTTAAATGCATTTATGTCATATGACTGTCACTGCCATCTTGCTAGTAACTAACTGAACATCTTGCAAGTAATAAGACCAGAGCTGAATTCTGACTTCTGTACAGCAACAGCAACACAACACAATACAAAGATAGTTCTATCCAGAGTTATTTCAAAAAAGTCATTTACAGTCGAAAGTTCAATGTTTGACTCAAGGACACATTAGCAGCAGAGAAAGATGTGGGCTGCACAATACAAAACCTCTTTGACACCACAATATCAGTCCAGAAGAAGGTGGGAGATGGTACCAGGATTTGGTGTTTCCCAAGAATCAACTAATTCCACAGAGCTCTCTGTAATCCAGCACTGCCACTGACAAACTGCATATCTATACAGGCACTCCCACTATCGCCATAGACTAACAAGGTGTAATAATCAGCAGAAACAAGAGTTTGAGAACTGGATCGTAGCCACTTCAAACACAGAGTGATCCTCCTGAGACATTTACAGCTACAGCCTGTGAAAAGTGGAGGTAAAGTCAAATCTGAGTCTATGCCGATGTGAAGGGTCAGGACAGGGGCAAGAAATACCCCTCTAATTTTTCAAAACTGCAATTTAGAGAATCGTGTAAATATAAAAAAACTGTTATCAAATTTGGTCACATATCAATAATACTGGTAATCAACTGGACTTTTCTACAATTGCATAAAATTGAATTTTAACTCGTACCAAAACCTCTGTATCCTTTCAGCACAGGTATGAAAAATTGTCAAACAATATTGTTAGCATTAAAAAGATAATGACAAAGTTTATCTTTGCACTTAACAGAACAACCTCAGAGTTGCTGGCATTTTTACATTTCAAATCAGTTATGTATTTCATTTAGAGGGACCTTGACTTTCACATCTGACCAAACAAGTGCCTACTACCATACCTGACCCCAATGTGTGCTGTGAAACCACGCAACCAGTGTGGTGAGGAGAGATCCAAAGATTTATAGCAACAGCCTATGGCACATTTACTCTGATTAAGAGGCAGCTTTACTGTCAGACCTCTGAGTGAATTTAAAACAGAATGTAACACTTCAACCACATCAAAACCTCAACACGTCAGAAGGAAGTATCCTGTATCCTCTAGCAGCATAGTATGCAATTTATCTGTCTTTGTCTACTCTGTGCAACCGTTTCATGCATACAAGGGTGGAGAAACAGGTAGGAGATTGCTTTGACCTCAAATAGCTTCAGCCACAGGCTGTTGTTATTAGATGGTTAAGTTAATATTGTGTACAGTGACTTATCCAGACTTATCCATCCACTTATCCTACATTAAAATGGCAATGGCAGATGATTAAATGTAAGTTTCCATTGCCTTAAACTTCTATTTCCAGGCCTATATAAACTTAATTGTAGTGAAACATTATCTGTGTCAAACTGAAAGCCAATAACTATCATCACACCACAAGATTTATGAAGTCAGAAAATTAAATGTCTATTGACCATGTTGTCCAAGTTGAATTGAGATGCATGTTAAATAAGAAATGTTTATAAATGAATTTAAACATTAAAATATACAATCAAATTAATCACACAGACCCATGTGGCGTTCAGCAGTGACTACCTGATTTATCAACACCCTACTGTACGAGAGTGACCTGGACTTTACACTGTCGGAAGACAGTGGGTCAGTCTGATTTTACAGCCAAACACTGCCAACCATTACAGGTAATTGTACCAATAAAAAAATCAGTTAAGTGTAAATGGCTTACATAATGCTACACATAAAACTATGAGCATTACTCATAAATCTACAGATAATGACGGCTATTTCGACAAGTAGGTAGTGTGTGCAAAATCTGATAACAGGTCTGTGTGTGCGTGCGTATGTGTGTGTCTGTGTGAGTAGCAGAGAAACAAAAGGATAACAAGTGTTTTCATTGAGAAACTTCAAGTATAATGAAGATACAATATTGAGACAAGAATTAATATTGAACAGCTGACAACTCCTAATGCCTGTTGTAACCTCTCTTTGAGGATGACTTTATTTGAGTGTATATGTGTATGTGTGTGATTTAGGAAGGCTGGGCTGAGGTTGAATTTACAGATTAGGAGGTAGAGAGCTTTGTTCTGCTGCCCTCAGGCTTTGTATCTGACACTAGGTGTGTGTATGTGTGTGAGTGAGTGAGACAGAGAGAGGAGAACGCGACAGCAAGATAACGCACAGCAAGTGGGAACAAGAAATGGTAAGCTGCATATTTTCTGTACTTGGAGATAATTTATTCGTCGTAAGTGATTTGATTTCTTGGATGAGAACACACAGCTGGGGTTGAAAATCAAGAGTCAGAGGATGCTTGTTAATCTTATTAGACTAATCTAATTGACTGAAAAAAGTCCCCAAACTAACAAGTTTCCTCGTGATGAGGATCCTACTGCACTAAGCATGAGACATGCCTGTAGTGTGTATGCATTCATTCATATTTATTCCCTATCAATCTTCCTATCAACCGTATGTCCTGCATTGTGCCTTCTCTATATACAGTCTATGGCCTCAACTGGTAAGTTGTGCTGCATATATTACCTATTCATCCAAAAACAATAAGCAGCAGCAGCCTGGACAGTAAGGTTTATATGTTCTTTTATGTATAAGTTATACTGGAGATATTTACCTACAGAGGGAGAAATGGGTCAAGTTCCCCCACAGATATCTCAGGTTTTGTGGCCTGAGTGAAAGATTAAACTTTTAATTTATTAATGTTATACCATGGACCTTTTTCACAGTAGACATTTTGACTCAAAGTAGTAAACGCACAGATGATAATAATATCGTTAACACACCAGCATGCACAAAATCAGGACAAAGCAAGCAAGTGGAATTCAGCCATCATTAATTTGATTATTTACACCTGTGCTTCTCCTACTGCGATATGTCTTCCATGTAAAAGGTCTATTTATTAAGTAGTTAAAGCTCATTACCTAGTTACCTGGGGTCTCTGTCTGTTGCCAGCCATGCTACCTGTCTGACTACGTCAGAGAATATTAACACACCTGTGCTGTTTAGTTACTTCACAACTTAATGTAAGTCCATTACAAGTTCGTAAAGTTAATGCTAGCACCATCCGTGGTTAAGCTTGTGTAACAACGTGCAACAATAACAACTGCAGTATTTCACAATAGAAGCGGTGACAGCAGCTCTCACCTGTTGGGTCCTTCCCGCCATGCACCCTCATAAACTGGCTAGCATAACATTAGACGATTCTGACAAGTGGCTGTCCCACAAAGCAGCAGAGCACAACACTGTGACACAGTCATGATGTACAGAAGCTTATTAATGTTTGTTGTGAGTTACAGTCGTCTTTTCACTGAGTGCGCCTACCTGTCAGTCTCAGCTGCTGTCACTTGTTGTCACCTCCTGTTCCGGTGTGGGGCTTTTTTGTTTGTTTGTTTTTTGCACTCCAGCAGCCCGGCTACAAGTTCACAAGTCCTGACATCTCTGACGATTTAAAGCGCCTCGGCCCTGGCGTGAGCGAAGATGAAACGGTGTAAAGTTTGCACCGGTCCGTGTTGAATGGTTCACTTGCACACCAGCCCTGACTGCAGACACAGTCCGGGTTTGAGTGCCGACGCTGCTGGCGTCAGTTCTTTGCTGTCTTTGTACAATACAAAGATCGCCTGTATGTCTGAAGATGGATCACTCCGGTGAGGGAAAACAAACTGGGTCGTCTGTGTGCACTTGTTCCTCTCTGCAAATGCAGTTAGTTAGTCGGTGTAGTTTGTTTGTTTGTTTTGTTATATCTTTGCCTCTAAAAAAAAAAGCTTTTTATTTTGTTTTTGGTATTTATTTATCGCTGGAAACTGTGGAACATATCTGGGTATAATGAATAAACATTCTTTACTGCAAGAGTAAATAAGTCAAACTTCCAATTACAATATTATATACTGTTTTGCCCTAAAAGAAAGAGAAAAGAGGAAAAACAGTCAAAAATTAGCTTGTCCAGAATATACAACATGCAAATAATGCTGAGGTATAATTGACAAATTGCTTGCTTAATTTGAAATGTATTTAAAATCAGTGTTATAACTGGGTAAATATCCTAAATATCCATTTCTTTATATTTTATCATTATTAGCCTACAAGTGAAAATAACTGCAGTTTAAAGTAAAAGTTGCCCAGTTTTGTGACATAGCCTGTTAATTGTAAGACATTACTATGGCATATTTCTACTAGGAGCCAGCATTGAGATTTCTTTGTGGATTTAGTCTGTTGTGTTTATGTACAGTTCTTCACTGGTCTGGGACCTGCCCTTAGCAGTGAGAGGGATTGTTTGTCTGTCAGCCCTGGACTAGTGAGAGTTGGAGTGGTCAACTGTTAGAATATTTCCCACTGTGTTATTTTTCCAAGATGTTTCCTCTAATTTTGTCAAACCTACTGTGGCGAAATTTCCTCCACCACTCTTCATGACAGTGTTTGTATCAACAGTGAAGTGAGAGATCTTTGTTTTTATTACATCTCTGGTACACATTCAGACTCTCGGCCCACTCTTAAAGGAACATGCCACAATTTTGCAATATTACTACACTTGGTGGCTGAACAAACAGAGGTTGGTGATGTGCTTTGTATAATGTATTTAAACACATTTAAATTAAAATATTGGTTGCTGTTTCACCCAACAGCCCATAATAGACAAAATTGGTAAAGTTACTCAGGGTACTCCTGTTCAAACTGAATTACAAGAAGTGGGATTTTATTATAAAAACAAAAGTAATAATAATAATAATCTTTCATCATGAAAACATTTTTAGAGTTTTGACATGGAAAGGTTAGGGATGCTTTAATGGCCACCACTTATTTAGATCCAAACTTTCAGTCCATGGATAGCCATTCTTTAGTGGGAGAGTGAAAATATTGAATAAATACATATGGTTTATTTTGTCTCCATCATCTGGTCAAACATTGTCACAGCAATTATTTTCTCCTCTGAATCGTCATGTTCCTTTCAAGGTGGTCTGCACAATCATCACTGTGAAATCATGAGGAGTATTAATTATTTATTCAGCATCCAAAAGTAATGGATTTTGTGGGATAATTGCAGCTCATGCATTTTACATTGATAGTCTCCATTAAGTTCAATTACAACAGTTATTTGTTGTCAGTAGAGCCAGTAGTTTTCTTTAGAATGTGCATTTTCAATTCATTAATTCAGACTGTTTAATGTAATTTAAGATAAAAGTCCTACCACAGTGACGCATCCATCACCACTTTAACTCTAACCTACATCTACGAGAGGTTCGAAAAAGGATTAAACAGATAAAGGTAAATATGTGTGAACTGATCAGGTCAACATGATGAGATTGTTTATTACAGCCAAAAAACATAAGCTGAGCCAACTTGTTTACAGTGTGAGGAAAAATACATAATGTTATTTTAAATTTTTCCAGACACATTATTTGCCAGGTTGTCAGAATTTTGAATGCCCTCCAAATGAATAAAGACTGGTGGTCAAAACGTTGACAATTTCAGACATGCAACCTCTAGCACATGCATCATTGAAGCCCAACATATCAGCTGAGTCACTCAAACTTCTTTCTGTAACTTTATCTAAAATGTGTTGTAGCATAACAGGTATTTTTACCAGTAACACTTGATTCAAGCAGACAACAGGAAAAAAGAAATGCAGAAATGTCAAAAAAACAAAACAAAGAAGCCAAATATACATTCTTAAACTCATTTAAGTATTGTCTGTAGAAACTCTATTCAATTCAATTCAATTCAATTTTATTTATATAGCGCCAAATCACAACAAAAGTCATCTCAAGGCACTTTTCATACAGAGCAGGTCTAGACCGTACTCTTTAAAATAGGTATTTACAGAGAGAGACCCAACAGTTCCCACCATGAGCAAGCACTAGGTGACAGTGGCAAAGAAAAAAAAAACTTAATCCTTAATCTAGAGCACAGTCACAAAACAAAAAAGTACTTTCACACTGACCAAATCATTAAAAACAACACCCATATTTCAGAGTGGTCTTGTTTTCTGGAAATGCAGAGCCACACCACTGTAACCCACAGTGCTCCCAAACATGTTTATATCATGATTTCTTCAGAGCTGAGACCTTTCATATCAGTTCCATATGCAACCAAAAGAAAAGACATTCCATTAAAAATGAGACACAAAGCTCAGAGGAGAAACCCAGAACAGCTTAAAGACACACAGTTTGATTAACTTACTAATGAGATCAATGGGAAATGTTTTCATATGAGCTGATGTTAAATCTCATCACTGTGTTTCAGATCTGTGAGCAGAAGCTGTAGGCTGTATTCTGTCTGAGAGGAAACTACAGAGATTCATTAGCATGAAAACATCATAGAAGGGATCTAAAGATGCAGACAACATGTGCATTGTGTAGCAATGTACTGTATATATACATAAATCATGGGAAACACTGTTCCTGATAATAAAAACATCCACCCCTACAGTGAAATATGGAGGGCACTGCCTCCGATACGGACACACACTGGTAGGCAAAAACTACCTTCTTCTTTTTTCACATTATACAAGACACAACTGTAACAACCTACTGGTCTTCACCCTGCCAGTTGTCCTAATAGGGCCAAACCATGAACAAGGGAGGGAGCAGGGGGACATTTTTTAGATTTCATTATCCAAAGACCAGATGTCCCCTGCTAGTGAATTGGCACAGCCCTGAACGGTCCAGGTCACCAGGGCGAACTGGTTGCGGAACAAGTTGGCGTCAGCCTCAGGGTTGTTGGTCCTGAGGGCTTCGAGGTGGTTGAACAGAGCAGTGAGAGTGTGGGGTCCAGAGCCCAGCAGGATGTGGCGGAAAGGACTATCTTTGGGAGATACGTAGGGTGACAGGAAGTTCCTTTCCACCTACAGAAACAAGAGGAGAAACACAGAATGATGAAGTGAAGGAAAGTTTTTTCAAAAGGCTGGACTATTTTTGCCTTGCAAAGTCAGCCTAGTCAGCAGAGTGTAGTTGGTGTGACCCCCTTCACACTGTCACATTGTTTTTGATACATTCCAATAATGAAAAGAGATTATAGCTGCTGATGAGTTTTTCTCATTTCCTGGGAACTGCAAGTAAGCACTTTTTTCTAATCGCAACATCAGCAGTACAATAAATAATACAACTCTATAAAAGCTAGACTGCAGGAGTTCAAAGCTCATAAAACTGTGATAATTCATTACTCAAGATACCACACAGAGTTGGATTAGAGCTCATTTCTACAGAATATTTCAATAATGAGCCCTAAATTGTAAAGATCTTACCATCATGATACGATCATTTATGATGCGGCACATCGCGATGTCGTCATAATCAGCATTTTCGATGTCTGTTTGCAGTCTGCGAGAGGCGCGGCTGTAGGAGCCAGAGGCTGAGACCAACCACTGCACTGTCAGGGCCTTGGGCAAAAGCTCTGGCCGCAACTGGAGGCACACATAGCATCCACAGGGGAAAATTAGTATTCTGAATAAACAAAACAAAATGGATGTGCATCTTCTGGGTAAATATAGATTATATAATCAAGGCAGCAATTAGAAAAAAACAATGAAAAAATAATGAAATGGCACTAAAAACAGGTAAACTGGCTACTTTACAAAGGTAGATGGTCAGTCATTTTTTTGTGGTAAGCAGATTCTTTGAGTCAAGTCAACCTTGATTTCTTCAACAACTCTCCCTCAAAAAGGTAACCACAATCTTAGTTTGTAAGATCATAATTAGACACTCACCCTCTTAACGTTCCTGACTTTCCCATTGATCTGAGCCACCCAAGTACGAATAATCTTGTCATACTCCGCCACATCCATCCACAACAGATGATCATGGACCAGCCTCAGTGCTATGTGACCTGCAAACTGTGCTGCTGTTTCAGCCAGCTGAGGAATCTGCTGTCCCGTGACCCGTTTCAGGGTCTCCCTGGTGTCCAGCAATGTGCCAAAGTACTGGTAGTCCTAAGGATTAGAGTCATCCCTGGATGAACCAACTTTTGATATCATGGTTCATTGTACAAGGTTGCTCTGGGTTATGGTTACTGGTTGAAAAATATTTATTTCACTTTTAGTACAGCTGGGTGACTTACTGCGTTACTGGGGGCGAATCTAAATGAGACTGAGGGAATGCCAGAAACGGCAAGGAAAGGATATGCAGCATTATCCAACTTCAGAGGCTCCAACCTGGAAAATAAACACATGAGAAAGAAGATTAGGCAGTGAACATTTGCTCAACAAGTGTAAGACAGCTAACATACACATTTCAGTTGTGGATGTATGGTGGCCCTGAAGGTCAAAACACAACAACAATTCAGGAAACAAAACAAAATTTCACAAACCAAAACAATATTTCATGAAACACATGACATTTCAGTTCATGGAAAGGGTCAGACAACACCTCTTGTTTGTGATTGGAGATTTGATAGATTAGATAGATTTTGATCATGCTGAGCCCTGAAGTGGTTATAGAGAGAAAAAGTATATATAGTATTAATATATAATATTGTATAGAACACGTTTTACTACGTTTTTACATTTTACCTAATTCCTGTGCACGTTTAGACCAATTCGTGCACACATTTTTATTAATTTGTGCACACAAGGTACAAAGCTATGACAAAAGAAAACCTCTCTCTGAAGCATGAAGTGCACTGCACCTACTTCAGATTTCAGTGTTAAGTTGATTATTAGCTTGCAGGACAACATTAGTTAATTACATTAATTAAATAGCATACATAATTTATCATTGATTAATCATGGGAATGTATATTACTACAAAGTATCTCAACTGCATCAGGCTCCTTTATTCGACATTGAAACTGTCAGGTTCTCCTTCATCTTAAGATGAGGAGCACCGGGTCTTTTTGATGCCCAGTGTGTGAGCGCTGAAGAGCCTGTGTTGTTTTCCTTTGTGAATTGTTGTTTTGTTTCCTGAAATGTGGCTGTGTCTTCTGAATTGTTGTGTTTTCCAAAATATTTTGTCTTGTGAAATGTTGTTTTGTTTTCTGAGTTGTTGTTGTTGTTGTTGTGTTTTCTGAATTGTAATTGTAGTTTGACCTACAGGGCCACCATAGTGGATGTGATACTGATGACTAAACTCTGGATGTCATGAAGATGTATAAACACTGTGGATGTGAATGAAACAGGCTGATCAGACTTACACATTTGACTCCCAGTTGCCTCTTGTAACTTGAGAAAACTGGGTGAAGTTCACCTTAAGGCAAAACAGTTGTATATGTAAGTTATATCAATATTCTGAAAAATTTAGAAAACAAATTGACAAATGAATGAATTGTATTGAACTGTGAACAGTACTACAGGCTTGTATTAACTGTGCCTCAAAGTCTGATTCACTGAGAGTCCTCCACCTGTGGGTTTACCTCTTTCAGAGTGCTCTCAATCAGGCTGTGCAGCAAGGGACTGGCAGCTACTTTAAATCTATTGTCACCTGGAGAAGAAGACTTATATTCAGTCATTCTGAAAATCACTTATCCTCACACTGTAAATATGAGAAAGTATTAAACCTGCAAAAACTGGTTGTTTTGGCCACTTGGAGACAACAACAAAAAAAGTTGTGAACACAACACTGACATTTCAGATAATTTCAATTGTTATATACTAGTAAACTTGTTAGCAAACAGTGATGTTGTGTATGAAATGAGTGCACATACATTTGGTAAATAAAATAAATAAAATATTAAATTTTCTTTTCTTTTTTCCTCTTGAGTTTTACAGTGTCTTGATTTGGATCTTTATAGTGATCATTTACATTAAAAAAGGGATGTAGATTTTGTTAAATTTAGAAAAGTCAGTTGTAGTACACCATAGCCAACTTTAAACAATAAACTTATGGCCAGTGAAAAGGCTGAGTGGCTAGTAACTTTGGACAATACTGTGAATGATGACCAAAAAAGTTAATGTCAAGCCCTGCCTTTGTTGTTGAACAATGGGTTTTTGGAGCTTTTACACTGGAATAGTTGTCTGCTTTGGCCAAAATCAATGCAATAAGAACACAGAGATCAGTATCAATTATAGTTTAACAAGAAATGTGAAGGCAAGATGTTTCCAAAGATGACAGAAAATACCTGCTACAACACCATCCAGGTTGATGTAAGAGATGGCTTTCATCTTCAGAGAGGACAGATAACCCTAGATATGCAAAAATAACAAAATAACAAAATTATGACCCAAAATGAAAATGAAAATCTTTTATTACAGAATTAATCACACAATTCTCACCTCCATCCACTCAGTGGCACCAACACTCCCATATTCTCCAGCACTCCAGCTAGCAAACACAATGCTCCTCCTTGGCTTGAATCCCTCTGTCAACAAGAAACAACAGAAAGGACAGTTCCCTCACTAAACAGAAAACAAAGTATATCCAATAACTAGTTTCTTTAGCTCCTCTATGACATAAATTAGGAAGGATCTGTGCATCCATTCAATTAATATTATTCATGCATTCATTATCTGTACAGATTATCCACTAAGGGTCATTTTGGGGGGGGCTATAGTCTTCGGCCCAGAGAGAACCAATGCAGGCACAGGGAGAACATGAAAACTCCACACAGAAAAGTCCCAGGCAAACCAGGACTCGAACCTGGAACCTTCTTCCTGCAAGGCAACAGCACTAACCACTGTACCACCTCACTGCTCTCAATTAACAATATTTTAGTCAAAATCTTACTCAATTCCATATTAAAAACTAAACATCAGCTGCCATCGGGGACTTACCATTCTTCACCATGTCTGAGATGGAACGAGCCAGTTCAACAAGGACACTGGTGCCAACGGTCGATGTAGCAAAACCTGGACCCCATGCATCCCTCTGGGCACCAATGACCACATACCGATCTAAAATTTAAAAAAGACAACGAGAAGACACTCATCACTCATATCTTTTACAGTAAACTGCTTTCCTGATCACAGTATCTTTCTCGTGAAGTAAGCATCTTATTGTACCTGCATCCACAAAGCCTTTAATGACGCCGAAGACATTATTAATCCTTTTCTCAGTAAGAACGTTGTTGACCTCCACAGTAATAACGTCCTTCTCGTCTCCCAAGTTGTTGTAGTAGGTTTTCCATTCTCTTGGTGCATTCTGACCCCCCAGCTTTCTGTTGGACACAGATAATAAACATTATGTAAGCTTCTACAGAGACAACTACAATAGACAATTAACGTGCAAGGTGAATATTTAAAGTTGACAGACAAGGCGCTATATTTATTATGAGCCTTTATAATATCTGTCTGTTTAAGTGCATCATTTCAGATAGTTCTTAGCGTTTTCTGAGCCTTACCTCAGAATATTGTTAGCCATGCCTGTTGTGATGGTCTGAGCCAAGATTGTTGGTAGACCTGAAGACTGGACAGGAGGAAACTGGGTGTAGTTGAAGGAGGGGAAGCCTGGGGTGTAGGGATCCCCTGAACCCATGTGGACCTGGTACAGACAAAATGATGAGTTTTAGAAAGTTTGATCAGCAGCTATGATTTGACAGCTACATTTTGAAATGCTTCTGTTTTCCAGGATAATCCTCCCAGCAGCTTTGAGGCTTAAGTTAAGGCTTCTTAACTTGAAAAACCTCAGAGACAATTTATACAATGTTTTTTACACTCTTATACTAAGATTACCCTTTAAATCGAACATCTCTGTTTAAATATTAGTTTTAAGGTCAATATCAGGCTCTGCTTACGACAAACTTGCAACAACAGTAGGGTTTTCTTACAAATTAAATTGATCTGCTTCTTCTTGTGAACAGTTTCCATGTTTACATTCAGTTTCCTTGAGGTGAAACATACTGTACATATACCACTCATGATAGACTAATCATCAGCAGGAATGTATAGCAGACTAGTAGGGTACAATATACAAAGAAATCAGGGAACCGCTCATCACCACCTGTAAGGTTGTTTGATGTTGTTTCATGTATTTAATATCCAAGATACACAGAAACAAAGTTGAATATGTATCCACATATGTTATTTCCAGTGGGTTTCATTGTCTAATATTATGCCTCTAAGCTGTCCACACTTACATGTCCAAAGAGTGAAGTGTTATCTCTGATAGCGTAATCAATGGGGTCTGGGTAGATCAACACAGCAGAGGCATTCATTTTGGCAGCATTGGCAACCTGTCAGCAAAAAGGAAAAGAAAGTTTATGATAATATGAAATGTCATATTTCTTATTTGGCTCCAGCCTCCCCCATGACCCTTTTGGATAAGCGGTATAGGTAATGGAAGGATGGATGGATGGATGTTTCTTACTAAAACCACCCACCTTCTCAGCAAAACTGATTTTACCAGCTCTGACCAGTACAACCCTGCCACTCAGGTTAATGTTCTTGCTCCTCAGCAATGTAAAGTCGTTTTCCTGACCGTAGTACGCGTACACAACAGCACCCTGGACAAAAAATAAATAAATATAAAATAAAAATCTATAAATAAGTAAATAAAGGGGCATTTTCTCTACTTATTTTTTTTTTTTTTTACAAAAATACTTAATTTAGCTTGTAGATTACCGTTACTCTTCCCGTAGCACTGTAGGACAGGAATCCATTTGGATACCCCTCTGTCCCATTGAAAACAAATCTGTTGTAGCCAGAAGCTGGGGGGTCCTGAACCTTGACAAAGTATTCATCAGTCCAGGTGTTCATGCCGTATTCGTCAAACTTCTTCAGCACCTTGTTCCCCAGAACTTCATCACCAGGAGAACCAGCCCGATGGCTGTTACTGGCAAACTCACTATGATAAGAAGAAACAAAGCATGAGGGAAAGAGAAAAATGCTGAATACAATATAGTATAAATACAGGAAAGAAGTCATTTTAGAAAGCAGACTCTACAGGCAGTGTGCGGGGGTTTAGATATACCTGAAGACAGATTCAAATTTGGTTGCACTGAGTTTTGCAGCCAAGAGCTTTATGACATCATCCCAGTCCATATGAGGAGCAGCAACTGTCTTGATGTTAACTGTTTCTTCAGAGGGGAGCACGGAGACTGAGGAGCCCGGAGCCAAGTCCCTCTTTGAATGGGCCAGGTAGCCAATCAAGCACCCTGAAACATACATAAAGCCATGTGTCATCAGCATAGATGGGCAAAGACATACTGTGTCTGTGACACCACCAATACAGATTAATATTGATACAGAAAAGTAGTGGTCCTAAAATGGATCCCTGTGGAGCTCCACAGGTTTTTTAGAGTGACACAATCTTAATATAAAAGCAGCTTCTTCATTTAATGACGCTTTTACCGATGGTAAAGATGAGTAGGGTTGCAGCTGCCATGAAGCAGAGGTTCTTGGGTGTGCGTCCAAAAATTTGAGCCACATAGGGTTTGCGGTTGGAGCTGTGAATGAGATGTTCTTCCATTCCATTTCCTCCAACTTCCTCATCCATGTTGGACGATAGCTTCATCTCTACCTGACTATTGTCACCCTCCATGTTCTGTGTCAAGCTGAAACGTGTGTAGGAGTGTGGCTCCCCATTAAACTGTAATGGCAGAAAAATGCAGCGATGAGGAGAAAATATGGTTTAAATATTAAGCTAAGAATATCTTCTTTTTTGTTAATAGAACCAGTGATTGCAAGACATAAGCTGGACTGATTGATGAAATTTTGTACTTGCTTTGTTCTTTCTTTGTTTTGTGTTTTAGTGCAATTTTTACAGAAGACACAGAAATATGTATTATAGATGTGAATGTTTAACAAAAGTCCATCCTTAAAATGTTCCAACATCAGCAAAAACCAAACCAAAACAAACAAACAAATAAAAAATCATACTCTCACCTTTTCTTAAGCACAGCTCAAGCTGACCAAGTTCTTCTGACAACAGCTAACATGAGATCCACTCCTGCTTCCTTGCTGTCTGTTCTGTTTATATGAGATAAAACTGAAACCATAAAGTTGAAAAAACATCATTGTCAGTGGTGAAAAGTACCTACTGTATGTACATTTTCTAAAGCACTGAGTACCTCTACTTCACCACATTTCTCACTATGGTCCTTTGGTCTCCACCATATTTATTTGATGGCTTTACTTGTTAAATAAATTAAGAAAATAGAAAATGAGCTTTGAACTGCTTTCTTACATAAACCTAATGTTAAAAAAATCATCTCCACTTATCCAAAATCTAATCACTGGTCCAAAATATCCTGTATGAAAATAAAACTATGTCAGATGCCATGAACACTTTTACCTTCATACTTCTACCACCTTTGGTTACTGTGATGTGACTTAGTACCATGGACACACTAAATGTGCTGAGAATAATAGTTTGTAAAGCCTACAGTATTATATCAATGAGAGCTCTCTCATCAAGAAGTAAAAATGATGAGGTATTTACATTTTATGTTACATATCTTCAGACAAACTTTTAAAATTCCTTTCAAAACACAATTACCTCACTAGTATTCTAGTTTGGGAAGAAGCCTGAGGTTCTCAACCATCGATTACCTTGAATGACCTCCGGTGTGTCACAGACAAACTGGCGACTCTTGCAGCTCACCTTGAAATGAGAACAAACACCATACCTCTGTACCCAGGTGTGTTAACTTTTAGATCCTAGGAATCCACAAAATAGCATTTACTTCATGCTGCAGCTGTGAAAGTACTGTATCAGCTCTAAGAAAGAAAAGGAAGTGTGGGCCTATTTAGTTTGGACATAAATGTGCTGACTAAGTCCGATGTACTGATTTTTTTCCAGTCTCTGGGACCATTTCCTCTTTTTCTTTCTTACACACATGTGAAGTCACTGCTAATATCCAGAAGTCATATGGTACAGTATTTTACAGTTTAAGCTCAAAGTTAAAGGTTTAGAAACCGTCAGCCCTCTGTTACTGAGGCCAACACTGGTAAATTAGTGCAAATTTGGTGCAAAGATGGCAAAGATGCCTCTGCCATGAAGGTTATGTTTATTTGCCAGCCAGCAAGATTAAGTAAAAAGTACTGAACTGATCATGGTGGAGGGTTTGAGTATGGGTCAGGGAAGGCAATTAAATTTTGGTGAAGATCCAGTAAAAGGGGTGGATTCAGGATTTTATTTTTTCTGTCCTTAACATTGTGAGATTAATTATTGATTATTGTAAGTATTAAGGTTGTGTTACTGTCCCTTTAATTACTCTTTTGGTTATTTTCAGTAATTATATGTTTATACCTGGTGCCAGGCTGTTAACATATTTTGTACAAACCAGTCAGTCTGAACTGAGGTTCTAATAATTCCTCCACATTTTGTGTCACTTTCTGTCATGGTTTTCAGCTGATGTGTCTTAAAAAAAAAAAAAAAAACCTTAGGTGTATACCCTTCTGTATCTACCTTTCAGGTAGCTGTACACCCTTAATCTCTTTTATCTGCACAATCACTACTTGACACTCTGATGTGGTCTGGCTGGTGCTAGACCTGTCAAGCAACAGGTAATAATGCTCTGACCTGTGTTGTTTGGTTGAATTGTTGGACTCTGAGGCAGCAGTACAGCAGGCTAACAGATTTCCACAGTATCTGTAGCTGTCATTCATGTCACTGTAACAATACTCCAACTGTGCCAACATTGTTTTCTTTTTTTCAAGCAAGGTGGATGTGGTTCTAGACTGGAAATAACTGTTTTTAATAATAATAAAAAAAAAACATGCACAGTATTCACACACAGACTCAAAATAAAACAAGTGTGCTTAAATTATTAAGAAACAGCAACACCCAGTTCCTCTCTCACAGAGGAAATCCTCTTTGTAACTGTGTAACTGCTGGTTGTAGCTCAAAGCAGAGGCATAAGATATGTTTTGTTGTTGTTGTTGTTAACATCTTCGAGGAACTTCAGATGGGTTCCTTACCTCCTTATTAGTTGTATAATACCTGCAAATAAACTTTATTTCAGAATAGATTTCAAACCATTGTAGTGGCATGGCTCTGATGATTGCTATGTCAGTTGATAACAACTGGATTTCCATGAAATCTTGTAGAGATTGCCATGGTTCCCACAGGATAAACTGTAATGTATTTGGTGATCCTCTGACTTTCCATCCACTGGTGCCACTTACTCAGTAAAATAGTTTGACATCTGCTACACAGATTAGCACAAAATTTTGTACAGATGTCAATGGTTCCTAGAGGATGTATCCAAATGAATTTTGTGATCCTTTAATTTTCCCCTAGCGCCACCATGTGGTTGATGTTTTCAGTTTTGAGTGAATTATCTTGACAGATTTTAGATGATACTGTAAAAGGGTGTTCACTGTCTCTAGAAGATGATGAATTTTAATTTGTAATATGGTATTAGGGCCATACCTCTTAGTGACCTAGATTAGTTGGAAAAGTTATTTATTGACAGTAACCCTGATAACAAATCAGGTAAAGCAATACTTTCCTGGTTTCACAGAATGCACTGGGACAGAACAACTCTGGGACAAAATAGTTAACAGCATATTTGGATGACAACATGGGTCAGTAGTCTCAGCCAATCCATCACAATGGAGCAGTATCAGGCCTTTTTGATCTTACCATGTATTTCTATCAGCAAATTCAAAGTTCATCTGTTTATGGTTTATGTACATTTTTACCTGCCCCTCTGAACTGAATCCAGTCATTAATGATTCCAACTCCTTCTAGATAGTATTGACTGCAGAGCAAACTTTCTCATTGATCTGATACCTGAGTACCTCACCAAGAGCAAAGCAAACATTCATAAAAGTCATGCTGAGCTGGGTGAGAAGATAAAACAAACTAGATGCCAAAGAAAGGTTTTCTGGCAAGATATAGCCCATGATGAAATTTCTGTTTTGTCATGAAATTTGTGAACTAATAAAAGGACATCACCATGCATTTTACCTGTCATAGGAACTGCCACAGGTGTTGTGATTTTAAGTCCCGAGGTCTCAGTAATATGGCCAACACCTGGGCAGAACAGTCCACAGTACAGTACTGATGATGATGTGATGATGACAGTCCTATGAGAAAGAGGAAAGGGTGAAAGGGAGAATTACTGGATTTACTCAAAGAAGCCAAAGCAGCGAGCCAAAGAAGGCATGATGAACTCCTCTAAGAAATGAAGGCCTCTCAGGTCTGATTTCAACACATGATGCAGTCATTCAGTGACAAGCAGTGATACATTGACACAGAACAGAAATGTAAACTGTAAATAGATTTACAGAGCAGAGTTCATGTTATTTTATATTTTAAGTTTATTTAAGTTTGTTTAAGTTAAATATCACAAATATATTTGTACTGACGTGGTAAATTTTTACATAAAGGAAATGTTACAGTAATGTTTACAATTACATTTTGTTGTGCAGTTACAAATACATGTAAATACAAAATTCTTTTGCTGTTACAACATGGGAAATAACAACAACAAGCCATGTTAATTTTTTGATTTGTCAAAATAAAAAAAAGGATAGAGTTTTAAGTATGTATATAATCAGCCAGGCCAGTGCACATGTTGTGCAAAGCCATAATGATCTTCACCATCAGAGCACCATTGTTTTGCTTAAGGGTGATGATGAACGGGTGTAGGCAGTGTCTCTGAGGAGCTTGTGCTGAACCATGGACTGCCTCCAGTTCTCAAAGAATGACGAAGCCCTCAAGAATCATGAACTGTCCCTGGAGGCTCAGTGAAAATGTGGATGTACTTCCCCTGGTCAACTTTGCCTTGCAGTGGCACTGAATAGAAAGCATGTGAATGAGATATTATTTCAAGCATGAATCAGTTTTAAGGTTTCACAATTCAAGCTTAGAGCATAATTCACTCGCAAATCCATGCCAGAACAATGTGAGTTTACTGGTAAAATGAGAGGAGAAAGTATTGAATGATGGGGATGAATAATGAAAGTGAGGGTGAGGATGGATGTGGAGGTTGATTGTTGGAAATGCGTGTTAAATCTGAGTCTGGCGGCCATTTTCCCAGTTTGGTCCAAAATCTGCAAAATGCATCCAGAGAGAAAGCCACTGAGTAACAAGCCAAAAACATAGAGGAAACTGAGCTGAGAGCCATTGTGTGCTTCCTGATAAATGTTTACACTGTAAACTTCAAAAACCTGGTTAGAGGCTTAGATGCTGACATCACAGTTTACATACCCAAGAGGTAGACATATGAGCCATATCGAGTAAGCCATATGAACTCACACACACACCACTGATCTCAACTGTACCATATTTATAATATAAATGCTGTGTTCCAACAACTGTAGTAGTAGTAGTAGTAGACTATAGTTACAACTACCCATGTCATATTAATGAAGAATAAAATCCCTGAGTGAACAGGCAGAGTAGACATCAGACAGACACCAGACTTACTCGATATACATGAAAGTGTGCCAGGAAGGGGAATGACTTTTTCAGCTTGTCAAAGCCTGAATTCCTTCTTTTGGATGGGTGTAGTTGCAAAAAATGTGCGCACACGTTTAAATGGTCATTGGCAGCTGCTCGTCTTTTAAACCATTACCGGAATCCACCCAGTTTGGTGTTCCCAGCCTCTGAGGGAATTCTAAGAAGTACACACGCTCCTTGGATCCAAACCAGCAGCTCCGAATCCAAGAGGGGGAAGAAAAACTTCCTACGATCCTGTTTGCAAATCTACAACATTCCATGGCGGGGCAGTCCTCCTGTAAGCCCCTTCTTTACCTTCAGCTGACTCAAGAAGGCAAAGGGACATTCAAGTAGCACTGTAGGGTGCAAAAGAGAAGTCAAACAGTATTATCATATGTAAGAACAGGCTGCAGAGTGATTACAAGCTGCCGTTTGTAGCAGAGAAAACCTCCCAGCTCCACCCTCTGCCCAGTCCAGCTATGATGAGCCAGTGATCCAAACATGCAGAACTTCACAAATAAGTCACTCCTCCTCCTTCCTCCCTTCCTTTTACTCCCTTGCTCTTTCTCTCTGTCTTGGTCCGTGGAGTGCCTGCTTATCTTAAAATTCATCCTGGTGAAGAAATTCAACTTGGGCTTCTGACTGTTGCTGTCACTGAGACCACTGGCTTTGAGTGAAACAACAGTCTGGGGATAAAGAGAGTTTATATTGCAGTCACCAAATAAATAATATTTCAAATACATTTCATTGTAAATATTAGTTACTATTTCACTCAACAGTCCAAAACAGACTAATTTAGTAAAGTTACTCATGGTACTCCCTTTCAAACTGAAGTACAACAAGTGGGACTTTATGCTAAAGAATCCCCCATCAATAAAACAACTTCAGAATTTTGACATGAAAAGGTTTGGGACCCTCTAATGGCCGACTCCTATTTAAAACAAAACCTTCTGCGTGGATAAATAATACTTTAGTGAGAGAGCGAAGATCACAGTAGGAGAGCTATGGTTTACTTTGCCTCCATCATCTGGTCAAACACCATCACAACAACTGTGTTCTTCTCTGCATTGTCATGTTCTTTTCAAGGTGCCATCTCTACTGAGTATTAATTATTTACACATTATTTATGCAAAAACAGAACATGGGTTTCAGTATAACACATTGGTCCAAAAATAGTGGATGTGGCAGGAGTAATGTATTGCATGCATTTTACATTGATAAATTAAGCAGCAAATTAGGACCTACCACAAGATGCACTCAAAAGGTTATCCATTACCTATATAGTGGGTTATCACAAACTTGCACCCTGGTGGCTGAGGCAGCCATTTTTCAAAATGGCCACCAGTGGTTGGTCAAACTTTATAAATGGACTAAGCAGATAAAGATAATTATATGTCAGCTGATAATCAACCCACAGATCAACAGTTGTGATGTGATTGTTTATTGCAGAAAAAAAACATAAAGCAAAGCCAACTTGTTTACAGTGTGAGGGGGAAAACACACACTGTTTCCAAACACATTCTTTAGCCAAGTTGTCAGACTGGTGGTCAACACATTGCCAATATTAGAAATGCAACCTCCAATATCAGTTTAAAGAATGAATGAATTTATGAATGGCTACTGAACTAAAACAATTCATGTTTATCTACAGAGGCATAACATCAGGTGGTTTCCATGAGTGATGTTCTGACCACCAAAGGAGGAACACACCAACTACTGTAACATTCACAGTGCAATTTTTTAAATCAATTTAGTCTGATTTTTCTTCCTTTAATTTTCACAATTTTCATCCTTCTGGTAACTTTTCTGTAACTTTATCTAAAATGTGTTGTAGCATAACAGGTATTTTTACTAGTAACATTTGATTCAAGCAGACAACAGGAAAAAAGAAATGCAGAAATGTCAAAAAAACAAAACAAAACAAAGCCAAATATACATTCTCAAACTCATTTAAGTATTGTCTGTAGAAACTCTAGAGCACAGTCACAAAACAAAAAAGGCACAAGGAAATCTCTTAACAAATGAATGAACAACTCAAAATAGAAGGTAGAATGTACTTTCACTCTGACCAAATCATTAAAAACAACACCCATATTTCAGAGTGGTCTTGTTTTCTGGAAATGCAGAGCCATACCACTGTAACCCACAGTGCTCCCAAACATGTTTATATCATGATTTCTTCAGAGCTGAGACCTTTCATATCAGTTCCATATGCAACCAAAAGAAAAGACATTCCATTAAAAATGAGACACAAAGCTCAGAGGAGAAACCCAGAACAGCTTAAAGACACACAGTTTGATTAACTTACTAATGAGATCAATGGGAAATGTTTTCATATGAGCTGATGTTAAATCTCATCACTGTGTTTCAGATCTGTGAGCAGAAGCTGTAGGCTGTATTCTGTCTGAGAGGAAACTACAGAGATTCATTAGCATGAAAACATCATAGAAGGGATCTAAAGATGCAGACAACATGTGCATTGTGTAGCAATGTATTGTATATATACACAAATTATGGGAAACACTGTTCCCGATAATAAAAACATCCACCCCTACAGTGAAATATGGAGGGCACTGCCTCCGATACGGACACACACTGGTAGGCAAAAACTACCTTCTTCTTTTTTCACATTATGGAAGACACTGCTCCCGATAATGTTGTCAGGATGAGAAGTGTACATGTACCAAGGAACCAATACTGACAAGACATTCAGAGGTGTTCACTAAACATTGTCAGGTCGGATATGTGATCTGGCCTTACTAAAGACAGATCCAGTGTCAGTTATGTAGAAAAAGGTGGTTTGCTGAGAAGCACCTGATTGTGATGCTCTCTGTGTGCAGTACTGGCTGTCGGTCGACATGTACACTTCTGTAAGCAGATGCTGCTTTTGTCATTTCGACAGTATAACTGTCATAATTATGGAAGGCACTGCTCCCGATAATTACACTTTTTATTTTTTTTTATAAAAGGCGATTAAAAAAAACTATTTATAGTGAACCCTGTCACTGATAAATAAATAACACAATAAATAGACATACGGTTTGTTTCAGTGCCACATGGTTGGAGGCCTTCTCCCTTGTTTTTTTTTTTTTTTGAAAGGCAGATTCATGTCAGGAGGTGGATGATTCAGATAATTGACAACTTTACTTTTAATTGTTGCATGTAATTAGGACTTCTTTTTTTTAAAAAAAGAAAAAAAAAAGATTAATGCAGCTTGAGTGTTGGACAGTGCCAGTAACAGCTGATTGTCCCAAATCCACTACATCTAGCTGCGTTCTGTGCAACACAACTGCTGCGTTATTGTAAATTAATCTTCAGTCCTTTTCAGCAACTTCTGAATCTCTGACATTGAGTTGAGCAGATTTCAGCACAGTATGAAATTATAGCTACCAACATAAACCAGCTCAGGTTTGAACATGAGGCTTCAGCAGCAGTGGAAATACCAGCAGTTGTAAATTGTAGTTATTATGGTAAACAAATAAAAGGTCACTAGCTTATTATATCATACTGCCCTTTTATGTTTTATTAACCTCTGAGCTGGCAAACAGTCATTTCTGTAATCAGAACCTGATACTGTGCTGAAAAAGTATCACTTTCACTACATTCAACTCATGTAAAGGGTAACACCAATTTAAGTAGTACTGCCACATAACATGGGCATTTAAAGGTAGTTGTTACTAGCACCAAAGTATTCAAGACTGTGGTATTTAAGTACCACGTTAAAATCAAAGAATTTCTCTTTCCAAAGTGGGAGAAAAGAGAATGACCTACTGATCTTTTTTTGTTAAGGCGGAAGGCTTAGGTACATTTTATCATTAATGTTTTTGGTTTTATGGAGAATTACAGAAAGAAGGGAGATGAGGCAGCTTGTCACTGAAATGTTGAAAATTATGGAACAGAAGTGATGACTGGTAATGGTATCCATTTAGAAACAGCTCCACTTTTATCACTTCGTAAATCAGGTTAATTTAAAAAGCTGAGTAATGGAATTGTAACAACCTACTGGTCTTCACACTGCCAGTTGTCCTAATAGGGCCAAACCATGAACAAGGGAGGGAGCAGGGGGACATTTTTTAGATTTCATTATCCAAAGACCAGATGTCCCCTGCTAGTGAATTGGCACAGCCCTGAACGGTCCAGGTCACCAGGGCGAACTGGTTGCGGAACAAGTTGGCGTCAGCCTCAGGGTTGCTGGTCCTGAGGGCTTCGAGGTGGTTGAACAGTGAGAGGGGTCCAGAGCCCAGCAGGATGTGGGCGAAAGGACTATCTTTGGGAGATACAGCAGGGTGACAGGAAGTTCCTTCCACCCACAGAAACAAGAGAGGAGAAACACAGAAATACGAAGTGAAGGAAAGTTTTTTCAAAAGGCTGGACTATTTTGTCTTACAAAGTCAGAGAGCAGTAACAACAAAAACAATGAAACTGAAAAAAAGAGTTTTAAGTTTTTAAGCTAATAGGCAAACACAGACAAGGGTTTTAATTCCTCCAAACAGAAATGAATGATTGCTTACCAGCGACAGCGATGACCGGTACACTGAACACCCACTTAATACCAGTAAATTGCGTTAATTTGAAAAGCTGAGCAATGAACAACCCACTGGTTCTCATACCAGCCGTCTCTACCCATGAACAGGGAGGAGCAGGAAGGCTTTTTGCATTTTACTATTCAGCACCAGACGTTCCTGTGAATTAAGGCTGGAAGCCCTGAACGGCCCAGGCCACCAGGCTGCCAGAATATGCTGGCGCTGTTTCAGGCGCGCCGGAGGCTGGTGGCTGAACAGAGCAGAGGAGGGCCCATGGTTTCGCGGCGGCGAAAGGACTTATTCAGATACGAGGGCGAGCAGTGCCCGACAGAAATGTGAGGCGTCGGTTACGAAGCCAGCGTTGCCGGACTGTTTGTCCGCAAACAGAGAGCAGTAACAAACAATGAACCAGAAGAGCCCGAAGTTTTGCCAATAGCAAACACCAAGATGATGGTTTTAATCTACGCCTCAGGGCTGAGCGACTTACTACCCAACTACCGCTACAACCGCTAATACCAAATACCACCATCTGCCTGAAAATCAATGGAGGAAAATGAAAAGAGTTGAATAAAATGGTGCTGACCAGAAGCACGAAAGAAAAAGAATTAGCATATTATAGACATATATATATATATATAAACAGGTTCACCACCCGACTAAAGACACAGAAAGAAGGTTGAGTTTGGTTTTACAACAGAGCAGGAGACGCCCGCACAAAATGGCTGCGCCGGAACAGACGCAGGTTACTACCGTCGAAGCGAGAGCGGCAATTTCAGATACCAGGTGGTGCCCATCACTATGAATGACCCTGTTCACACTGTCACATTGTCATTTGATACATTTCAATAATGAAAAGAGATTATAGCTGCTTTGAGATAAAATGATGATTAAATGAATAAATCCCAACATCAGCAATACAACAAATACAACTCTATAAAAGCTAGACTGCAGGAGTTCAAAGCTCATAAAACTGATAATTCATTACTGAAGATACCACACTATACAGACATGCTGAGAGTTGAATCAGAGTATATTTCCACAGAATATGTCAATAATGAGCCCTAAACTGTAAAGAGCTTACTGTCATGATACGATCATTGATGATGCGGCACATCTCAATGTCCTCCAGGTCACTGTTTTCGATGTCTGTTTGCAGTCTGCGAGAGGCGCGGCTGTAGGAGCCAGAGGCTGAGATCAACCACTGCACTGTCAGGGCCTTGGGCAAAAAGTCAGGCCGCAACTGGAAGCACACATAGCATCCACAAGAGTAAATAAGTATTCTGAATAAACAAAACAAAATGGATGTGCATCTTCTGGGTAAATATAGATTATATAATCAAGGCAGCAATTAGAAAAAAACAATGAAAAAATAATGAAATGGCACTAAAAACAGGTAAACTGGCTACTTTACAAAGGTAGATGGTCAGTCATTTTTTTGTGGTAAGCAGATTCTTTGAGTCAAGTCAACCTTGATTTCTTCAACAACTCTCCCTCAAAAAGGTAACCACAATCTTAGTTTGTAAGATCATAATTAGACACTCACCCTCTTAACATTCCAGACTTTCCCATTGATCTGAGCCACCCGAGTACGAATAATCTTGTCGTACTTTGTCACATCCATCCGCAACAGATGATCATGGACCAACCTCAGTGCTATGTGACCTGCAAACTTTGCTGCTGTTTCAGCCAGCTGAGGAATCTGCTGTCCCGTGACCTGGTCCAGGTTCTTCCTGGTGTCCAGCAATGTGCCAAAGTACTGGTAATCCTAGGGGGGGGGGAGATACATCCCTGGATGAACCAACTTTTGATATCATGGTTCAATGTACAAGGTTGCTCTGGGTTATGGTTACTGGTTGAAAAATATTTATTTCACTTTTAGTACAGCTGGGTGACTTACTGCGTTACTGGGGGCGAATCTAAATGAGACTGAGGGAATGCCAGAAAAGGCAAGGAAAGGATATGCAGCATTATCCAACTTCAGAGGCTCCAACCTGGAAAATAAACACATGAGAAAGATTAGATAACATGGGGATGTATAAACACTGACACTGTTGATGGGAATGAAACAGACTGATCAGACTTACGCATTTGATTCCCAGTTGCCTTTTGTAACTTGAGAAAAGATGGGGGAGTTCACCTGAGGACAAAATAGTCATATACTTAAGTTACATTAATGATTTGAAAGTTTTAGAAAACAAATTGACAAATGAATGAATTGTATTGAACTGTGAACAGTACTACAGGCTTGTATTAACTGTGCCTCAAAGTCTGAGTCACTGAGAGTCCTCCACCTGTGGGTTTACCTCTTTCAGAGTGCTCTCAATCAGGCTGTGCAGCAAGGGACTGGCAGCTACTTTAAATCCAGTGCGACCTGGACAAGAAGACTTAAATTCAGTCATTCTGAAAATCACTTATCCTCACACTGTAAATATGGGAAAGTATTACACATGCAAAAACTGGTTGTTTTGGCCACTTGAGGACAACAGAAATAAGTTGTGAACACAACACTGACATTTCACATCATTTCATTGATCAGTTATATACTAGAATAGAATAGATAGATTTATTGTCGCTGTTTTTTCAGAACAATGAAACACCAATTAGCAACTCTTACAATGACAGCACAGATAAAAAATGTCAGAAGAATATAGAAATGTCAAAAAGAATAAAATTAAGTTAAATGAGAATAATGAATATAAAAATAGAGATGAGATAAAAGTAAAGTACAACAGACACTAACACAGCACAATGAGGTAGTGTGTATACAGTGGTCTAGTGCAAAATGGCAGGATGTCTGGGAGTATTGGGGGGTTGTTCTGGGGGTAGGGTTTATTGCACCGCAGTCTTAAATTTATTGCACTTTAATCTTGGATGGAGGGGGTGGGGGTGGGGGTTGTGACTAGTAAACTTGTTAGCAAACTCAGTTATTTACACATCCAGCAGATACGAACAACATTATCATTCATTTGGAGCTGTGGCCACCTGGCAAACATAAGTCCAATATTTACTCTTTTAGCTCCGATTTTGGTCTCTACCAACGCCTGAGGGAATTATCTGGCTCTATAGTTGCTAAATGCTAAGTTCACAAACTAGTCACTAACTGTATCTGATGTTGAGCAATGGGTTTTTGGAGCTTTTACACTGGAATAGTTCCCTGCTGTTGCCAAAAACAACACTATAAGAGCAAAGAGGTCAATATCAGTAATAGTTTAACAGGAAAACTGAAGACAAGTGTTTTCTAATGATGACAGAAAATACCTGCTACAACACCATCCAGGTTGATGTAGGAGAAGGCTTTCATGCTCAGAGAAGACAGATAACCCTAGATATGCAAAAAGAATAAAATAACAAAATTAAGTACAAACACCAATCAGCATCATTACTCCATAAAGGCTGCTGATCGAAAAAATACTTTATTACAGAATTAATCACACAATTCTCACCTCCATCCACTCAGTGGCACCAACACTCCCATATTCTCCAGCACTCCAGCTAGCAAACACAATGCTCCTCCTTGGCTTGAATCCGTCTGTCAACAAGAAACAACAGAAAGGACAGTTCCCTCACTAAACAGAAAACAAAGCATATCCAATGACTAGTTTCTTTAGCTCCTCTATGACATAAATTAGGAAGGATCTGATGTGAATATTAAGTGTGCATCCATTTAGTTATTATTATTTTAGTCAAAATCTTACTCAATTTCATATTAAAAACTAAACATCAGCTGCCATCGGGGACTTACCATTCTTCACCATGTCTGAGATGGAACGAGCCAGTTCAACAAGGACACTGGTGCCAACGGTCGATGTAGCAAAACCTGGACCCCATGCATCCCTCTGGGCACCAATGACCACATACCGATCTAAAATTTAAAAAAAGACAACGAGAAGACACTCATCACTCATATCTTTTACAGTAAACTGCTTTCCTGATCACAGTATCTTTCTCGTGAAGTAAGCATCTCATTGTACCTGCATCCACAAAGCCTTTGATGACGCCGAAGACATTATTAATCCTTTTCTCAGTAAGAACGTTGTTGACCTCCACAGTAATAACGTCCTTCTCGTCTCCCAAATTATAGTAGCTTTCCCATTCTCTTGGTGCATTCTGACCCCCCAGCTTTCTGTTGGACACAGATAATAAACATTATGTAAGCTTCTACAGAGACAACTACAATAGACAATTAACACGCAAGGTGAATATTTAAAGTTGACATACAAGGTGCTATATTCATTGTGAGCCTTTATAATATCTGTCTGTCTAAGTGCATCATTTCAGATAGTTCTTAGCGTTTTCTGAGCCTTACCTCAGAATTTTGTTAGCCATGCCTGTTGTGATGGTCTGAGCCAAGATTGTTGGTAGACCTGAAGACTGGACAGGAGGAAACTGGGTGTGGTTGAAGGAGGGGAAGCCTGGGGTGTAGGGATCCCCTGAACCCATGTGGACCTGGTACAGACAAAATGATGAGTTTTAGAAAGTTTGATCATGACAACGATTCTGCTGCTTTCCATCAGGGATAGACAGACAGACTCTGTCAGCCGGTCTGATGAATCGAATAGTCGACATTTCGGGGGCCTGTCCTATAACAGGCACCATTATATTTTCTGTTCCGCTTCTTCGTGTATTGGGTAAATGAGTGCAAAAAACAAGTTGAAAAAAAATTGTGAGAGAGAATCCTGATCTCAATTCTTAAAAAAATCGTGATTCTCATTTTTGAGAGAATTGTGCAGCCCTAGTTCAGATATTAAACAAAAGACAATTTTTACTTTACTTTGATACCTACACTCTTATACCCAAGATTACTATTCAAATCAAATATTCCTTTTTTTAAAAACATACATCAGCCAATCATGTGGCAGGAGTGTAGTGCACAAAATCATGCAGATACAGGTCAGAAGCTTCAGTTACTGTTCACATCAAACATCAGAATGATGATGAGACAACTCAGAGGAGAATGGCTGACAGCTACAGTGACTCAGATAACCACGCGTTACAACAGTGGTGAGCAGAAAAACATCTTAGGGTGTTGGGTATATTGAATCTAGAGCCAGTCAGGTTCCTCTCCTGTCAGCCAAGAACAGAAATCTGAGGCTACAGTGGGAACAAGCTCACCAAAACAGGGCAGGCAGGTGAAGACTGGAAAAACCTAGCCTGGTTGCACGTCACACCTCTGATTCCTGGGCGGCATGCTATCTTAAAATTGCTTACAGGATTGGCATTGAATCTAATAACACACCTTAGGGATGTGACAATTTGACAGCATGAATGTGCAGCAGAATCTGCAGAGATTATGTAATATTATCATGTCATCATGGACCAGAAAATCAAAGGAATGTTTCAAACATCTTGTGGAGTCTATGTCATGGACTGTATATTGTCCAGGTTCCAAGTAACACTTTTAACATTATGCTCCTAAACTCACATGTCCAAAGAGTGGAGTGTCATCGCCAATAGAGTAATCAACAGGGTCTGCGTAGATCAACACAGCAGAGGCATTCATTTTGGCAGCATTGGCAACCTGTAAGCAAAAAGAAAAAAAAAATAATGAAAGATTTATGAAAAAAAACAACAACAAAAAAAACAAACAAACAATCTATTCACTTCACTTCAGCTATAATTACTTTGTTGTCATTCAAACTTCCATACTTTAGAGTGTCTGAGGGGAAAGGAAAGTTTATAATAATGTTAAAAGTAACTTCTTTTTACTAAAACCACCCACCTTCTCAGCAAAACTGATTTTACCAGCTTTGACCAGCACAACCCTGCCACTCAGGTTAATGTTCTTGCCCCTCAGCAATGTAAAGTCGTTTTCCTGACCGTAGTGTGCAAACACAACAGCACCCTGGACAAATAAATGAATAAAAATTAGGGCATTTTCTATACTTAATTAAAAAAATGTTCTCTACTTAATTTATCTTGTGGATTACCGTTCTTGTTCCAGTGGCACTGTAGGACAGGAATCCATTTGGACGCTGCTCTGTCCCGTTGAAAACAAATTTATTGTAGCCAGAAACTGGGGGATCCTGAACCTTGACAAAGTGCTCATCAGTCCAGGTGTTCATGCCGTATTCTTTAAACTTCTTGAGCACCTTGTTCCCCAGAGCTTCATCACCAGGAGAACCAGCCCGGTGGCTGTTACTGGCAAACTCACTGTGATCAGAAGAAACAAAACATGAGGGAAAGAAAAAAAAAATGGAGGCAAGAAAAATGGAAACACTGAATACGATGTTAAACAGATCAAGAAAAATTCCAAGAATTGTTATTTTAGAAAGAAGCCAAAACTTCCCCACAGCAGAATCTACAGGCAGTGTATGGGGGTTTCGATTTACCTGAAGACAGATTCAAATTTGGTTGCACTGAGTTTTGCAGCCAAGAGGTTTTTGACATCATCCCAGTCCATGAGGGGAGCAGCACCTGTCTCATGGAGAGCAGGTTCTTCAAAAGGGAGCACAGAGGCTGCAGGGGTGGGAGCCAAATCCTTTTTCCGATGGACCAGGTAGCCAATCAAGTACCCTGAAAGAAGCAGTGGTTTCAAATAGGGGAACAACCAAAGACCGACAGCAACAATTACAATGACAGAGAGAAAAAAAAGCACAAATTGGTCCTTTGTCATCAGGACACAGCCACATAAAGCTATGTGTCATCAGCATAGATGGGGAAAGACAAACTGTGTCTGTGACACCACCAATACAGATTAATATTGATACAGAAAAGTAGTGGTCCTAAAATGGATCCCTGTGGAGCTCCACAGGTGTTTTGTTCAGAGTGATTTAATGTTTATAGAAACGCAGTTTCTTCATCTAATGACGCTTCTTACCGATGATAAAGATGAGTAGGGTTGCAGCTGCCATGAAGCAGAGGTTCTTGGGTGTGCGTCCAAACCTTTGAGCCACATAGGGTTTGCGGTTGGAGTTGTGATTGAGATGTTCTCCAACTCCATTTCCTCCAACTTCCTCATCCATGTCGGACGATAGCTTCATCTCCACCTGACTATTGTCACCCTCCATGTTCTGCGTCAAGTTGAAACGTGTGTAGGAGTGTGGCTCCCCATTAAACTGTAATGGCAGAAAAATGCAGTGATGAGAAAATATTGTTTAAATATTAAGCTAAGAATATCTATTTTTTGTTAATGGAACCAATTTAGATAGAAAGGCTTATTGCTATTCTATAAAATTTCCTCTGCCAAATAATCATTCAGCATGGTATTGAATTAAAAATATTTGTTCCTCGAGATGAAGAGAAAAACATTCAGTTATGCAACATAGCCATTTATAATAACAGTCATTTTAGAGTTGGTACCAATGATGTCCTATTAAGGGCAGAATGATTCCTTAAAGTTTGTCATTTTAGGATTTAGGCAGTAAGACTAGTTACAATACTCACAATTTTTGATATGGTTGACCTTGCCTGGTCCATTGCTGCTTCTAAGGATACTGAAAAGGGAAGCAAACAAAAGTCAGACTTTTAAACTGTAGACTTGGTGACTATGAACTTAAGACTTCATCATCAACCACCTTCATACTTCAGACTTTAGGAGGAGTACTATCTGAGGGCTATATTTCTTTTGCAGTGTGTACACAAAGTGTTACTGTTTCACTTGGGGGAAATAATGGTTTGTTCAAAGAACACATCCTACCACTTGTCCAAATATTCATGGAGTTTCCTTTTCAGCTAACTAGAAAGGAAGCACTGTTTCTAGGCACAAAAGACCAGTGTCCTGCACAGGTCAACAGACTCCATCTCTCCATGTGAACTCCATCACCAGAAGAATACAATAACAGCATAACTAGCTTCCCACTAGCTTCAGTTCAGAACACAAGCCAAACAAAGCAAGGTTTCAATTTAACAGAACAGGACCTGAAATGCAAGTCTTCTGTGTATTTTCTTTAATACTGTAATGCACAACTTGTGCAATAGGAGCTATGCAGCATGTGATAATCCTCAGGAGAGAGGCCTTTGTTGTAAGGTGCTTCATGTGTAAAGGGTCAGAAGGGTCAAAACCTGTATATTACAACACATGGATTTGATAATAACGAATCAGAATGCTTTCATGTAGGATGCTTTTCTGAACTGTTCTTATGCACAGACATTCATTTCTATTCTTAATACACATCAAGGTATAAAATATTACAGTACAGCATTTCTGACCACTCAGTTCACTGATATTTGATACTTGGGACACTCTGACACTGCAGAACCACCCCATTGCCATCCACTGCTATTTTTGGATGCCAACTTCATATAATAGCCTTTGAAAAACCACTATGATAAATTTGTGAATCTAACTGACTACAGAGCTTACTTCACAAAATTAGCTATCACCTAAGGTAACCAAATACAGTGTAAGCCTTATTTAACAGGTAACATGGGTTAGTAATGAAACAGAATTTAGCTGTGGTTTAGTGGTAAGACACTGGATGCAACTCCAGTGGTCAAGATGTGATAATCCAACATGTGAGAAACACAAAAGTATGTTTTGACCAATCTGGCTTGCTGTATGCAGCTTCAGAATCTGAGGTCTTCTTCAGAAACATACTTGTAAAACAAAACTGCAACCACTACTGCAGTGACAACTATGCATTTTTGGGAAATTACCCAACAAACTACATTGCTACACAAAAATAACACAATATTGAGAAGGCTGGTGTTTTTTTATTCAAATGTGGCACATACAAAAAGATGTTAACAGTAGAAGCAGTACAAAGATGCACCATGTCTCTACAACAGCACAACAACGTAGGAAACATAAATGAGATTGGAAAAAGGCTGTCTTATCGTTAACCTGGCATTATAATACACAACAAAAGGCCATGCAACCAGGTTAGGGCAATGTGTCTTATTTCCATGTCTTCATCTCTTGGCAACAGGGAACTCTATTGACATGGAACACTTTTTTAAAAATTATTCTTAGCTATGCATTGAAGAGGGGATACCAGTGCATGTTGCCCTACAACTAATGATTTTTCAAAACTCTTGCCTGCAGCAATCCTGTGCATCCAAATGAGTACAAACCAAATAAGACTTATGCATTCAAGACATTTGCCCATTTCTATAGCTTCTTGTGCACAATATAGGGGAAAAAAAGTTTTCATGAGGATGCAGTCACACAGAATCAACCCGTTGAAAACTTCACGATTTATTGTGTGCAGAAACTGGGATCTGAACATGACAAAGTGCTCATCAATTAGATGTACATTCTTTAAACTTCTTGACACCTTGTTCCCCAGAGCTTCCATCACCAAGGAGGCTGGCCGGTGGCTGTTGCTACTTCAAACTCACTGTGATCAGAAGGGAAATAAAAACAGGAAAGAAAAAAAAAAAAAATGACAGAAAATGAAACACTAGATCTGATGTAAACAGATGAAAAATTCCAATTATTATTTTAGAAAATGAAACTTCCCACAGCGGAATCTAGAGCGGTGTTGGGGTTCGATTTACTGAAGACAGATTCAAATTTGAGTTTTTCAGTTTTTATTAAGAGGTTTGACATCATCCCAGTCCACTGAGGGGCAACACCTCTCATGGAGGCAGAGTTCTTCAAGGGAGCAGGGGCTGCAGGGTGGGAGCCAAATCCCACTTTCCGATGGACAGGTGGCCAATCCTGGATACCCTAGAAAATGGTGGTTTCAAATAGAGACAACCCAAGAGCCGACAGCAACAGTGCAATGACGGAAAAAAAAGCACAAATTGGTCCTTTATATCAGGACACAGCGCAACTATATGTCGTAAGCATAGATGGGGAAAGACAAACTATGCTCTGTATTTACCAGCTGAATTAATATTGATACAGAAAAGTAGTGGTCCTAAAATGGATCCCTGTGGGCTCCACAGGGTGTTTTGTCAGGGTTAATGTTTACTTGACGCAGTTTCTTCACATCTAATATTTGCCTTCTTACCGATGATAAAGATGAGTAGGGTTGCAGCTGCCATGACAGGTTCTTGGTGTACGTCGGACCTTTGAGCCGCAGGACTGCGGTTGGGTGTGATTGAGATGTTCTGCTCCGGCACCTCCTTCCCCTCATCATAGCCGGACGATAGCTTCATCACCTGACCTTGTCACCTCCATATTCTCCGTCAGTTGACGTGTGAGATGGCTCCCATTTAGCTATAATGGCAGAAAATACAGTGATGAGAAAATATTGTTTTAAATATGCAGCTGGAATATATTTTTATTGTAGACCAATTTAGAATAGAAATTGCTGTTCTCCATTCTCTGACCATTGTTCTTGTATTGGTCCATCTTCTAGGATGAAGAAAAAACATTCAGTTATGCAACATAGCCATTTCTAATATGATCATTTCAGTGTTATTGATTATAATAAAAATAGAATAATTCCTCAGTTGACAGTAAGACTAATTCTAATCTCACAATTTTGATATGGATTTGTGCCACAGTCATTGCTGCTTCTAAGGATATAGAAAACACAAAAATCAGACTTACCCAAACTGTAGACTTGAACCAGGCTTTATCATCAACCACCATTTGGGAGTACTATCGAGGCTATATTTCTTTTGCAGTGTGTGGTATGCAGCTGTGGGGAAACAATGGACTTTGTTAAAACCGTCTGCTGTCCCAAAATATTAACAGATTCCTTTTCCTTCACTAGAAAGGAAAAGCACTGTTTCTAGGCACAAAAGGCCAGTGTCCTGCAGGTCTCAACGAACCCATCTCTCCATGTAGACTCCATCACCAGAGAATATGCTGCCTGTGACTTTTCCCACGGCACAGTTCAGAACTACATTAGGCAAGTTTCAGTAACTAGAACAGGACCTGAAATGCAAATGTTCTGTGTATTTTTCTTTAATACTGTAATGCACAACTTGTACAATAGGGCTATACAACTTCTGATAATCCTCAGGAGGCCTTTGTTGTAGGTACTTCATGTATGAGATTAAACCTGCTCCTTTGCTTGCTTGGATTTGATAGCGTAGCAGTCAGAATACTTTCTATAGGATGCTTTTCTGAACTGCTTCTTGCTTACACAGACATTCTATTTCTATTCTTAATATCAGGTATAAAATATTACATTTTGTATTTCTGACCTCGGATCACTGATATTTGATACTTGGGACCTCATTTTTAGAGCCACCCCATTGTCCACTGCCTTTTGGATGCTTCCATATAACCTTTGACCTATGATAAATTTGTGAATCTTTGACTGGAGCTTACTTCTACAGATTATGACTGTATCACTAAGGTAACCAAATGCAGTGTAGCCTTATTATGAGTAACATGGGTTAGTAATAAGAACAGAATTTAGCTGTTTGGTATTGAATTTCTGGATGCATCAGTAGTCAGATGTGATAATCAACATGTGAAACACAAAGTATGTTTTTGACCAATCTGGCTTGCTGTATGCAGCTTCAAATCTAGGGTCTTCTTCAGAAACATACTTGTAAAAACAAAATGCAACCACCTGCAGTGACAGCTATGCATTTTGAGTGCAACAAACTACATTCTACACAAAAATAACACAATATTGAGAGGCTGGTGTTTTATTTCAAATGTGGCACTTTAAAGGTATTAACAGTAGAAGCCAGTACAAAGATGCCATGTCTCTGCAGCACAACGTAGGAAACAAGTGAGATTGGAAAAAGGCTCTTATGGAACAACACAAAACATAATACACAACAAAGGCCATGCAAGCCAGGTTAGGGCAATGTGTCTTAGTTCCATGTCTTCATCTCTTGGCAACAGGGAACTCTATTGACATGGAACACTTTTTTAAAAATTATTCTTAGCTATGCATTGAAGAGGGGATACCAGTGCCTGTTGCCCTCAACTAATGATTTTTCAAAACTCTTGCCTGCAGCAATCCTGTTCGTCCAAATGAGTACAAACCAAATAAGACTTATGCATTCAAGACATTTTATACATTTCTTTATAGCTAACCTTATGACACTGACATCTGAGGGGAAAAAAAGAGTTTTCATGAAGAGTTAGGAGAAGGTCACACAGTCAACCAAGTAACTTCATAAGCAAAGAAACTCTTACGCAACCCTAAACCTACTTCTAGTGAGCAGACGTGATGACCTCTGACTCTGACCTTAAGTAAAGAAGGAAGAAAACCTCATAAGTAATCCTTGTCTTATCAAGCCCTAGAACAGGGTTAATCCCACAGCTTTTAACAATCAACACTTAGTATGGACCCAAGTTAAACCTGCTAAACTTTGGACTGAATAAGTCACTGGGAACACTGCTTTGTTGATAGTAGGCCCAAGCAAAACCTGCACGCTTAAAACATGGTCAAATTTGGTTCCTAACTTTAATTTTGGTTCATGATTGCCTGTTTAGTGTAAACAAGGTCATGAAAAAGAGGTGAAACAAAAACTGGAAACGAGATACAAACACTCAGAGCTTGCCTGTAGTGATTATGATGTGTGCTGTGCAGCCAATCAGCAGAAAAAAAATCTTAATGACCCCCTACAGGCCAATTCACCAGCTCCACTGGAAGGAGAGCCAAGCTGGACACTGGACACATTGCGTGAGGAGAGCTTGTGTGGGCAAATGCCAAGGGGACACAAACCCTTGGGCAGGCAGGCCTGCTCTAATTTGCCCAGCCAAAGCATGGCCTTGCTGAACTCCCAATAGCCTGCTTCCAAGATAGCATAGACAAAAAGCCTAAACTTTCAGTCCAAGCATATTTCAATGACGCAAATGAGGGTGCTGACATGGTGGAACCTGGCTATACAATAACTTTAGCTCAGAAAACACTTTGGCTATTCTAGGCATTATGAAGTACAGCTAACATTAGAACATGGCTTGGCCTCAGACAGCCCCAGGACTGCCTTGACTTTTATAACCTTGAGGGGGTGTTACAACCCCATTAAAAACTGCACTACATTAGCTCTGATGGTCAAATTAAGTTAATTAGTTTATGGACAAAAGAAAACCGTTAGCTGCCTCAAATTTTCTTATTCATGGCCTGCTTTGCAACACAACCTAAAGGTCTGACTAATATGGACTTGGTATCAGATAAGCTGCTTTGTAAAGCTAATTGCTCTCTAAGGTGGGCTGAGCTATGTCTATAATCTTACATACCAAACATACCGAGCCTTAGCAGTGTTAATACTTTAATCAGATTAGTTATTCTTTGAGTTGAGAGACCTATGGATATTAGCAATATAAAATGACACAAATAAAGAACGCATCTGTACACACTCACAAGACAGATACACAATAAACACAAACAACTTAAAAGTGATGGCATGTGCTTTATGTCGCTGATGAGGTCCACTTGCTTGTATCAGTCTCTGAACCACAAAAAAGAGGCATGACTTGTATCTCCATTGAATAATTTTGACATGTGTGTGCACGACAGAGATAGTAAGAGCAAACTTGAGTCACACCCTTCTGGGAACAGCACAAGCACGCACAGCCTGTTAGACAGGCTAAATGAGGCAGGACAGCATGGGTCCTGAGCTTTGACAGAATAATGATATTAGACAATGTGTAACTGTAGCCAAGGCCATTAAGATAAAAGATGAAGGACAGCCTGCTGTTCTCACCTGTTGCTGATTTTTTTCCTCTAAAGATAATGACCCCCCCCCAAAGGCCTGCATAGCCTTGCTTCCTCATAAAGTTCTTGGTAAGTGAACAAATCCCTATGAAAGGGACCATTGCTTCATGAAGAGTTGGTTACTAAAGCTGTAGCAACAAGTTCTAAAATTACAACACCACTATTGTGAACTCAGTTGAGGGTCACAGAGGAGAGGCAAAGACATTGGAGAAACACTACTCTCCCATGCAATAACTGAATCAATCTCTCTTATTCACTACATTATTAAATTAAACCAATGAGAAAAACCTACACAATCACATGTAGTTATGCATTTTAAACTGCAGACATGATCATTTACCAATGAACTTTTCACTCAAACAACTTAAGTTACTCCTTAACAACATTACATGACATACTTATTACTAGCTAGTGCAACCTTAAATACACCTGCCATAGGCATAACATAATAGCTATAATTACAGTCAGGCTGCCATTACACCTGTATTTTACATCAATTTGTGTTTATGTGTATATTCCGCTGCTCTTGCAAAACAAACTGCTTGTCAACACTTCAAATCACTCACAGTAATCTACTATCATATTTCATAAAATGTACATTTCATCCAAGAGGAGCCATATCAACTACTTACTGATAAAACAGTTTTCTTCCTGTTACAGTAAGAGCTTCGAGAGGAAGTTATGCCTGTGAACTTCCAAGCATCCAAATATCATACAATTAAGGGAAAACCCAGTCTAACAAGCAGTTTAACTTTAACTGGAAACACAAATGGCACAACAGGAAATATAAACCTTCGCAGAAAATGGCACCTTTTAAAATCAACGTCTTCTGGGGCAGTATATGCACCAAAAAAATGAGATTAAGTTCAATCATTTGAGAGTGTGGAAATGCAGAGGCAAACCTACCTCAAATACATAGAATCAAACATTACTTGCATTTAAAGGTACAGATATTTTAGGCAAAAAAACATTACATAAGCTATAAATAAGCATAAAATATGTTCTCATTCTTTACTGAGGAGTTTAATTTCAAATGTTTTCCTCTGACAAAAATCCCCATTTAATCAGGAGCATAACCAAAAAAAACCACAAAAAAATCATACAGATTTTTTGCTGCTCTTTCAAGGAGACTTTGTCCTTGCTGGAGAGAGGACCACAAGAGAAAACAGAGATAAAAGGAATAAGGAAACATCGCAGAGGGAAGAAGTAGTGAGGTATGGGTGAGAAAAAGGCAAACAATGATAAGGAGAGCAGGAGAGGAGAAGGAAAGGGGAGAGGAAAAAGTGAGGTGCGGGAGACAAAAAGACATGGTGAGAAAAAATGAACAGTGGGTGGGGGTCAGGGGTGAGCTGGAGTCATTGTGCAGTGGCACATCATGTGAGAGTCACACTGGGCAAAAGCTCCAAGTAACTCATGGGAAAATGAGCCTGAGGTAGAACAGCGAGGCAGGCAAATCCCATTTATTAGGCCTGCACCACTATTCTTAAAACAGCAGCACATTCTGAATTATGAGTGGCAACACAGGATGCAGTTGTATTCTACACAGAGGAAACAATGATCTTTTCTCAGCTTTAAGATGATTTTTTTTTTTAATTATTATAACTGTAACAGGTTCTGGCAGTGACTTTCCCAATAGTGGGTCTAACCTTTATGCCCAGGGCCCCACCCACCAGGTGGCACCGCAGGCTCACACTTTGCTGTTGGTTGAGGTTAACCTAATTTTGGGTCAGTAAAATGTACATTTTAATCGACAAATACAACTAATGATGTACACCTAAAACACTCCACTTAATGCTGCTATACTAATGAACACGCTATTGCTGTTTTTGTGACCTAAAATGCAAGTTGACAATAATAATAATTACAGAGAAAGGCTACAGTCCACAGTTAATACGAGTCCACCCGCTGCTCGTCGTGTTGAATGTCTCACTAATAACAGCTCATCCAGAACCAAATCTATTTCCTTTCCAACCACATATTAACACAACATCTCTGCGAACCACTGGGAACAACAAATCGATTTTCAGCTTCACCCATATGTGGAAAAGCAGGCTGGATTATTTGATCACCGTCTGTTACAGAGAAGGATTTTGTCGTAAAGATAGCGTCGGTTTCTCTACATAGCAGGTGACTGTCAAGGTCAGAAAAAGGGGCAGTGTAACGTCTACCTACTGACACCGTTATCCTTCAAGGCGGGTCAGGGAAGAAGCTAGTTGTGCTTGATAGCAGCGGGACTTGACGAACGTGACTACCGGCTTTCCTCGTTATGGCGCCTTGTTCACTGGCAACGTGACAACCACACTGCTGAGCATACCGGCCTAATCTGCAGTGTGATGAAGTACAGAGGAAGCGTGTCTACCAATAAACTGACACATATCGTAACCACCTCCGGTGCACGAAGTTATGCTTACTCTGACATAATAGTACGCGACAGGGTTAGCATTTCATTCATAAGGTTACTCAAAAATAAAGTTACTTAAAAGGAGTAAATTACATGTGCAACATTACTGCCATTTATTGACACGCTCCCTAAAGAAAAACGAGGGCTTATGTGCTTCCACAGAGCACAGTTTGAATCGGAGTTAACGTTAATTCAGCCCAATAATATTTAACACTCCTCCATCTCAGCTTGAACCTTTGAAGTTCGCCGTGTATAAAACTCTCACCTCTTCACCACAGCTCAAAGCGACCAAGTTCTTCTGACAGCCGCTAACACGAGGGTCCACTCTTCCTGTTTCCTCGCTGCTTGCTTTCTCCCTTGCCGGTGCCCTTGACCACGCACACTGCTGTTATACGAGTCTGTTAACTTACACGTCACTTCCCTAGCGCCAAATTAGTATGTCATCGCGAGATTCTGTCTGCTCCTCCGTTGTAGTGTAAGAGCAGAGGAGGGTGCTGTGAGCTACACGTGGTTTTTCTTACTTTTTATCCAGTTGTTTCTCACCATATATGTTTAAACAAATGTCACTTATTTATAAATTATATACTGTAATAGTTATTGAATCAAGAAGATCAATATTTACGTACAGTGCTTTTCTAGAGCACTGAACAATTTGAGGTACATGTTATTTCCTTAGTACCTGCACTTCGCCACATTAATTATTATTGTCCACCACATTTATTAGATGACTTTACTTGCTTTGTAAATCAAGATTGTATACAGAAAATATAAGATGAGCTACTTTTTAGTTCATGAATGAAGGACTTAGTATATTGTCTTTTTAGAATGTGGTATTGTCTCTTTTATTTAAGTAAAGGACCTGAAAACTTCTACCACCTCTGGCCTATAGTATACCCATAAGAGCTTTCTCATCCAAAAGTAAAAGAAAGATATTTACATGTTGCATATCTTCAGACAAACTTTTAAAATTCCTTTCAAAACACAATTACCTCACTAGTATTCTAGTTTGGGAAGAAGCCTGAGGTTCTCAACCATCGATTACCTTGAATGACCTCTGGTGTGTCACAGACAAACTGGCGACTCCTGCAGCTCACCTTGAAATGAGAACAAACACCATACCTCTGTACCCAGAACTGTTAACTTTTAGATCCTAGGTATCCACAAAATAGCATTTACTTCATGCTGCAGCTGTGAAAATATCAGCTCTAGGAAAGGTAAGGAAGTGTGGGCCTATTTAGTTTGGGCATCAATGTGCTGACTAAGTCAGACACACTGATTTTTTTTTCCAGTTAAGTTGTCTGGGACTATTTTTGCTTCTGTTTCGTGTTTAACACACCTGTGAAGTCACTGCTAATATCCAGAAGTCGGTTTTATACAATTTAAGCTTAAAGTTAAAGGTTTAGAAACTCTCAGCCCTCTGTTACTGAGGCCTGGTAACAGAAACACTGGTAAATTAATTAGTGCAAGGACAGAGGTAGTATGATGGCCTTTACATAACAGAAAAATACACAATTCCTATGCCAGCAGCTTAAAATGGAGACAATATTAATAATTTCCCCAGTGTTATGTCCATACAGACAGGGTGTCCAAATCAACAATCCCTGTGATTGGACATTTATGGTGGGCAGGAGCAAAGCAGTCGCCACTGGTGGTAAATTATTAGTAAATCTTTGTAAACAGGTGATTCTTTTTATTTTTTTGATGCTAGGTTTTGCAATCTCGTTTATTTACCATCACTTTTAATTATTGATTTTTGAGTAAAAACAGCCATATTAAGGTTGTGTTACTGTCCCTTTAATTGCTCTTTTGGGTAGCTTCAGTAATTATATGTTTATACCTGGTGCCAGGCTGTTAATGTGTACTTTGCACAAAGCAGTCATTGGGTGGTCTGAGCTCAGGTTTTAATAATTTTCCCACAGTATAATCTTCTCACATTTTCTATCATTTTCTGTCATTGCTTTGAAATTTCAGCTGATGTTGTTTAGAAAACCTGTTTTCCAGGCAGCCATGCAACAGCTTTTAAATCCTCTGCATTTTACAACATGCATGTCCGTACTCAAGATTAAACTTTCAAAGCTGCTGTATATCTCCTGCTAAACAAAACAGTGGACATGATGGGAATTTATTCCGTCCTCTCTTAGAAACAGCAGTCTTACCATTAAGAATTTAGAGCTCTGAAAGTTCAACGGCATTTTTTACAGCAAGTCGTTGTTGTAGTTTCATGCAATCGCAGGCCAAGAATGTAAAGTCACCATAGAGATAGTGGTCGGAATGGATTTGAGCGGTCTCTTTTATCTGCATAATCACTACTTGACACTCTGATGTGGTCTCGCTGGTGCTAGACCTGTCAAGCAACAGGTAATAATGCTCTGACCTGTGTTGTTTGGTTGAATTGTTGGACTCTGAGGCAGCAGCACAGCAGGCTAACAGATTTCCACAGTATCTGTAGCTGTCATTCATGTCACTGTAACAATACTCCAACTGTGTGAAAGCAATGGAGGAAATGTTTTCTCAGAAACAATAGTAATGAAAAAGCAAGGCGGAGGTGGTTCTGGACTTTGTCTGTCTGGATTTTTTTTTCTTCACATGCACACACACACACACACACAGTATTCACACACAAACTCAGGACTAAACCACTGTGCTGAAATTATTAAGAAACACCATATGCAACACCTCAGTTCCTCTCTCACACAGGAAAACATCCTCCTCTGTGATCATTTTTGACATAACTAAAACGGTTAGAAGAACAGTTAAATGATTAAGCACAAGATCTGTACTTGTTTTATTTTTTCTCATTGTTACAGTTAACCAGCTGGATAAGCTTATCCCATTCTGTTGTAGGACAGTGAAATATTAGAAAAGAGATATTGTGTATTATATTATTAACGTCTTTTGGGAACTTCAGATGGATTCCAGACCTCCTTATAAATTGTAATTATAAATGTGTAATTGTAATTGCAAATAAACTTGATTTCAGAATAGATTTTTAATCATTCTAGTGGCATGGCTCAAGTGATGGCTATGCCAGATGATCGGTCCATAACAAATGGATTTCCATTAAATTAGATCAAATTACTTATTCTTTAAAATAACTTGACATCTGATACACAGATTAACAAAAAAATTGTACTGGCATCCATGGTTCCCAAAAGATGTATTCTAATACATTTTTTGATCCCCTGATTTTTCTCCCAGCACTGCTATGTATGATGTTTTCAGTTTCGAGTGAAATATCTTGACAGCTTTTAGTTGGGCTGATGTGAAACTTGCCACAGGTCTTCAAGGTCTCAAGAAGATAATGACTTCCACTTCCACTTTTTATCTGGCACAGTCATTATGTTGCATTTTCCATTTGCAAAAAACTTATACCTGCAAAACGAATGACATTATTACCAATCTCCACCCAATCTGCTATGAGATAAGCGCTACTTAGCAAATGTTTGCATACTAACAGGTTGAAATAAGACAACATGAACATGGTGAACATTTCTTGGTATGTCTCAACCTTTCGAGTCATTTTCCAGTCTAAAATGTGTCATTTTATTTTCAATATATTCCCCCTGGGGGTCAGGGCCCCCACATTGAGAACCACTGTCCTAAACATCAGCCTCGTCATCGTTTACATATTAACAAGTGCCTATGTACATCTGCACAGAGCTGCTAGCATGATTGTGGAATCAGGATAAAATCAGAAGCTTAGTTACAAAGTAGACAACTGTACAGCTGCTAGTGAATCCCACTCTTATCTTTACTTCAGGTGTCTTGGAGGAGCTCAGGGCTGTATGAGGAAGAAATATGTCTTCCTTTTCTCATAATGCTGCTAAATCCTGCTAAGAGACTGTTTCAACACCTAAATCTGTTTGTTTCTGCAGAAAAGACAATTAAGAGATCAGGCTTTGAAGAATATAAACTAAGTTGAGGAGATTCTCTCTTTGAGAAAAGCAAATGAGGGTGGTCTCACAGTAACCTCAGCTGGACTCACAAGCTTTTATGGATAAACTGCTTTGTTGTAGTACCTAACAAAACTAGCCTGTTAATGATAGCTTATGTTGTCTCACTTACAGTATACTGTCAATTACACGATTCCCAAAAGCCAGGTGAAAGAGATTTTTTTTTATCCTTTGTCTTGTTTTGATGGCCTCTTTTTCTCTCTTACTACAGTTTCAAATTATCAGGTGCTTGGGTAATTCTGAAACTGTAGGTGATTTTCAAGCTGTTGTGTGCTACTGTATTTATGACAGAGGAAGTGTAAATAGATGAACCACTGAACACCTGCATTCTATTTATGAAAAAACTAAATACAGAGCGGAAAGAGTTAGTGAAAACCACTTCAGTAATCTTCTTTAATTTAGTAAATTTCTTTAGTTTTGCTGCGTCAGTTTAAGGGTCTCTCTTGAAATTCAAAGCCTCATTGTGATATTCATCTGATAAAAACCCTGAGCAGATGTTCACGGGCTAATGCCTGACACGGTTCAATTCAGAGTGACTCAAAATTAAGGCTCACCCATCTGGTTTATGGTGAGCTTGGAGAGCTCAGTGAATCAAATTTTGTGTTTGGCCTTGAGAGGTTTTTCTCTCTTACTGGAAACCACGATTCTGCAGCTGCTGACACAGACAGTCTCACACAACCTCAACACATACCTGCAAAGGGGAACCAGACCAACACAAACCAAGATTTCTCCTTAAACCCATGGAAAATGCACGGTTTAGTTCAAACCACAATAACTATGCACAGACAAAAACAGTTCTGGCCAGAATATTTGGTGTCATGGTACACTGGTAAAACATTTTTTTCCAACCTGGGTTGAATTAGGTCAGGTTGAACAATTAGGCAATCATATACAAGGTGCATAGGAGGCAAAAGTAAGTATTGTGAGCTTTGTTCACACTGTCAAAACCACGTGTGATCATAAAACTTTGGGAAATATTAGGTTTTAAGTGAATGATCTCTTTGAAGGTGCCATTTTGAATTCATTTTGCTAACATTAACACGAGTGTACTGAATCTGCTCATCCTGTGCACCTGTATGAGACAATGGTCATACACTCTCTCTTCCTGCCTTTTTCACTGGAACACTATCTGTTGTCACCTTCCCCCAGCCTAACAGTTATGCATCACTTTCCCAGAAAAGACATCCTTATCTCTGTCCCACCCATGAGCTCTGCGAGGGGAACCCCATAGTCGGTATAATCTCCCAGCATGTGGACACGGTAGCCTACAATCAGCCTTCAACAGTACCCACTGTGCACATGTGAGGAACAATGTAATGTGACAGGTGGAATGTAGACACTCTACCCAAGTCGATACAAGACGTGGTGTCTTGGCACAGTTGTTCCAGGATGTGTTAAAGAAATTACAGCTGCACCACTGTGAGACATTTCTAGTAAAAAATAGACAAGGAAGTAGTGAGTTCTAGTTATAGTAACAATGAGTAGGTGCATACAAAGGCATCTCTTGGTATGTTTATTTCCTCCTTAGCACGCGTGGATAGAAAATAAGGAAATAAAGGGAGATAAAGTTAAAAAAAAGGGGATGTACATAAATCATGCATGTCCATTAGGATCCCCAAATCCAACTGCCTCTACTAAATCTCCATCTGAAGCTTGTTCTAAACTTTTGTGTAAAAATGCTGAAGTAAAAAACAGCCATCACAGTCGTTGAGAAGAGACTGCCACAGATGATGCAACTCTCATCTTGGATGAGGGCAGCTGGGGTCACAGGGAGGGATGAACAACCTTTTTCGTTTTTTGCTGTGCTGCAGACGAACGATAAACTATCTGCCTCAAAACACAAGCATGTTTATGCACCCTGGGCTTGGCTCCAAAAGGCTCTGACATCTTCAGTTACGAGACACGACACCTTAAGTTTGACACAGATGTGACAGATATATGTACTTTTATGATTAGCATGAGCTTCTACAAGTGTGTCCCAGCACTTACATGGTTTACATTTAAATGTAAGGGTTCTTCTCAGTGCCTGAAGAGCTTTTTCCCCACTGATGATGACTCTGTTTCTAACCATGCGGACAAATACATGAGTCCACATTAAAATTTTGTTTAAAGCTTGTTCAACAGTTAAAATATAATGGAGCATGTTAGCAAAATTAACAAAAAGCATAATTAAGCCTACGCCATAGTTATACGTTTATGCCATTTTGTACTTTGCAAAAAATTCAAATAAATCCCTGAGTTACAGGTCTGCTCACAGGCCTTGACAACAGTGACCACGTGTGTTTGGAAAAAGAACAGCACCAAGGGTGAAGTAAAAAAATATTTATTGGACAAACATGTTAGCCTCACAGACTTTCTCAGACGCAAATGTGCTTAAAAACACCATTATACATAACTCTCATACACATTAATTCACACATGTCAACAGACCACAACACCCAGTGTCCACACACACACACTCACACACATTCACATCTGCAAACAAGCTGGACATTATTTCTTTTAGTGGCTGGGTCGGAAGGGAAACGGCATCCCTGTCATGAAAGGCTGAGCGGGGTACTGAGGGTGAGAGGAGGGGTGGGTGGCGAGAGGTGTGTGCGGGGTGTGTGCAGGGTGTGTGGGGTGTGTGGGGTGTGTGGGGTGTGAGGCGATGGGGGAGTGAGCTGCATGCGGGCTGAAGGCCAGTGGAGGAGTGTGGATGTTGTTGTAGTACATCACTGGGCCGGACAAGACCAGCTGGAGCAAACTGGAGATACAAGAACACAAATACAGTGAGGACACACAGAGAAGATGAAGAAGAGAGGAAAGAGAAAGAGAAAAAAATGTTAACAAGGAACCAAGAAGCAGATAAATGGGGTGCCATGTTTACAAAATATAACAGTGTTAAGCACTACAACAAAAAATCTGCGGGTTGAGACACATCCAAAATACAAAGGGGCCATTTTACAACTACATTTACATTAAATTGTAAATTGTAAGCCATTTTTTAGGGCTTCACAATTGGATTATTCTTCATTTAAATGCCTACTTCTACAAGTAAGATAATAAAGAATAGTTCATCAGCTGTGTTTGTATGCAACAAGCTCTTAACGTGAATAAAGGGTTAACTAAAGCATGTGTGTATAGAATTAACCTGACTGTGACAGTCTTAAACCGGATGCTTACTATAAATATGTTGATGGTTGTAAGACCGATCCCACTGTGCTGTGAGTGCACCTAATTCACAACAAGCTGAGAATAGCTCTGTTTTAAAAGGCAAAGCAGCCTGAAATTACACTTATCTCTGCACCAGAAATCAACTGTCAATTACAGGACTTTAATCTGGATTGTTGGTTGAATAAAACAGGTTTTTATTGTATCTTTTTTTCATCAGGGAAGTTTATTGGTCCACAGTTCAACACCATTTACTGTCTTTACTTTACTGTCTTGCGCATAGTGTAGGACAAACCAGAGAAGGTTTTGCTCGCCACATGAGAGTAATGGTTACTATGGTTTATCATTCTAGAAAAAAAAATCTAGTTGCCAGTGGAAACTGTGCTAAAGACATTCAACACTTATTGGTTCTTACTTGTTGTGGGGGAGGCGGGAACAGATGGCTCTCAGATCCTCTGTAGAGACAATATGACATGTTAATAAGCACTCAAACACCACAGCAGGATGAAACAATGTATGACAAGTAATCTAACCAGTGAATGAGTTACTTATTTAACCACCACCTAAAGCTGAAATCTGTAACTTCACATGTTGCCCAGCACACTAGCTGGGAAAATGTGATGCTACTGGGCTTATGCTTTTTTTATCTATGAAAATGTGACATGGAGTGATTTGTCAATTAAATAATACAGCTACCAGCTTTAAGTATACAAATATCCTTAAATTCTTAGTTCAGATTTTCCAAACTATAAGTGTCTGTTGTTGGGAGCATTGTAAGCTCTCAGCCTTTCATTGTCTTTTGTAGATAGCACAGTAAAGGCTGACAGGACAGAGAAAGATAAAGCACATACACTCAGACGGATTTGAATGTCTGCAGTTGAAATGATTTCCAATCTAAGGCCAGATACTGAAACTATGATGATTTTTGAGTCAAGCTACAACCTGGCAGGATTCCTCCTTACAAAGCAACTCTCTCAGTCTTCGTCTCCTCTCTTTACCTTCCGAGCTGCTACCTCTGTCCCACTTTAAATTTTTCATCCCCTTTGTCCAAACTCTTACCTCTCGAGCAGAGCAGTGCTCCATTGGCCATGGCCACCTGCAGGGCCTGTGCCAGCCGGTCCAGGGTCAGCTGGGACAATGCGTGTGTGTCTGCGGATGACGCATGCGTATGTTTGTCAGCCTGGTCCAGCAGTCTAGAAAGGTCAGAGGTCAGTGCAGCCAAGGATTCCATCTGGAGCAGAGCCAGGCGACCGAAAAGTCCCTTCTCATTTAGTATATTTGGCAGGAGCATGAACACCTAAATGTAACAGGAGATGGACAATGGGAAGGGAAAATGGTTCGATAACCTTCACTGTGTATGTTTTGTGTACTGAAATGTATATGTATACTGTACATAATTTTTATCGATGAACACGCATATACCTGTAAAACACTTAGATGAAGCGCAGAGAAAAGAGGTCCCATCTCTGGCTCATTCTGAGTGGTGCCATTGGTCAGCGCCTGCTTATTGTCTCTCCTGTAGGCCAGCGGTGCTTTGACGCACCAGCGCACCAACCCTCCTAATGGTGTGACATCAAGTGAGCTGATGGGCTGGCTGCCAGAGAGGGGCGTATTCAGGAAGGTGATTAGGACCAGACGAGGGTCATCTTGGATCCACGACACAATCATCTGGAGGAGTTCTAGTGGAGGGGTGAGCTCCTCTACGCACGCATGCACACACACACACACACACATAAAATTGAATTGAATTGAATAATGTGTACAAAGTAGAGTTTGCATCTGGGATTTTTCCGGGACTGGGTACAAGTGCAAAAGCTACAACCAGCCAGTTGTTTTCATTATCTTCTGATTTTTTTTTTTATTTAGTCTGTAAAATAACAATAAATAATTGAAAAATACTGGTTATAAATTCCACGAACTAAGGTGCACATGTCTGGTTAACAGGCCAAAACCCAAAATATTCTGGTAGTAATAACTGTTACACTGGTAAAGGGTTAGAAGAGAGACTTAAAAGTTTGTTCAATGTCGACAAACAGTCCTTTAACTAAGTCACAATTAACAGCATGACTGACGAAAATATTGTGAAATTCATTGTGTCCTTTCATACCTCGCTGTAAACGTGAAGCTGACAAAAATATCGCTCTAACAATGTGCTTAATGAGTGTTATATTGGTGTGAAACCATTTCCAGGCTCAGATAGTGCAATGTGTCTCTGGCATCGTTACACCAGCGAGCCGTGACGGTTAGCAAACATGCGCTATCACGTACCTTGACTTCGTCTTTTCTGCTGAAACACTTACCGCCTAAAGTCCAAGCCGTCAGGGCGACGAAGAGGAGACCGCGTAGAAAACAAACTTCATGTTTCCTCTCCGACACCGACCATTACATCGTCCTTTATCCTGCGCGTATACTATCGCTACAGGGGGATCATTTAGGGGTGCACAACACTTCCTGATTTCTCTGTAAATACGTGACGCCAGGAAAGACGTCGGGTGATACAGGGTCTGTCGAATATTAATATCGCACACATGAGCGACCTGCTGAGTGACGGTTGGCATTTCCTTTTTAATTTGTAATTTTGAGACAGAAAATCATTAATTAAATTATTCAGCTGACATCAACAACAACAACTTTTTGTGAGTAACTTTATAAATTTTATAAACAAAAGTGAATTAGGTAGAACATATCGAGCCCTGAACAACGTACATGTATTAATTCTATTGACAGTACTCAAAAATACTGTACATTTGAGAGAAACAAACCGAGAGAGCAACAACGCTGGTTCATAGGAGGAGAACAATACAAGTACCTTTGACTGAACGTGTTAACGCTGTGGGGACTCATATCACCACCACCAATGTGAGACATTTCCTTTACATGCACACATTCATTCAACGCATTCACACTTTTTTAGTTGTTTGGGTTGAGAAACAATGAAACTTTCAACAAAACACCTTTGCATTGTTATAACCAAAAGATAATATTAGGCTCCAGCATTGCATATTTCTTAAGCAGAACAGTGTCATCATAAACATCTCCCTGTATCTTTTTTGTCTCGTGCCTCTAACCACATATGAACAAGTGTGAAAGATTTCAATAAGACTGGACAATATATGAGAAAACAAGCATACAAAAATAACTGACTACTGTACTTACATCTTATCAATAATCACTAGGAAGGCAGTTCTTAATCAACTTCCTGTATATATCATACTAAAATCAAATGCCTGTGCATCTCTTCTAAAAGAATGTCACTGTATTTTTAATTCCATTGCATATTCTGTAATTTGGTGCTTTAGAGCTCATAAAATACACGGTGATAATGAAGAAACATAATTAAACAATGTACATTTCTAAACAAAATCATTCTAATATGAGACACACACTGAGGGTCAAAGTGCATTTTAAATTCCACTGCGTACTGGCAGTTACGGTAACTGCTGAGGTGTGGCAACTTTAGTTGTGCTTACGAAGATCATAAAATGTGCATCATCTGTGACTCCACCCAACACCACTGAGCATCGTAACCCAGCAAAACCTCCTCTCTATTAGGTGCACTCTCTTGCTTCCATTTCCACTTATTGTTCTGAGAAGCTGAAACTCTCCTGGGGGCAGACTATGCACTGTCGTCTCCCCGGTTCCTGGTGATAAAACTACAGTATCCACTTTCACTTCTTTTCTTGCCCTGCTAGATCTAGCAAACTCTTCTGATGGTCCTAACCCCAATATTCTTGTAATTGACTGCTTCCAAGTCCTGTGGTTGTGACTTATGCGAACTGGCACTGTTGTGCCTGAGACTGGAGCGATGTTCTTAGCTAATTAGGCGACTGACAAGCAACTGAACTGAAAGGACTGGGAGGTCTTGCGTCACAGCGAACTCTCTGGGCTCAACTGCGTCAAAGTAGCTCTTGTGGTTTGAATCAGTATCATCGGTGTGTGGTGATGCGTTGATCTTTTGATTCCTCCCAGTGGTTTCAGTCAAATCCTGAGGAAAGGGTGGACTCGGGCTTTCCCTGTGGGAGCAACACAAGAAATATTGTGCCACATGTGGAGAACAGTATGAGCCCTAAACAACAACTACTTTAAATCCAGCATGGTTCAGCTATAAACTCATGGTTTAACATGGGTTAAAAATAGCACTAATTAAACTGTTTGGAGAAACTCTGCTTTTGGTTTTTGCAGTGGATTTTATGTTCATATCATCTGGACATACTGTGGTGTCATATTGCATGTGATCTTACTTTATATAATACAGTTTTCATACGTATAGTCTGATATAAATACATTTTTCAATGAGAACAGGTACCTGTACACTTGACAGACTAATAACTCTACCTCCTAGGGGGTCTGAGAGCCCGTGCTCCTCCACAGTGACCAGGCTGTCAGGCTGCCCGTCAAGCTGCTGCCTCGGCTGACCAGGCTCTCGCTCCTCCATCAGCCAACGCGGCCTCGATACCCTCGTGCCTGACCACCAGCTGGCGCCCAGGAGAATCTTCCCGCTCCCGGCAGAAACGCAGCCATCTGCATGTGGGCAACACGGAGAATGACTTAACTGTGATGTTGTGTGTATATCATTTTGGCCCTGAACAAGATGCAAATTTGAGCTTTGTAGCACCTAACCCTGCTCATCGGCCTCTTTTTGCTTGAAAGAACACTCTTCCCCCACTAGTGAGGCCCCTGCTCATTTGCCCGCAAAAATTGAAAGAGAGAGCTGAGAAAAATGAAGGAGGAGCAGGGGAGGTGGAGAATGAGGAGAGAAATCCAGTCAGAATGTGTAAAATGAATGGAGGCGAATGAGAGAGAAGCCAGGCTAAGGGTGTGGTGGAGAAACAGGTGACAGTGTCTGTCATTAGGAATAAAAATGAGCAGGTGAAGTGGCTCACAATGGAACTGTGGTTTTGACATTTGACAGTAAACAGAGCGGTGATTGCTGAAACTAGTTGCACAAGTTCTACTATTGCCAAAATATGGCGGGACGCACAGGTACATGCACACGCATGTACACACACTCAGACAGGACAAACTCATGTAGGAACATGAAATATTAATTACATGAGAGATGAATTGGTGAAAATGCAATAAAAAATCTTTACCAACTCCTGTTTTAAGCTGATGATTTTGTCAGAAAAGCTGCCGCTGAGGGCAGAGCTGTGTTCTCCCCTGTCGACCACATCAGACCTCCAACTGTCTCCGCAGTCCGCAGCATCCTTCATCCAACTCAGAAGGCTCTCCGGCGTTTTCCTCCCAAGCTTAGTTTCCACCTCTCTCAGCTCTGGGAACGAATCGTTGAAGCTTTCCTCTGCCATCATCACCAACCGCACAGTCTTTGACTTGGGAGGATTCCGATTGCTGCCTTTGGATGGAGAAGAGTTTGCGCGTAAAGACGCTTCACCTGTCCAACTACCACTCTGAGGAATTAGACTCACAGTGGGAGTCATACAGATGCGCACACACACATAAACACACACTTATCGACCCACAGCGCGCGCTATATTCCTGAACACTCCAGTATAAAGCCCGATCGTGAATGACAAAGTTGCCACAGAAGCGCAGGACGAGCGGTGAAAACGCTGGAAGTGTGAACGAGCCTGCTGACTGCTGTCACCATTCATACTGCAGAGGTATTGCTGGTATGTGGCCCAGAACGTGGTGCTGGAAAGTGGAAATGCTCTTTGTGTGGAACAATGGCGCGTGAGTTTCATACCAGAGGTCACATGCAGAGGCTTCAGTGACACCTGTGCGCACCGAGCTGCTGCTGCTGCTGATGTAATTAACTCTCTGTGAAATGATGACTGACTGTCTTCATTACTCTGATTAAAGCCTAATCAAAACCTTGTTTGCTGGTCTAATCATCAGTCTAAAAAATTAAAGCTTGATTGCACCACATGAAAAACAAACAAGAGTCACACAGATTTTAACACTTTTTTTTTATAGTATTAGTTAACAACTAACTACATCACTTGTATTTTCTCATGTAGCCTGTCAAAAATCTTGCATTTAAATGTGACTACAGCCAGTAAACCTACAGCTGTAGTTATGTAAGTTCAATGTAATGTAGGCTATGAGATAAGGCTACTTTACAGTGTTAAACTGAATAACTTATCCTGGGATCAACTCCCATTTCAAATGGTAACATGTCCGAATCATGTGTGGATGTAATAATGTAATGTAATGTAATGTAACTGCTCGTAGAGGAGATACAGTGAAGAAAATGCTTTTTGTAAAACTGATACTGAGCAGTTTGATGAATTAACAAAACAAAGTAAGAAGCATGTGTCTACGTGTTCACAGAATGTGTTGTGGATAGTTGGCTACAGCGCATGAAAGGAAATAAACACAACGTTCAGAGTATGAGTGAACTAATTTCACTGCCCTGTTCAAATATGTATGAGACATTTTTTATTATATTTATGATAAGATATATTACCTTAGTGCTTTGCGGCATGGATGTTCTCAGGACTTCCCAAAGAGACTGAGTGGAAGGAAACAGGTTTGTACTGTTGCACGCTGTGAGTCCATTTTTAGACACAGAGACAGGGCCAAATAAGCAGTCTAACATCTGCCACCAACTCAAATAGATGGTTTATTTTTATTTGCCTGTCATCTTGCCCCATATTAATGCTGTTCAAAATCAGGGCAACAGTTGTGGGAGCTTCCTGCTTCCTCATGCTTGAGGTTAAGGCCGGTTTGTGAGCATGAAGTACGTTGTTTAACGAGTAGGTAATACATACTGATGAAGCAGCCTGCAGGTTACATGTCTGAGAATAAGTTTACGATGCTTCGCAGGCTTACAGAAAACTAAGCTGAGACCTCAGAGGAATAAGGTATTTTTATCTGCCAAGGGAAGTCAGACCTTTTTTTTTTTTTTTACTACAGAAAACTTTTAAGAGGGTTTTATCACTGCTGCATCTGTCACAGACCTGTGAAGAATGGCCGAGTAGGTCTGTCTGAGAATCAGTTAGTGGCAGCACTTCCAACTGTCTTATTGTTATTATACAGAATGTAATAAACACATGCAATTATGTAATGAACTTGCCATTAACTGTGTATATGTGTCATACAAACACACCCTACCCAGCTTTATTTGTAGAGAAAGTTTGTAAGTACAGTGTTGAGTACTGTACATAAAAAAAATAATAAAACTAAAACAGCAGTACAAGTAGCACAGTTAATATGTATTTGCTGAAACAGGACTAATCAACACAACAAAGACAATGACAAACACAAGTGTTGAAGTATGAATTTACAAAGAAAGTAGAGTCATATTTTAGAGTAGCACTGGTTTAAAGAATGAATCACGATCTCACACATGTGATTTAAGAGATGAACTTTTTACCAGCCTATAGTCTTACATCCCTCAGTGGGACACTCCATGGTTTAGAGGCTCATAAAATTCAGTCACCTCTACTCTTAAATCTCAGAAGTGCACTAGAGTGCTCTGGTTAACTTTACTGGAGCTCCCGTGGCCACCAGTATGACACTGAGGTAACAGTGGGCAGCTCCCAGCTAGAGAGTGAACAACAATATGAGGTGGGATTTTGTTGCAACGTGTATCTTTGATTAAATAGATATAGATGAAATAGATATTTCGAATCCATTCAGGTACTGTTTGGATTATTCTCTGAAGAGAGCAAGAAAAAACAGACAAAAAGGAAAGTGTATCTGTCATTGGTCTTTCAATGCATTACAGACACACCAGCAACATATGGGTAATTTCTCCAGCAATGTCACTTTCACAGGAATAATCAAAACCAAATTTAAGTAAGACCAGACCAGGATTAAAAGGCACACGCTGAGTAACAGAGCCAAGTACCTTTGGAGAGGTTAAATACATTTGGTTTAGAATAATGATGAATGTGCGTGCACATAATCAGTCGTTGAAATAATGTTTGTGATTTACAGCTCTAAATAGATTTTTCCTTTACTTCTAATGGACTCAATAGGAAACATTAATATTCCCTCCGCACCAAAGGTCTGTTGCAGGACGTCTGCTCAGCCTGTCACACTCTCTAACTTTTGGTCATAACTTACTGGTCTTTTTTTTTTTGACATGATGTGGTTATTATTATATTTTTGTTTGTTTGTTTGTTTATTTTTTTAAACCAACTAAATTCAATTTACTTGTTTTCTCTAAAATGGCCTGTAGATGGCAGCAGACATTCAACATTTCTAAGCACTCAGGCGTCTGATGACATTCTTGGAGGCTGAACAATCAAGCCTGATTTTCTGCACCTCTGGGATTTCATTCATTAAATCTGTTTTCTTAAGAGTACGGATGGAGTTTCTCCAATGAGGCTGTCAAACTCACAGCAAGCCTGAAAACCGAGCCTAAGTCAATACTCTGAGGTCATCTCATCTATTTAGGAATCATAAAGAATATGTTTTCTGTAATTTTATAGGAGAGTCCAGGCCATTAATTGTCCTAATTTCTTGACAAATATGCTCCCCTGTTGTGAGCACATTCCATGATTTGATCAGAGAAGTGTAACACTTAAAACAAATTAGTCACACTTGACACAGCGTTCTTGTAATTTCTTGGAATGAAGAAGCGAGCTCGGAATGAAAAGTGGATAAAAAATGAAGTTACTGCAACCCCAGGGGGTGCTTTAAAATATTACCCATATTTAAGGGATTGTTTTCAGGGCAGCTCCTGACCCTGAGGTCAACATTACATGAGGTAGAGGGTAATCATAAAAATGTTTCACACAGAAAGACTTATGTTTTTTATGAGTCGGGCCTCTGACTTCCACTTTTGGGGAAATCATAAACTTACACAAACATTAAAAAATGGTCAAAATGTGGATGTCATTGAAAGGCCAGCATTATGAGCAGATAAGGTTTTACTGCATCTGTCAGTGCAATTAAATGTGATTTACTGTGAATCATAAAGAGGATGTGGGGTTTATTAGGGGAGTCGCCCTAAATTTTTGCCAAGCCACCTGAAACATGTGAAGAGCAGGGAGACAGCCATGAAACCACATTCACTGATGTGGACTGCATCCATCATGAAGTCTTGAGTACATCTTAATCACAAAAGAGGAGTAGATATTTTAACATCCTCACTCTGTTGCCTAAGTCCCCTGTGAATAAGCCTGAAGCGTGGCGTGTGTGTTTGCATGCACTGACTCAAGGGTCAGAAAAACAGCATTATAGCTGAGGCCACTGGGCCAGGAAATCCTACAGGTTCACGTGGTCTGTGGAAAGGTCCCCACATGCAAACAAAGCCAGTCAGGGAGTGTGGGGACCCCTGGATTTTTTTACGGCACAATTAGGCCAGACATCACTCAATGGTTCGTAGAAGTTTCCTAAGAAAAATAAGCTCTCAAGAATGGAAATCTTCACATGTCAAATGTACAGCACATGGGAAATTTGAGAACATTTCTCATTTCCCATGCAAAATCACAGTGTTGAGCTGATCTCACCTGCCCTCAGTGATGCATTTAAAGGGAAATTTCCACATTTTATGAAATACACTTATTCACTGTCTTGCTGAGATTTAGATGAGAAGATTGATCCCACTCTCATGTCTGTACGCTAATACTACCTCCATTAGCTGGCTAACTTAGCTTAGAATAAAAGCCTAGAAATAAACGAAAACTGTGGCCTGTTCCAAGGGTAACAAAATTCACTTATGATTATCTGTAAAACCCACTAATTAACATGATGTATCTAATTTGTTTAATCTGTACAAATACAAAGACTGTAAAACAACAAACAGGGTTATGTTCTGGACTGTATCTTAGACTGAACAAGTTGCAGCCAGCGGACTCAAGGAAGTTGATTTCTACACATGAATTGACAGATTTTTCTGTTTTTATTCTTGGGTTTTTGTACAGAGAAACAAACAAAATAAGGGGGTTTAATGAATCAGCCTTAGAGGTGCTAGCCTGCCAGCCAAGGTTAGCACTTTCCGTCTGTTTCCAGTGATTGTGCTTTGCTAAGTTAGCTAGCTGCTGGCAATAGCTGTACATTCATTGCAAATATACAAGAGTAGTATCATTCTTTTCATCTAACCCTCAACAAGAAAATGAACAAACATATTTCCAAAGGTGTCAGACTAACTAACTGATACATGTAAGAACTGTGTAAAAAGGCACAAGATTAACAGAGAAGTAGTTAAAATTCCCACTGCTCCTGAAATTTTAGTTAGGTGATCATGCTGCTGTGTGCATCTGTTTCCATTTAGGAACCTACAGAGAGATTAAATGAGTGTGGAGAAGTAATGGATCTCATATGTGTGGGGAGGTCCATTTACATCCTGTAATTGTGTTGTGTTTATTCAAACCATGACATAAAGCTCACAGTTCATAGAGCAAAGAGGACACATAAATACAGTATTTACAGTGCATGAGAGGCACACTAAGAATCCATGACTTCCCACTGTGGGGCTTACAAACATTGAATTAAATCAACTTCCAAAGTGCGTACTGCAATGTTAGATTAAGGCAAAACATAAACAGGGATGCACACTGTGTGCACTAAGGCAGGCTTTTACACAAACAGATAGCCCATGCTGTCTGACTCCAGGGTCATCAATAGATTCCTGCAGCATCAGTCTTTGTTGGTTAAACAGATGGCAGCGGCACCAAAGAGCTTGTGCTGTGCCTGATCGAATGCTTGATAGGAAAGCCCAGAGGAGCCTGTGTCAGAGGCCATAGGGGCCAGTAGATTCTAAGCACATTAACATTCCTGAATAAATAACCCCAGGGAATGTTATTGTGGAGACGTTAAACAGGATTTTCCTCCCAGAGCCCAGGAGAACGGCCAGGCATCACTCTGGCGTTTCCATCGCCCCGGGTTAGGAGGAGCTCAAGAAACCAGTGCCAAAAAGAGGAGATATTTAAACCCCTTATGTCCTATCCTTCCTTAGAAAAAATTTAAATCTCTACAACTGGAGATTGCATGACATGAAAGAATTCTGGTAATTCTGGTTTAATGCCCCTCTGGTACAGTGCAGGTTTATTTCTCATTTCATTCAGATACTGTTCATAAGTGTACGTACAAACACATCTGTATCTTTGACCATAGTGAAACTGTCAAGCACAACACTTCTTATAATTTCCATACATTTCCGTGGAAGAACCATAGCACTATATATTTTGTAACTTTATTATTTCTACAGCCTTGACAACACACAATGTTTTCCACACACCATGTGTTTGTAATAATGGACTTTCAGAATGACCAGCAGGGGTGAAGAGATTAAGTCTTGCTTATGTGGAAAGTGTCAATGTTGTTTTCTCAAATATATTAAACAAGACAATGTTTTTCTGGTAAATTCTGTTTGCTCACATCTATTGCCCTTTTCATATTGTGACATTTTGGAGATGTCAGTGACTGCACCATCAGACCTCTCCATTCTTTCATGGCATATTAGACATGTTGGAAACTCTGTAAACGGTGGTGCGTTGTGCTAAAATTAGTCCTTGAATTGATATTCCACAAAATGTATGAAAATATATTATAAGGGTTCACTTTACTATATACATTGGCCTATCTTTACATTTTATTAAATAGAAACTTTTTACAGCTGTTTTCAACTGTATGTTAATAATGTATTCTGAGGATCTTAGAATCTGTTAAACTGTTCCACACAGTGAAATGATTTAGATCCAAGAGTATCATATTTTTCAATTTTGACTGAATTTGATGGTGCTTATTATACCTGTACTGGTCTCTACCAGTAAATAGCCTGGACCCTGGCCATTTAATGCCAGAGACTGAACCCTGTTACTGTAGCAATGTTTAACCATTTTCTTGATTTAATTTTTTAGTCTGATATATGGATGTTTTCCTCAGCTTATTGCTTGTTACCAACACAAAATGTATCGGTGCATATCAGGTGTTGCAAGTACTGGCAACACTTAGTAAAACAGCCTGAGAATTTCCCACTGTACCATTTGGAATTGGTAAGTATTTTATTGGTAACTGATTCATACAACAAAATGATACTGTAAATCACAGACTGTATTCTTAACTGTTACCCACAGATTTTGTTACAGTTGCACAGAGCCTGGTTAGTCATTTCCTTTGTAATGTGCTCTACTTTCTTGTATCTGTAACATCACTGATATAGACGGAGTGAACCAACTCTCAATATAGCCTCCAAATAACATCTCAGATCACATTACATTAGTCATCAATAATTCACATTATTACAAAATAACTCAGACTGCGTCATTGTACGGTCCTTAACAGATCAGACATATCAACACACTGTCCATAGGAAAATACAAATATGCAATCGATACATACAGAAGTCAGGGTAAAGCAGGCTACACTGATAGATGTACAACAACAGCAATATTGATTAAGATCTCAATCAATACTGATACCACAGGGAGAAAAATATAAGTGCATAAATCAATGCTGCATCTCATTTTAACAATAACTGTCAGTGTTCTTTTCTCCTTTCACTCTAAAAACCTGCACTAATTGATTTTTTTAGCCAATTGCTGGCAGAGGAACATTAGCATTAATTTAGAGAAATGTCTGTGTCCATTTGATGAATGTAAGTCCAATATTCTCTCTCATTTTTTCTAAGGGAAATATCTGACTCTTCAGCTGCTAAATGCTCCACTATGATGCTAACTTTATCTGCCTGCTGTTTGGTGTTGAGCAGGTAGAGTACAGTGTGTTTTTAGAGCTTTTTTGCTGCCTGCTGCTTCTGAAAACTATGCTAATCAGAGTCATAAGGTTGATCCAAGTGAAGTACAGAGGATGCAAAATCACTCTATATTGCTGAGGGGGACTGCAGCCTCATGATAATCCTCTGTGTGTTTGTCACTGCAAGTGACTGATTTCACATTAAAGACAGAAATTTGGCCCATTGTAAAAATAAAAATGTTGATTATTGCAGCTTTAAATACACAGGTTACCAGAGCAGACTGAGGCCATCACATGCTATTGCTTTCCTTCATGCTAGCAATTACTCTCATATCCAAGGCTTAACCCTGTGATTCAAATATTATGATAGCAATGTGAGCCAATATCCAGTGCTTTCACTGTTGCCAAATATCTTACCAAGTCAGCATTTAGAGTGTGTCACGTCATGGTTAATATGTTTACGTTCAAACTATACAATTACCTAAGGGTTACTTTTTAATGTGATACTTTCATTTATTTGAACATATTCACATGAACCAGCTCATGTTTAGTTGTGAGTGTCATTGTAGAACAACAATAGTAGACATTACTAAGCAGTCACGCTGTTCGCTACAATTCTTCTGGATTTCTAATTCTGCTCTCTAATCACCACTAAACAACCTGTCAAATCGCTGAGTAGTGCATCCAAATGGAATGCTACACAATGAAACCCCCTGCAATTTAATAGCTCCGCTTCTGCTCAGACAGTATGTTATTGTCAAATCCTTGATGATCTCTCCCCCTCACTCTCTCTGTGCATGTTGTGGTGTCAGAGACGCCTGGGGAGGAGGCAGAACCCACTGACAGGATTCCTCTGGATCAGCCTGCAGCTCTGTTATAGTACAGCTTGGAGCTCGCTAGATAGGAGCAGAGTCCACCCTTTCCCTCCCCGGTGAATCACACATTCCTGATGCTGGAGGTCAGCAGTGAAGGAGGACTACAACTCCACACACACTGATGACTGCGTGAAGTAGTTGTGCTTGATTGGGTGATTTTTCTCTTTAAGGTGTTCTGTGAGCAATCTTTCTCTCAGTTCACTGCCTAAAAGGTCACAACCGAGCGCCTGCTGAATGACATGAGAAAGAACATTGAACAAGGTCAAAAGCCTCTGGCCAGGTGCCAAAGGCAATACAGGTTGTACTGAGAATGAGTGTGGTACCTGAAATGTAAAGTTAATCACAGAGTGAAAGTTATACCACATCTTGCTCTTTGCTTTTTTTTTTCTTTTCTCCATTTTTCTGCCCTGTCTCATGGTTCGCCCCTCTCCTGTTACTCTGGTTACTGGCTCAAAACACATGAGGCCCTATAGAAGGGTTCTGGGATTTTGCTCACCACCACTACAGTGTATGAAAACATTTACATTTGATGGCACCTTAAATCTTTGTTATCTCCCCTTTCTTATCATTTGAAGGCCTGAGGAACACAACCCTCCCTATATGCTGGGACATGTTACCCTCACTGTTGATAGCAACCAGCATGACCGGACCTCCATCCACCTCCTCTTTCCTTTCAGATACTGAACAACATGTGGCATGAGAAGATAAAGAGCCTCACTGGTGAGATGTTGCTGTGCTGTCAGCAAATGGCTGCCGGTGCCAGGTGAGACATATGGAGAGCACGAGCATGCTGTCGCGATGTTTGATGAAGTCAGTGTTTGTGTTCTGTCAGCAGTATATTCTTCTTGCCTCCCATGGGGCTCCTTCAGACACATATGGAGGTAATTTGTTCAAATTCTTCAGCAAAGAAAGAAATAAGTGGGGGGAAAATGGCCTTGGGATTTTGGGGTTGGAAATCAGTTTGAGAGGTTGGGACTATAGGTGGGGTTATACATCTTTGGGGGTACAGAGAATTTCTTTGAGAAATGGCCTTTAAAGAGCTTCAAGTTACATGTTAGTGTGCATTTGGAAGTTGCTACATGACTGTGTCATCAAATTGAAAACAATACAAAATCTCCCCCCACTTGTGGCCCCTTAAGCTTCCAGTGTGCATAACTCCATACAGCACTTGTTAGATGAAAGCAACACCGCCTCACTATTCTTAGAGTTCTGCTGCTAAAGGGGTGAAAGTCAGGATGTCACTGTGGAACAGGCTGTGGGTTCACCAAATGTAAAAGGTTCTTCATCTGGGGAGCATTGTTGTTCCTAGCAAATATTGTGTCAATCACCCCTTTGCATTTTGAAACACAGTATGTTGTGTGTAAGTGGAAGTTTTAGTCCAAGGTTGGCCACAAGAAGACTAAAATCATCCTCTGGGGACCATCAGTATCAAGTGTGATTTTTGTGAAATCCAGCACTTAATTTTGGGCATTGGTATTTTAAATTTCACCTGGTGATTGCACTAGAAGAATCCTCATGGAGTGTCTAAAATGAAAAGGGTTCATCAGCTGGGGATCATGAACAGGGTGAGTATACTGTATGTCTCTGCAATATGCAATATAGTTTCCTGGATCATGGATTATCCTCTGTTGAAAAGGATTGCATTCAAAAAATATTTTGGCAATCAGTCTTTTACATTATGTAAGACAGTATATTGTATGCAAAAGGAAACTAGTAAGTAAAACTAGCTCACAGGGTTTGTCCTCTGAATTCATAAATAACCACAATACAATTTGATGGATAGCTGGCTTTTGAAAAACTCTTAAAACTATTAAAATGTTACCTAAATACAGTGCTTGAGGAAAGCTCATGGAGAATCCAAAATCAAAACTGTTTTTTGTATGTGGAACATGAATCTCATTGTGAATCTGAATCCTCTATCCCGCGGGGTTCAATTTTGAAGGGAAATCCTACTATTAGATTTTTGAACACTTTGTCATGAAATGAAGCTAATCAAAAAAAACAAACAAACAAACAAAAAAAAAAAAACGTTCACCTGACAGTGGCACCAGACAAAAAAAGGAATTATGCTTTAAGGACAATGAATATTTACAACAAAGTTCACTGCAGTAACTGTTTTCCAGAAGCTGGCACTGAGATATTGTGCTTTAGAACAACATGTTTGTGACTGACCAACAGACTAGCCAACATGACTGCCCTCAGGCTCCGTCACCAGCAATAAAAGATGCTATAAAGAAGGAATGGATTTGATTATTAGCTTTGCATCCATGGCGTGATTTTCATTGCCAGCACTTCAAGGGACATCCAAGATGAGATGGATAGTTGAGACATTGATGTAGCGATGGAAAACCTCCAGGAAAGAGTTAAACTGTCAATACAATTGCCATTACAATCAAAACCCTAATCACATTTTACCCTCTGTGTACATTAGACTCTTTTGGGCTCAGACTCTCGGTCCCTGCCTCCATATCTGCTGTATGAAATGTTGTGATGGCAGAGATTTGGCCTCCCTCTTGATGTTTACATTCTCCAGACACAGGGGAGGATGAAGGGGGAAAGAGGGAAAGACGGAAACAGGGAAGGAGAATTACTTACAGCTGCCGCGCTGCAACCCAAAGTCCTCCAAGACTGAGGGCTTCTGGGCATGGACACAACATATTATGGCTAACGTTAGGGTTTAGCATACTTTTTATGAGGGGCATATGCGTGTATTGTGTGTAGATGAGTGAGGGGCAGATAAAGGAGACTTACATAACGTTTACGGCCTGCTGTCTTCGCCTTGCTTTTGTTTCAGTCCACTCAAACAAAACATTTACAAGCAATGAATGTTCCTGTAAACACCAAGTGTAGAGGGAGTAAAGATGTGGTTGTGTGTTTCTGTGTGTGTGTGTGTGTGTGTGTTTCAGCCTGATAGTGATAGTCCTGGAAACTGATTGTGTGCCATGAGCCAAGTAAAGAAAAACTCTCAGAAAGTCCAAGAGCTTGGCACGGCTCAAAAGCTGAGGTCTCCTGGGGAGCCAGTCATCATCATGGTGTTCTGTGAATAAGAAAAACATGCCCAGTGGAGGTCACTTATCAGCGAGGGCATTTGGAGGGTGTGCCTCGCTTCCTCTCAGCATCCCTCCATCTGTCAGAGAGCGGACAAATGACCTCAGAAACTACTGCCAATAATGTCCAGTGGCGTCAGACTCTATGACAGGCTTCAAGTTGACTGTCGGAGCAGACAGGCCAAACTTTCTGATGTACAGCCTCTATAGTAGAATGAATCAGGGCAGATTTTTTTCTTTTCTTCTATCTGCTTTTAATTCAACCATGTCTTAGAGAAACTATAGGCCTAAATGGATTACTGTTGTTTTTCCTTAATGGTCAGACCAAAGCACAACAGGAACAGCCAGAAAAGGCTCACACATTGTAAAAAGACAACTCTATAAAACCAGAGTAAGCAGCCTAATGTGTCTGTGTGATGAGAAAATACATCACTTTAATCTGACAACAGTCTGAGTGGAAGAGGGGATGATGGTTTAAGTGTGTGCGTATGCATGTGTTTGTGTGTGTGTGTTTGCGTGTGTATGTGTCTGTGTGTGTAGGGGGTAAACAAGAAAGAGAATAGTTGATCACTTCAGAGCAACCACAACAGTATTACAGAGTTCATGAGAAGAATTTGTAAATCACACAGGGTAATTACTTCACAAATAATGGGGGTTAAACTGCAGTGGGAAAACACAACAACTGTTTTTTCCCTCCAAACCACATGAAAAGGATTCCAATATTAGAATGTTAAGCACGGCTGATCAAGAAAGCCTCTTTGACTCCAAATGAGAAAAATGGGTCCAGCTGAAAACATGAAAAAACATAGGACTGTGCCATTTGTTGGTCTGGTTAATACTGAAAATATACTCAGCCTGCGCCCTCTATCACTTTCAATTATAACTGAATATATCTTTGAGAAAATCTTTCACTGCTGATGGTTTAATGGAGTGGGTTGGGACTGGTTCACAAGGATAAACACTATGTCAAGTCTTTGGCACTAGATCTGGACATTTGCTGAACAGAGACAGCAACACTCAGGGAATTAAAGGCACTGCCATGTTTGGTAGCAGAGAATGTCTTTACACCTTCATGTAATCAAACACACTCCATGTTTGGTTTGGAGAGGAAGACGCAGAAAGAGCTGGAAACTATACATTCAGAGGATGGTAACAAGTTAGCATAATTGAAAAAAGAAAAAAAGAAAAACACACACACACACACACACACACACACACACACACACACAAATGTCTACCAAAAGTTACACACCCAGCCTCTAGATTGTAGTATTGTGCCCAACTAGGACACTGGAAACAGTTATTTAGTAGTTTAGTAGTGCAAACTGCAAGAAAATAACACAACAATGCATCACTCCTGGGATGGTCATAACAAGACATGCTAGGCACCATGAGGCAAAGCTTTGAGCTAAATGCTAACATCAGCATGCTAACATGTTCACAATTACATGATGTTTAGCATTTTCACCATCTTGGTTTAGTGTGTTGGTATGCTAACATTAGTCTCAAACACAAAGTACAACTATAGCTTATGCTAGTTCTGCAGATATTTGGTCATAAACCACACTAAATGAAATGTTTACTGGTTGTTAGCACCATACATAACTGGTTAAGGGATCATCTTTTTACAAATGACCTTTCATATCAGTCCATCTGATAGTTGTTGAGACATTTCATTTATGAATGCAAAGCAGCCTTTTAGCACTGCCACAGAAAAAATCAGGGGCTCACCAAAGCTATGGATACCCAGACCCTGTCAGGGGCTCATGAATATGTGTACAAATTTCTGACCCCCTATGAAGTAAATTTTTAGACATTTTACTGGATAAGGGAAAATTTTGGCCTGCTGATGGTGCAAGATGAGAAATCAGGGGGCTCACCAAAGTCATTGGGGTTCATCCACTGGAAAAGATACACAGATATCTGCACCAACCAAACATGTGCCAGAGGGGAACAGCAAAGTCAGTAGACTAAATCCTATGGGGTCCATAAATTAATTTTATAGCAATCCATCCAATAGTTGTTGAAATATTTTAGTTTGGACTAAATGGGTTGACTGGCTAACCTGCACTGTTATTTCTAGAGCCAGATAACGTGGCTGAAAAGAAAAACAAGTAACCTCTACCACAGGGCACACTAGGGTGTAGTCTTGTGCCCAATTAGGAAGCTGGAAACAGTCATTTAGTAGTAGTCATAACAAAAGGCAGCTGCTACACAATAGTATCACCCATGGCGTGGTAATAAAAACAAAACACATTTTGCAGCTTATTAAACTAATCAACTCTAATCTGCTGGGCAATGTGCCTGATTCACAGTGAAATCAATCAGATTAGCATACCATGTGAGCACATTGGCCCAAAACCCAGCTCATGACATGCTGGCACATAACCTTGAGTTACATGGTACGACCTGTGGATGTCTACACTGTATATATAGCATGGTATATATACATTTTGTGGAGACAAAACACCCTAAAAGGATAACACAGGACGCTAAAGGAAAATTACATTGCTTCTAAGCGTTCTCATATGTGAATGTAAACTCTGGCATAGTTTGTGTGGAGTCTATATTATTCCAGAGGGCCGTTGGGGAGAGGGGTTAAAGCCTGGAATGTACAGTATTTCCCCACAGGAAGTTGAGCATGGAAGTCTACCACTGCCCCACGCCCAGGTCTCTACATCAGACGCACAGCTGGCCAGCTACTGAATTATAGAACAAAAGTCAGATAGATATTCTGTCATGCGCACCACAAAGTATAAAATAAACACCACAATAAATATCACAGTACACTGCTTTTGATCTTTTGTGTTTTATTAAAGACACTTTATCTTTGATACGTCTTACAGTTTCATTGTACAAAATTTCACAACATTACAAAAATATTGGAAGGCTTTTTTTTTTAATAAAAATGTACTGAAGCTGTCTACTTTGAGAGCTTTGTTTTTTAATAAAACTTAATATTCACAAGTTGTCAACTTTACTGGATGACATCTGCCAAGCTTTGCCTCTTTAAAGCAGCATGTTTTACATTTACACAGGTCTCGACACAAAGTCATAGTGGGCGTTTCTCACTGTATATATACACAATACAGTATTGTACAATGAATGGTAGCATGCAGAATTTTCTGATGCTGTATATAGCAGATTTCTCAAGACATGTATGAAGAAAGGACTAGTTTCCATGTAAGTGTCGTGTCAATGTTTGTCTCAGTGACTTAAAAATGCATTAGGATGATGCTTTCAGTCAGTGGTTTTATTAATACTGATTTTGCTATAAAGTTAATTACATCAATATCATGCAAACATATTAGCATGATTATCACTTTAAAATTCAATGTAATGATTTCATCTATTATAATACACAGCCTCATTGCTAGCCCTGTTGTATTACTTTACAAGACTTTATGAGATATTAAGAAGTTACATTGTGCCAAAGTAATAAATTGTGTCTTTTACTGTTTTGCTAAATTGTGCTTTTGTACTGAAAAGCTACTGTTCATATCCACTGCTCTAGTCCCTGTCTTGTTTGTGAGTGTATAAATGTCTGTATAGTATACAGTATATCACAGGATTTCTCAGTAATGTGAATAATCACAATGATTAGTAACAGTAAAATATGTATACTGTATATGATGCTTTTTTCCACAGTGTTTCAGTCTCGAGTAACATGTATCTGTTGGAGCAGGTGCCTGCTCTCTGGTTGAAGAGAGTCACACTTGTAGGCTATAAACACTGAAATATATAGACATGACATTAAGACACACACAGAAAGGCCTCACCCAAACACACACAGAGACATACACACGAGCATACGCAAGGGACACACCCAACACTCTCACACACTCTCACACACACACTCTGACCTAACACTTGTGAGCGCCCGTCTGGTACATATAACAGACAGGCATTTCATTAAATGGCTCAGTGGGGGCTCGTCCTTGCCAGCAGAAAGAGGCCCACATCCAACACATACGCCCTCACTGTACTTTCTACCTACTGTAACTCATGTGCACCTTCTGAGGAACACTACATTATGGACATAATAAAAGCTTACAACGGCTTACAAAGCTTTTCAAAAGCTTCACTTCAGAATCATTCAAGTGGTGACAAACAGTACTGAGTTTAGCTAAAATAGTGCTATAAATCACACATAAGTACAATACTTGTGTTTGTAGTAAAACCAAACTAAAACAATATCCTTCCTCAAATCAAGGAATTTGTTTTTGTTTTTTTCTTTTGATCTGTTTCTATTAGTCACACAGTGAGAGAGTGGCAGGAATATGAGTTTGGCTCCCATGCTGGATGCAGCTGAGGGAAGAAGGCACAAAAGCTCCACAGAGCTTTGTTTACAGCTGCCATGTCTCTATTTTGTTTCATTTCAGACTTTAGTCCATGGAAAGGCCTTGACAGCAGTGGAGAATCTACAAGGCAGATCTCTTTCACAACAGAGGAAGAGGGACAGATATCCCTGGTTCTCTCTCTTTTCCACATTAAAATGTCTGGTGAGACTGAGGAAAAAGAAGAAAATTTCCATTCAGACAGCATAACTTGCTTGACTGCTTTTCCATAGCCTCCTCTCATCCTTTGAGATGTTCAAGGTTCCACATTTGTCTGCATTATCCAGATAGTTGGAGGTTATTTTATCCAGTATTGACCAGTGGCTATAGTAGTGATTTGAATGGCACAGGTCAGGGTTATATACATTCAGTTTGCAGTCTTTCTATGCCATGATGAGATGGTTGCTTCGCTCTCTGATGTCTGCTGGAGGAACAAGATCTTTCTTCACTGGGGTTGGCAGTAGGGTAGAACGTCTACCTTTGGGCTTGAACAAGTCTGACACAAAGAATACCTGTGGATGGACAGAAAAAAATCCCTGAACATCTCAATCATCATAACCCCCCCTGCCCCCTTCTTCCTGACAGTTTTCTGTTGGTAATTTCACCCCCTTTTCCTTGCACATAAGCTACGGAGTTCCCCAAGGTCCTGCATTAGGTCCCCTTCTGTTTTCTATTTACATGCAGCCTCTCTCCATTATAATTTATAATCATTATTATGCTAACAACTGCCAATTGTATGCACCAGTTTACCTATACAATTCCCATAGCTGACACAAAAATGTCAATTTAGAAACAAGACAAATCTATAGAAGTGCAACATTTTGGGTGATCTTACCTGCTTCACTGCCTCTGTCAAAAATATCAGTAACCTCTGACCTTATTTTCAGGCTTCTAGGTCAGGTATGATTAATGCTTCAGCCCTGTTTTTACAAAGTAATAACAACCTTATTCTACCTTGTACAGAAACAGAGCATGTTACCCATGCCTTTATTTCCTCACATTACTGTAACTTTTCATTTGCTTTTGGTGTACTATAAGGTTTATTCCTTTCTTAACACTGATTACACCACAGTGTTTTAACATGAACAAGAAAAACTGACCATATGGGCCCCAATTCTAAATTCACGCACTGGTTCCCATTACATTTCATAATTGATTTTTGAAACTTGTTTTTCATTCCATTTTTCTTAGAGTGCTGCTCTGCTCTCTTTTATTTTCTGACAAATTTTCCAAACTGTTGTTGCTGGACATGACATTAAAATGAGATTAATTTATAGGGACAATCTTATCTAATATAGTACATTACAAAAATTAAACATAATGTAACTACTCACTATGCAGTAGGCCACCAGGGCTCCCTGTACAAAACCTGCCAGAACATCAGTAGGGTGGTGCTTGTGATCAGAGACACGGGACAGGCCGGTGTAGAAAGACATCATGATGAGGGTGAACTGGGTCAGAGGGCGCAGCAGGCGGGCTCCATGCCAAGTGAAACGAGACTGCAGGTAGAACTGGTGAAGAGACAGAATTGTGTGTTTATGTATTGTGTGTTCACAGTACATGTGTGTATGCATGTTAAAAACAATTCAGTGACTCACCACCAAATAAAGCATGGTGTACATTGAGAATGATGCATGTCCAGAGAAGAAAGACTTCCTGAGGAGAACAGAGGACAACCAGCATTTTACTACACCTTATAATCTGTGAACAACACATTTTACATAAAATACTTCTTAATTTGTTACAATACCTGGCCTCTTGAACTTTGCTTTCTGGCCCCTGACACTGGTAGTCAGTGATGTAGCCCAGGGAGCAGTTGATGGTGGAGAAGTCAGGTTTGCACACATCGAGGAAATGTGGGCGCATGCGGCCCACCGACACTTTGGCAATGTCAGTGAAGGACTGACTGATGGCACAGCCAAAGATGAACACCCCGACCTGCTTGTAGAGAGCAGATATGTAGGGGTTCCCTACGAAAGACTTGGATCCCTCGTTCAGAAAGTAGATCCTATAGCTTTCTCCAATGATGATCTGAAGGGACAGAAGAGACAGAGATGTCGTTAAAATTCTGATTTTGATGTAGTCCCAGTTTCAACTTTCATCCTAATTCTCAAATACTTGTTCCACATCTCCTGAGTGCTTGGTGAAAATGTGTGAGTGCAGGAGGGCCAAAATACTTTATGAGGAATGGGACAGAACTTTGAAACTTGGACAGAAGAATTTCTTTCTGGTTATATATTTCACATGTAACTTAATACATAACTGACAGTTTGATGCTCACACTTCCCCTGTCATTCCTTTTTACTGTTAGAAATAGCTAATGCAGGTTTTGCCTGATGTAATTCCTTTAGCATTGCTGGATTACAAAAAGTGTGTAGAAGGGTCTAAAAATGTTGACGAACAAACCCTCAAACTGTTGTCAGTTTCATGGAGCAACAGCACTAAGCTCTTGCTGACTTATTAGAAATGTGCATAAAAGTCTGCGGAAATGGACTTTTGAGACCAGGCAATACTGACCTCTGATGTTCAGAGTGGAGAATATGAGTTATATATATGACTGAAATAGCATTTTTCATGATCAAGATGCTATAATGAACAAAAACGGAACACAGTGATTTCCTCTGAAGTGGTCTGGAAAGGGCTACTTTACAGTTAAAATGTGTTTACCTGTGCCATTCCACTTATGGGAGAAAACAGTGAGGCAACGTGGGAGGCGACTCAAACTGTCCGCCATGTATAGTTTTCTGTAAGTGTGTAAATAAACCACCGTCTAAAACCGACGACTGACGGGTAAGGCGCACTTAGGAGGAGGTGGATAGCCATAATTCACAACAGCTGTTAAAGCTCAAAAACGTCTTCCCAACCCTCCTTTTTCCCCCGTTGTCTTCCAGCCACTCGCAAATGAAAGTAGGAGAGAGGAGTGATAAAGAGAGTGTAGGAGAGTTCCAGGGAGAAAGTAGAGGAATTAAAGTACAGTGACGGGGGCGGGGGGGGGATAGAAAGCAAAAAGAGTATACAAAAAAAAAGGGCAAGAGGAGTGCAAATGAGGTGGAGAAAGGGGAAGAAAGAGGAAGGTGAGAGGAGGAATGAGGACTGGAGTAGGAGGGAGAGTAGGGAGAGAGTGGGGGAGGCACCGCTGGTTCTAATCAGCAGAAACGCTGAGCTAGGCGACGTGTCTGATTTTGGTGGCCAGACTCCACCAGGCGCACGTCGGGGGCACGTTTGTTTTTCACCGCTCCGGCTGTCTCTCTGAAACGGCTCCGATTTCACAAGGGATGCCTGGCTGTTTTCATGTTAGTATCTTGGTTTCATCAGACATTCTTGCGAGGGGCGCAGGAATAAGTCTCATTCTGGGAAACACTCTCTGCAGAGGGATAGCCCATGAGGAGATTTAACAAGCTGATAGAGTATGTTGTTTCCACCATCCAGGCCTTTAGAGCCAGCTTGATACAGCCCAGCTGCTTTCATGGGAGAGAGGGAAGGGGGAGAAAACACATCTGGTTCCCCTTGTGTGAAAGATTTAACTATGTGAATGAATAAATGAATTGGCATTGTAGGATATGTTGCTGTTGCACTGAAACCTCAGAGATAATCATGGGGGCAAGACGCTGATTTGCGGTTTATGTCAAATGTCTTGTATTTCTAAAATGACACCATGGTGCTTTCCTCTCCTCTAAAAAAGATCTCCATAAATTATAAAGGATGTGGCCCTCTGTGCTTTTGAGCTCTATTCAGGGGGAAATGAAGCACTAAATCACCTAAAGTTGTTGTTTTCTGGTTCAGAAAACACAAAGGTTGGCAGAACACTCTGAGGGGGAGATGGATTGTAGAGTCACGTTTTGCCAGGGGAAAATGAGATATCTGGCAAAGTCTTCTTGTTTGGGGCCTTCACCACAATTCCACCCCACCAATTACAGTATTTAACCGAACAACCATTGCGTCAACCATAATTACACGGGGCCAGGACTCCTTCTCACCATGAAAACCCCTGCGGCCCCAAGCCCATAGAGTAGTCTGCTCTCCAGGAGGAGGGAGAGCTGATGGAGTGGCCATGCCATGAGGCAAGGCCACAGATCTGCCAGGTGACAACTGCACAGGCTGTGTGCTGAGTATCACCATAGAGCCACTGGAAAGTTTCTGAAGGATTTTCAAGTGTGGAATGCATTTGTGCTAGTCCGTTGCCGACACATTACCAATTACTTGGTGGCTTAAGTGTTGGTACCTGTTGAAAGTGAATGGTGTTTGGCTTATGGTTGCTTAATAGCTGCTACGGTTTTACAAAAGACTCCAGGGCAATAGCTGGTTAGTTGCTTAATTGTTTTTAAAGTGTTACTGGTGCTATGCTTATGGTGGCTCCCAGTGTATTTACAATGGCCATTGGGTATTGATGTCACAATGTTTTGCTATAGTAATTTAGTAGAAATGTGAAGGGGACCTCTGCAGTGGATGCTGCTGACACTTTGTCTTGTGTACACTGGCCGCAGCAGCACATCAGTAGCACAACAGAGGCTGCAGTTCTCCATCAGTGGGTGTATTGAGCCACAGTACTGCTGAGTGCTCAGAGATGTTCTGAGAAATCTTACAGGCTAAAACATAATCTTGTGCTTTGGTCCAAATGGGGGTGAATTCACAGTTATCTGTGTAAAATTTTGAGTGAAGTGAGAGCCGTTACGAAGCTGGAGTGGACAGATTCATAGCTCCAAATGGAACCATCTCAAGGCAAGGAAGGGCAGAATGACATCTGGTGTAGAAGGGGTGTTAGGCTTCCACCTCTGAGCAGCAGCAAATGGGGAAAAATTATTTTGAATTTCAGGATGTTGGGAACAGTTTAGCAAGCAGAGTTTGGACACATCCTCACCGTTTTCTCCCAGGAGCCTTGAAACAGAAAAACAATTCAACACTTTCCCAAGTGCCTTTATCAACTGAGCCATCTTAAGCCCCCAAAGGAAAAGCCTTGAACAAATGTTGTCGACTGGTTGTTATCTAGCATGTGCTGGAGCCAATCAGAGGGGCTGATAGCACAGGTATGAAGAGGTGTTGTTTCAGTAATCATGTAGGATAATCTGTTTATACCCACAGTGAGTCAACTGCTGGATAAATCCCTCTGATGGAGCGTGCACAAGTGTATTTCTCTGAACATGAGTGCAGGTAGAATGTGGTTGGAGAGAAACATGAACATATGTTGCAAGTGTAATTGATTCAACTGTTGAAAAATCTCAAAATTAACATAATAATTAATTAATTAACATTATTATAGATCAGTAGGATATCTTTCTTGTTGAAAATGTTACAATCATCATAAAAAATTACAACAGCTGGAATACTACAATGCAGTGTGCACTCCGGATGAGAAGTGATGTGGTAAATGTGCTGCTAGTAATGGTGAAGGCTGCTGAAATATAAGAGGTGATGATGGCATTAGTGATCAAAGTGAGGTGACTTACAGAGAGGATGGTGATAAGAATGCCAGCAGCGCTAAGCACACCGTCGCTAATGGTGTCTCCATTTTTGGCCGGGTACTTGATGGACTCATCATCGCAGTAAAACCCTCTACGGTAAGGCTGAACAGCACTGGTCTCAATGACCAAGAAAGGCAGACCGGCTAGTGTGAAGAAGCAGTGAGCGGCACAGAGAGAAAGAAGGGGGTGGGGATGGGTGAGGGAGAGAGAGATGGAGGTGCTGGGTTAATGATACGCAAATTACAGAGGTCGCAGGTACAAGCGAGAGGTAACCAGAGAACATCTGGGACTGGCTCAATTCATTCTGTGGCTGTTATCTGTGACTAATCAGGAAATAATGACTCCAGCTTTGTTCAATATTCAGTATTAACTGGGCCTTCTGAACTTATCTGTGGATGTACTTAAGGACCATACCTTTTTATGTATGCTTTACAAACCATGTATGGTTTACTGCTGGCCATCTTACAAAGCATACCATATATTTTTATGGCAATCTCTTCAGGCTGCCATTGGTTTCCATTAATTTAACTATAGAATGACAATGAAGTGGTAGATATTTAGCTATTTAGATATTTTGCAATATTTAGCTCACAACTTAAAGACCCAACTTAAAGTCCTGAATGTCTTATTCTACATGATCAAAAGTGTAGAAATTGTGAGCTGAAATTATTAGTGTAAAGGTGTTTAATTTGGCAGTGTTCTGGCATGAGAGCAGCAACTCTCGGCCAACTCTTAAGTTCACCCTTAGGTTCAATTGTTATCACATATCGCATCTCAATAACAACTGGTCAAATTTCATCTGCAGATGAAGATGACGATATTTAGGTAAAAACCATGCAAGAAATCCAGCAAGTTCACCTTGAACTGCAAATTTGGAAAAAAACAAACAAACAAACAAACAAAAACAAAATTCACTGATTTCAGCTTTTCATATTTAGGCTTTGGTAAATTGTAAGTGTACTAGTACTAAGAGTACTAGTTGCAGCCCTGCAAAAATACTGTTTCAAAGTCAGCAATTCTTTGGTATTTTTACTTGATAAATTACTTTGACAGTTAATCAATATTCTGACAGTGGTAAAATAAATGGAAATCAATGGCTGTCTATAGGGTAGAAAATCTGTCTGAAAGCTTACAATGATATGCTGTGGAAAATGGTTGGCAGTAATGTACAGCATACATAATTTACAGTTAATGAGGTACAACGTGCGTGAACCACTGAGTGTGAGTCAGAGCCTGTCAAACCAATCATGTCTTTTGAGGTGTCTCAAGTCAACCACTGGATGAAATGAGAGCGTCTCACCATATGCTCTCTAGCTCTCTTGCTGCACCAAACCAGGACTTACTGAGACCACGGGCACGGTGACGCCCACAGCTGTAAGCACGGTGGTGGACACCGTACTGCTCTTATATGGAAGCCTGATGCTGTTGTCATTGCAGAAGAATCCTCTCTGGTAAGGCGGGAAGGGCGATTTGTGCAAAAAAACGGCAACAAGCAACACTGCATGGTTGGACAGATATATGAGCGCAGGTCAGAGAGCTCTTAAAAACCCAAAACGTGTACAGCTTCATTAGTGGACATTATCAACAGGAAGACAAACAGAGAAGCACACAAAGGCACAGACAGACAGAGATCTCAGACAGTCATACAAACAAATTAAAAACTCCCAGCAGACATGAATTTACCGTAAGTTAGGAATCTCATCCTGTTTTCTTATCTTACACTGATACTGCCATTAGAAAATGAGCTTAAATAAACAACATAAAATCAGTTGATATAAATGCTCAAATCAAAGCTACATCATTGTTTTAGACTTAGTGAACCTTTTATGCTTAGAGTAGCATCAACTGATCTCAAACAGGCTGAGTTAGTGCTAAAAGGGTTGGATGTGTCATGTTCTTAAGAGAGACCATTGCTGCTAACTGACACGAAGAAAACACAAACACTATCAGAGTCTTCCTTCCTTTCCTGCTGAGGCTTTCAAGTGCACTTGAAAAGGCCCAGTTTAAGATGCCTTGGGGGGGTGTCTGCGTCTGATCAATTTAGTGTGTTTCACCACTTAAAGTGGCAAAAAGATCTTATTTATCTCCTGACAACAAACATAGAGTGGGTGTAACTCCATTGCAAGTCAAAAAGGACAGCTTATTTTCCCCATTTACTAAAGGCTTCAGAGGAGGACTTTGAAATTTGAGTGTGAACGTGGTACACAGGAGATGCCTCAAATCTCTGACAGAATTTGGAAAACACACTCTCAAGTCACTTCAAAGTGGCATTTAACTGATGGTGGAGCTTTCAAGTCACTCTTTGAATAAATCTGCGATCTAGCGATACAAAGAAAAACAAACATCTACGCTCTTTCTCACACGCTCTCTTCCTCTGTCTCTCTGTCTCAAAAAGCTAAAAAGCACTGGGGTGCAGAGGTCAGTGCTGAGAGCTGCTGAAGGCAGGATGGCGGTGGCGGCAGTGGTGGTGGTAGGGGGGCTTGATTCCTCAAACCAAATGTCAACACAGGCTTCAGTTGCTGCTGTGCCCCTCAACCCCCTTGTATCCACACACACACACACACACACACACACACACAGCTGACTGGTCTTTGAAGGTCCAGCTGGGTTGAGCTCAGGTTACAGACAGGGCTCTGCTGCTTGATGGGAACTCCAGAACACTGGCCTTCCCTCCACATTCAGCAGGATTCACATTATTAACTTTCTCGCTTTCATTCTCGTTCTTAAAACAAATACCTGGACGGAGCTACAGTCGGCTCCGAAGCAAGTCTGGTGGTGAAAGAAACAGCAGAGTGATACGTCTTTGAGTTCTCTAACAGTAAAAACACACTGTATATAAATCCTCAGTGTCTGATCCTTTAGTTTGCTTAGCCTGGCCATAAGCAGAACCACACAGGCTGTACCAAAACACGTGCACAGGGACTTACAAAGGCTGCCCAAACTGCTGATATAAAGCATTCGGGGGAAAAAAGCATACGGGACTGAAAATTCTGGATGTGAAACATGTTAACCCCAGAATCCTGACCTCTGCAAACGCCTCTAAACACATTCAGAGACCCAATACAAACCACAAGGCAAGAGGCAAAGGGCAGAGACTGATATAGAGAGACAGAGATGTGGCAAATGGATTGATGAAATAAAGTGTCCACAGCTTTTAAGGAACCTGCACGAGGTCAAGTTCCTCAAACAGCTGATTGGAAAGACGGAAAAAACGTGATGAGGCACTGTCAGGTCCTGTCTTCCAGACATTCGGCTGGGTTTTTTCTTCCCTGCTCACTCCTCCGACCTCTTCTATCCGCCTAAACAGTGCAGCATCAGCACTGAACACGGCATCTTGGGATTTTCCCCTCCTACTCTCTTCCTCCCTTCCCGCTTTTAAAAGCCGGGGGGGGGCGTGCGAGGAGGAGGGGGGGAAAGTGTCCTCGTCCTGCCAACAACAACACCAGTCAGCAAGCGTGCGTATGTCTTTTACATTAGCTCAACATCAACCCTAAGACAACAGAAACAAACAAAGTTCTTAGTTCCTAATGTAAACATCAGGTGTCTTCTATTGGGTTTTGCCCTAAAGCAGTCTGCTTAATAATCAACCGAGGAGCCCTAACTGAAAATAAGCAAACACTGTAATGAAGAATGATGATGACTTTTTCAGCACGTAACTGAGCGCCGTCTCACATCAAAATATGGTAGAAAACTTACTATTATTAAGACCCACTGGTTAGAATTTCCTATGCTTGTCTGTTTTGCCTTTCTCCCAGTTCAGCTCTGGCAGTTCCATGTAGTTTGTGGAAACTAAAATCAACGTATAACCCTCACGCTGAATTAAAGCCCCACCATATTTTGGAAGCATTCACCAAAACACAGAGTGTGACTGTTAAAACAAACAGACGCACATTTTCCACTTGCAGGGATCTCTCACTGTCTGGCATAGAAATGTATACATGTCTGAGGTAGTTGTGGTGTATACACAGATGCAGTTGTTTTTACTCGCAGCAGCCCCCCACGCACAACCTGCTCCCTGTCCGTCAGTCAGTCTGGTCTTCTGTAAAACTTAGTTCATAGTTCCACTGTGGAAGGGAGGGTTAAATAAAACTGCATTTGCATTGAATTGCCAGTGGCTATAAGTAGCTATTACACAGACAAGGTGGTTTACAGTTCACATTCTAGATGTACGAATCTGTTCCTTCCTAATTCCTAGAACCTGTATAAACACACAAACACGCACATAAACAAGTATGCTGACAATACACATGCACATATGATTCACGTGTACATAAATCATGCAAATACCACATATACAGTATACACAGACATTTATACAATATGTGGCCTGCATAAACATACATACATGTCTACACAAAAATATAAGCCTCTTCTATGCAGACATTATTCAGTCCAATCTCTGTCTTACATGTGGTAAATCACATATAAATCTCACATCCTACTTTTTATGTTTGATTATTTTGAACAATATAACAAATTTTTATGGCAATATTTATGCTTTCCTTAAATTGAAAACTTTAAGTGATAACGCTCCAGCGCCATTTTTTATTGTCTGTGATTCAACTCTTCCACATGTGACACATCACTCACAAATACACTTGATGCCCATAATTGCTGTATAACTTGGCAGCACTTAGTTGAGCTTGGGATCAAGCTAATGTTTATTATTTTTAGAGGGTCAGTTAAACCAAATTACAAAACTTAAGATTATTTCACTTTCAGTTTTACTCGCTGGGGTTTTAAGATATTTGTCACTGAGATTTCTAACTACTATTTGCCACTAAAAACCACCCACACCTGGGGAAGCAAGCCTAAAGAAACATAAATGACTCCTATTCTTAACCTGATTTCTTGGGTCACCATAATTTGTGTTCACAAAACTGAAAAATATAAGGTTAAAGTGTGACAGATTAACTACCTTCTATCTAGTGCTGAACCAGGGCAAAAGCACACGGAAATGTTGTAAGGCGATTAACTGGAAAACATGAAAGCCACCTGCTACGGCTTAATGTAAACTGAACCTGATCACCTCAACAGGAGTTGGAAGGGAAAAAAACCTAAAGAATATCCCTCTGCTTTCCTCATTATTATTCATCAGGATTTAGTTTCAACCATCTATGAATCAGTTCTCTTCCAGTCCACTGACTAATGCTATCTTCACTGGCACTGGTGGTCTACTGGGATCACATTGACTGGAGATGCTTCATGTGCACAAAAGACTGGGAGAGTGATATCCCTGGATGCAGCGATACTAGAGCTGTAATCAGTGAACGGAGGAGTGGTGATTACCAGCACTGGCCCACTATTTCCTCCCTGTGGTCATTCCCTTCAAACCACATCTTTCACCAGAAAAACACTTCTGGTTTGTTGACAAGCTTCTCTGTGGGAAGGTATGTACATACAGAGCAAATCATGGGGATTTACCCTCCACAGAGACAAAAACTGGACTGACACTAAATATAGCGTGTCAGGAAAGTACTATTTATGCTGTAGACCTTTCGTGGGATTATTTTAACAATAGCTGGACTGGTTCCTTTTCCCATGCGGTTGCACCAGTTTTATTTCATAGCTGAATGCTGCTTTGGTGTTTGTGATCCTGACCCTACACTTATATTCCACAGAACAAGACATTGGAAACATATGGTCATATCAGAGAGGAAAATAAACAAGGGACATTTGTGAACAGTCAAAGGTTTGAGCCCCAAGGAGAGCGGCTAACCTTCTGAGGGACTTTTGGATTCAAACTTCAAAGTGAAAAAATGTTTCACCTGCAATAACAACCTTAACCCCATGTCTACAGCTGCTGAACATCACAGGACCTGCGCTGATGCATGCACGCACGAACACACACACACACACACACACACATACACAGGTCTGACCTTTTCACCACTTCCCTTAATTAGTCCACACACACACACACACACAAATATATTATGCCAGATGTTGAGATCAGAGGAATTCCTGCTGGTGTAGAATGTGAGCCATTCTGGAAAATATAATGAGGAGTCAGTGCAGAGGTGTACAGTACAGGTGTGGGTGGAGACCAAAGAAATGTGTCCCTGCTGGAGCAATTTATTAATTAGTTCCCCCTTTCCCAGCAATTTTTTTTTTTTTTTGGCTAAATAAACATCATCCACAGGCTAGCTATGCTGAAGTAATTCCTGGAAAATATGTATCTATGTAAAATGTGTAGGCTAGAGTTGCTAATGCGGCATCACTTGTTGCTTTAGTAACACAGCGTGGGGAGCTGGTGCAGCTAAAACATTTAACATTTGGCTAACAAATGATAAAATAATTAATAATGGCATAATAATACTTTCAATTAATTTTAACCAATAAAACAAAAGACACTTTTATGAGCTGTACTATTCTGAGGAAACTAAGCTAGCTTCACGTTAACCGTCTTAGTATCTTATTACTCTAGTCAGTTAAAATATTATAATCATATAATACAGTATTCAAATGTCACAAATAAATTAGAAGGAATATCACTTTATAGCCACGTGTAGGAAAACTGAAAGACAACATGAGTAAAGGAGCAAAAAGTAGTTAAACTCAACTTGAACACATCTTCAGTCCTGCAAAGTTAACAATGAAACAAATTCATACATTTAATGCAAAGTGGGTCCCCGTAGTAATGTCATTAGTGTAACTGATAACGATAAGCAGCATAACTTTATAGCGGGAGACTCACCTAAAAACAAGCAGAAGAGGTCCACTCCGACCAGTAACTTCCTCCTGCGGTGGTCTTTGCAGTTATTGTTGTTCAGTGAACTCCCGCCGTTCCTCGTCTCGGCTGCCATCGTTTTCTCATAAATCAAACAGCGTTGCATTTAAAACTTGTTATGTGTTTCAGTTGAAAGGGAACTGAAATGTTGCTACGTGCAATCGCAGTGCGGCGTTTACATTAAACTATCTACTATAAGTGGCTAGCGAGTGTACGTGAATCCTAAGGAGGAGTAGTCATGCAAGTCTGTACCGTTACTCTGCAGTCAAGAAAACAGGCTCTGTCTAAATCTACTTCTCTAACAACAATCACCGCCCGCTTTCCTCTAACTTCTAACCATCCTTTGCTCCTTTCCATGGGGGTAGAGAGTCCTGTGACAACCCTCCAAGAAAAGCCCCTCCTCCAGAGCCTCCCCTTTCAATTAATGCCATATGCAAGCTCCCTCACACAGGCTGATTCCCACACTCACCTCTTTAGTGATGGAGTATATTCGCTACAACACAGCAGCAATAACAAGGGAGATTCCACAAAGGAAAAAAATTAAAGACCTCCAGATAACTAAGGGGGATTTTTCCAGGATCTGGAGCAGAAGCTCTCTTTTACTTATTTAAGCTGTTTTTTTTTACACATTTTTTGTTAAGTTGTTTTTCACTCTGCATCCAGTAACACAATGTTTCCTTGGAAAATCATAAAAGAAAATGAGTAAAGAAAAATCCCCAGATTATTCAGACTTTCCTTGTATGAGGTAGGGAGGGATAAATAGAAACCCCAAACAGTATATTGAGTTTGATCCACAAAACAAATGAAAAACTCATACTGAACAGTGTATACAATAAGTTGTGTAGCAGCTGAAGCAGTGTGTCAGGGAGAATGCAAACAATGGCAAAAAATGTCATAAATCAAAAAAGCATAAATCAATGACAAATATTTATTAGATGTAATACACAAACCAAAGAAAATCAAAATGCAAAGAACATATTCACAAACAACCATAAGCTACTACAAGTGAACAGTTGGCTACTTTATGTCATTGCTCTTTGGACAAAGTGCAATGATTCAATTTGTGCACCATTTTCTCTTTTTAACTGCAACTTCAGAGAAAAGAAAAAGATCAGAACACAAAGTGGAAATGCACCAATATGCAAAACAACACAAACAAGTGAAATCTGAATTATAATACAGTCACATCAGCAGCTCCAGTCTCCATCTATGATGGTGTTTTCTCTCCTCCACTGTAGAGGGTCAAAAAAACATTTTCACATATATGGCAAACAAGTCTCGACGCCAGGTCTTCCTCATGGTATCAAATCCCCAAAGTAAACGGTTTCTAGCTTTAGTTGATGTGGTGATCAGAAGGTGTCAGCATATAGTGGTGGGGGAGGAAGGAGCTCCAGTTCTGTGAAGTCAACCTCCTGTTCACTGTCAGAAAAAAAGAACAGGACACCACAGTTCATGAGGAAGATGCCAAAGAACCTGACGTGCTGTGTGTGCCTCTATGAGTACTTTGCTAATACAAATAAAGATCAAACAGAGCCGAGCTTCAGTTGCTGACTAGAAGGAAACTCAACACTTACGGATATGGAGGCTCTTCAACAGCACATAAGAAGTCTGGATAAAGACAAGCAGATACAAAAGGTAAGATTAACTTTGAACTGCTGTGTCTGCAAAATGTCTATCACCAACACCAAGTCTCCAGGTTAACTGAAACAGATAAATGTTCCTGACAAGTTATTTTCCATGACAGGCGAGACGCCAACCAGTGTTTAGACTGTAGTGTCCTAAAAGTGATATGTTAGTGCTCTCCTCTTAGCTTCACCAGTATCAGTGAGAGTGACAGAAGTGGCGACAACAGTGCAGTCATGGAAAGAATTCAAATCTGTAAACTTACTTGGCGGTTCAACACTATGAAAATATGAAAAAGAAAAAAAGTTCTGTCATTAGGTTTTTAAATAAGAAGATAGTGCACAAAATAAGAGAACTTTCAATTTACTATTTCATTCAGTTTCATGTTATGGAAAAGAGAATACTTTGTGGGTGTTGCTCCTTCACCATCAGCAACATCAACAAATTCATCTTTGCTGTGTTGAAAGAAGATGGCTAGTTTCTGCAGGGCTTCGTGTCTGGTCCTAAAATGTTGAAGACAAGAAACTGTTAGGACTCCTTTTACTACAACTACTACATTTCATACTCCTCAGCAGCCTACAGGGGGCGAGGAACACCTGTACAATCCAGTACAGTAACATACTACATTTATTTATGACAATCAGTGTTTGTGTCCAAGAGGTGCCGATTCAGGTTTAAATAGATTTTTGGGTGCAGTTTTGTTGTATCCTCCTGCAGGTTTTTTTAACCCTCCATACAGGATGTTCCAACAGGAATACAAAGGACAAAGGTGTTGATATCTCCAGAGAGTCCAATGAGTTTCCTCAGCATCACTGATGTTAGCACTTGAAGCGGTGTTGTCAAATTTGGCAGTTTTCCACTCAATTGAACCCCTTTTTCTGCTTGAGCAGGTAAAAATGGCAGCTTGTGATACTTTAGGCTACTTTTAGTCTCCGGAGGTAAAAAGTTACAGACAGCATTTAACTGAATCGGCTCTCCCTCCCCTCTAATGAGTACAGAGATTGACAGGGACACCATGATTGTGTCCAGTCTGTCATTACTTTAAGAAGAAATTAATGGGGCGAGTTAGCTGATCTTGACTTGCAGTGACAGGAGCGGTGACGCACAAAACCGAATGTCATTTCAGTTCATTTTAAGTGGATTGAAAGTTTTGTCTTTAAAAGATATTCAGTACCAAAGTTGCAGCTCTGTGATAAAAGCCTTATAAAACTTTGATCTGCTTACACAAGACTTTGTTTTAGACAACTGATGGAGAATAGTGTGACCCCATTGTTGGTGGATTCCCCTAAATGCATAGCCTACATTTACATCTTAGATGCACCTTCTTGAGTGCTTTATTGCCATCATATTGTGTTACAGAACATATCTTGGATGCTTTGAGGAGCCATATTCCCTCTTATTATCATAGGAAAAACCTGTGATAATTTCATCATATCCCACTTTAGACTTTTCATACATATAATGTATGTAATATAAAGTCAGGTGGACTATACAAACAAAAAACAAATACATAAACAAACAAAAATGTCAACTACATTATGAGACTGGATATGTTTGGACTATTTGGTGTGAGTCAAATCTGGTAATACTGACTTGAAGTCATCAAATTCTCAGCTGTGAAGAGATGTTTTGCAAAGTTCATCTGCAACTTTTTCACCAACTGATTGATCATTTCAGTTTTTCATCGCTAAAATGCCAAAAATTTGCTTGTTTAAGCTTCTTAAAAGTGCTAATTTGCTGCTTAAAATCCTGTTATCAATTTGTTTAGCCCTCCGTGTTGTTTTTATTCTTTCCAATGTTTAATATTTAGTTACTCATGAAGTATGCACCTACATCTCAGGTACACACTAAGAATCTTGAGAAGAGGTGGATGTAGAAAGATTTCTGTACATATGGGCTTACAAGAGAAACCTGCCAAGGTATCTGCTTTGACACCTGTGTGTCTGAGACTTACTGTGTGTGTAGGTCCTCCAGGTTGGCATCACTCAGTGTGTGTTGGGCGCTGACATGGCTGCAGGCTATCAAAGCGAACACATAAAGGGCAGAGGTGGGTGGGTGAGGAGGGGATGGGGGTGAGTTATGTAAGGGCAGTATAACAGAAGAGGTAGGAGTAAGGAAATGGCATGGTAAAAGTGCACATCAAAGGCATGTTACATTCTGCCACACAGTTTGTCAATGCAGAACATAAAGCAACCACAGGCAGAGCTTGCATTTCCCTTTAAACCAGAAGGCTGGGGGGCGGTGGGGGGGTTGGTTCTGTCCTCATGTTTTTACTTCAAAAGGACGAGATAGAAAATGTACTTACACATCTCAGACACGCAGGAAGTCTGCTGAGGAAAACTACTATACAAAATGAAGAGAAAGAAATTAATTATATATATATATATACTACGTACCGCATAAATTCAACCGTATCTTTCAGAGGGAATGACTTAAAACCACTTTTATGTGGTTTACGGTTTCTGTCATTCCTCTAAGAAATAGCACTCATCTAAAAGCAATGTTGAGCCACAGTAAAGGATAGTAAACTTGTAAGTCTTACTGGCTTTCATTGGAGGGTGAGAGAGTCTCATCTTCACAGGCCCACTCCTCACTGTCATCTGTGACTGGAAAAACAAATTAGTTTGATTAAGCACCAGTGTGCTTGCTGATGATAGAGGTTTGGCAGAGTAGCAGCAAAAAACCCTGGGCCTCCATGGAATTCTTTTACAATCATAAAACAACACATTGCTGTCAAGCAGATGACAACTAGTTAAGTTATTCAGGCCAGGCCTTTGGGCTAGTTTCCAATCTGTGTGTAAGTGTACTCGATCAGTCAGCAAGTCCATGCATTATATCAACCAGTTAAGTTCCCTGTTCTGAATTTATTAAGCTGCAGTGCTTCTTGAAATGATAAAGCAGTTTATGCAAAATTTTGAGGGTTAGAGGTGATGGTACAACCACTTACAGCTGCTTGTTAGTACAGGGTGGTTGGAGGATCTGCAAAACAAAGAAACAAAAGAGTTAGAAATAATGTATCATGACACAGGATGATGGACTAGCAAGAAAGGGGTGGTTACAGTTTTTTTTCTTAATTGAGAAATCAAAGAATTTTATCAGTGAGAAACCCAGTACCTGCTCCCAATGCTGATGGTATCTCCGTCCAGGTTGCCCCCTCGTCCTGCTGCTTGGGCCTTCTTGCCAAGTTCCAGCATCTCCTTAATATTTAGCTCCACATTCATGACCGAAATATAACCATCTGGAAATAGCCAGGGTAGATCAGTAACTGAAAACACTGAGAAACTAATCACAATGTGGTGTAAATGTGAAAACAGGGGCCTAATCTAATTCTTCAAAATAGCCCGATATCGATGACTTTTCTTTCGCAATATAAACTGCTTTTTGCAGAGTGATCAGATAAAAATAAAACAATATATTGTGTCTAAACTCACATTTGTGGTTGGCATCTCGGGCCAACCATTTGCCTTTGGGGCAGTTGGTGGTGCGAATGATGCTGACTGTGTCCCCTGTCTTCACAGGCAGGTCATTCTTGCGGACTTTACTGGCCACCATCACCTTGGCGTGGTACATGGGCTCCTCATCACCAGTCACCTAGACAGTAAAATCTTAAGCAATCAGAGGCTGTGGTTTACAATGATTTCAGAACAGTTAAACAGTCCATTATGAACAACAAACAAATATTTCACTGCCTTTTGTTGAGCGTCATCATGATACCATGACAAAAGCAGACTACAGAAAACACAGCTCTACTAGAAGAAATTATCAACCTTAAGGTAACATGATTGTATAACTTACCTTGAACTTCTTTTTCATTTCATTTTCCTTCTTCTCCCTTTCTTTTTGCTCCTTTTTCACCTTCTCCAGTCGCTGCTTCTCCCTCTTCTTCTGCTCTTTATAGTCAGCAGTGTTGGGGCTTTGGCGTTCCTTGCTAAAAACAAATGGGACTGTTCAATGGCAAAAAAAGAGCTTCTTTTCTGTTACATTTACCACTTAAAATATAAATGGAACCATATGCTAGTAAAAAACGGAAGGAGAAGTAACAAAAGCAAATGTCGATGTGAAAAAAGGGACCTGGTGTGTGACCAGCTCGACTGTATCACATCAGTGAGTGACGGGTGACATGTCTGACGTACCTGTGGACATGATTATGGGCCGAATGAGCATGTTCTCCCGATACACTGCCCCTGCAGTTCGATTACCACAGTAAGAGAAAAATCAATAGCTGCCTTCCATCTGGCAAAAATCAATTTCAATGACAAAACACAGGACTTGTATGTTTGAAAAAAGAAAAAAAGAAAAACAAGAAGACATACCATGGATTCCGTGGCCACATGTTAAGACACGCCTCCTCCTTCTTGAAATAAACACAGATGATTTTTAATTAACCACAGATGATTGTTAACAGTGAAGCACATTATTTATTCATTGCAGAGTGTATCTGACCATAAACTTAACCGTTCTTTTATTACTCACTGAGGTGATAATAAACTCAATTAGATTTAAATAAAAGTTACCATGGGGTGGTTCTCAGCATATGGATCTGTAAGAAAATTGTCAACATGGGAGTTAAATGGAAAGAGTAAATATCTGCCAGAGGTCTTCAACAAAGGATAAAGCACTGTATTAAGAAAACATTCTTACTCTTCAGACCAGCTTTACGTTTACGAGAGTTCTGGCCCAAGATGAATTTGTTGATGTTTTCAACATCCTCGTAAACATTATCACACGTTTCATAGTAACTGTCCTGTTGATAGACACTAGAAGAGAGCAAATCAGTCAAATTTGTAACGCAAAAAAACATGAAGAAACACGTGATTGTGGTTACAACAAATCTCACCTCGGATGTGGCTGAATGTCATCGATCAGTTCTGGATGGTTACCTAGCTCTGTTTCCTCTGGGACAGAGTGGCACTCGGCAGCTCTGAGATCAGTCTCATTGGCTTGAGAGTTAGAAAGAGGCTCTACAATGGCCTCCTCACTCTGAGACCACTGCTCTGGTGCAGCAGGATCTGTGAACTCTGAAAGGTTTATTGGTTCAGGAAAGCTGGCTGGATCGAGGGGTATTATGTTTTGACTGCCAAGGTTCAGATCTTGGATATCAGAGCTCACACTGGACTCTGCGGGATCACATGCTGACAATTCAGGTTGGGAAACCTCAAAATCTGTGACCCCAAAGTCAACTGGTGCAGGAAGGTCAGTGCTGACAAAGTCTAAGGCCTCTAATTCTAGCACAGCAATATCAACAGCCTCTCCCTCTGCTGTTTCCATCTCTGGATTCTCAAACTCTGGAAACTCTGGAGCATCCAGCATGGGGTTAGAGATGGACGGATGCTCAGACTCTGGCTCTTCAGTCGGTGCTTGGCTAAGACCTGGTGACACCTCTATAAAAAGAGACCACAATCAGCACTTGAACAGATGTTCATCGTTACCACAAAGAAGAATAATGTAAACTGCAGCATGGCTAAAACACAGTCACTGATGTCCAAGTAAAATACCACTTTTTGCCCTTATATCCCTCAGTCTGTGGTCATGAAAGAAGGGAAGCAAAAGTGAAATAAAGCAAAGCTAGGGGAATGGAAAAAACAGGAATAACAAGAAAGCAAGTTCACATACAGTACCGTGGACTGTGGGTAAATGGTAACGGCTGAGATCTACTGATGGAGGTCTGGGGGGCTTTGCTGGCAGTGGCCCCAGTGACTTCAGGTCAGTTAGAGGTTTCTTCAGAGGAACTGGGGGTGAATGAGGTTCACCAGTCCTCCCAGAGGGAAGTTCAGCTTGATCCCTGACAAACTGCTTAGGCAATGCAGACTCTAGCCATCATGAAAAAACAACAATGCAAATGCTTAAGAAAACTTGTCTGAATAAACAATGTAAGATGATAAAGGTTTCAGACATGGACAAAAAAATATGAATCCTTGAATTTAACTTACTACGTGCAGAGCTGTTAGCTTTGAAGAAAGGCCTGGCTGAAATACAAGCCAGGTGTGGAAGACAGACTGGTGGGGGTATGGGGAGGTCAGGCTCAACATGTTCAGTGCTCTTTGGTGGCGAAGGGAACACCTTGTCTTTTGAGGTGTGGTCAGGGGAACGCAAGCTCTTGGTTTTTGTGGATATCAACACCTGCCGACGCGAGAACTTCTTCTTGGCCCTCTCCAAGGTGCTAATGATCCTGCTGTCGGAGTCAACACTTGTCTCTGTAGAAGGAGGGGTGATCGGTGTATCTGGGCTTGAGAGGGGGCACTCAGCAGTCGACTGGTCACTTTGGAATGAAACGCCATCTTCTGTGGTTTGTTTTTCCACTGAGGGCAACTCGCTGGGAGCACTAGAAGGTCTCGTGGTCAAATCAGCATAAGTGGGCTCCTCTCCATTTTCTGCTCTGACTTTTGATGCTTTAGCTGACTTGAAAGGAAGCAGCAAACCCTTCTTCTTGATTTTAGTTTGTGGCTGGACTTCTTTTCCTGGCTCTTGTTCCAGTTTGTGCTCCTTTCTGACTGGCAGTTCTGTCGTCTGCTCTTTTACTGGCAGGACAGGAAGCACCAGAGGCATGTGTCGCTCTTTGAGGGACTGCCTTGTTGTGGTGTCTCCGTTGACAAGCTTAGATGAGGGGGAAGTCTGCTGAAGTTGTGGTGGGAAGGAAATTGGTCGCTTGCCCCCAGATGCCCGCAGCCCATCTCTGAAGATCACCCGGGGAACCACTGGTGTCTTGTTTTCTACAGCAATACTAATACTACTAACCACAGAGCTGCAGTGACCTCCAGGAGGTGGGAGGTGTTTGGGTTTTTCTGCAACAGCTGGTCGTCTGGATTTGGATTGAGCCAGAAGGGCCTCTTCCTGAAACTTGGCCCGCAGAGCTTTGAAGTTGATTGGCGCCTCCTTAAAATCAAGAATCATTATCTCAACAGCTTTGGCTATAACTTTCACATACAATTTAGTTAAAATCATTAATTTTTTCAAAACCAAATTCATTTAAGGGTTGAGTTACAGAAATTAACAAAAAACATTTCATCATTTACTCCCTAGAGGTATCTACCTAAGTTTTGGTTTCACATCCCAAGACAATCAAGGTGACTGGAATTTGTCTTGGAACATTTGTAACTGGCACAGCTGCAATGATTCACTGTTTCATTGATAGGTTAGTGAAAAATAACAAAACCCTGTCATTCTAGGTTTTAAATGTGAACATTTAATGCCGTCTGTTGTCTGCTACAGCTGTAAACTGAATGTCATTTGGGTTTTGGACTGTTTGGAAAGCAAAACAAGGCTGAACATGGGCTTAAGGAAATTGTGAAAGGCATTTTTTTCTACAGTTTTCTGACAACACTGAATAGATTAATCAACGATTAAAATAACTATTGGGCCACAGAACATGTTATGACCTGCTGACAGTTATGTCTGTGTGAGTAACAGTTACACTGTTTCACTGCAAAGATGCTGCTGCTAATGAAATTTAAGGTAATTTATCATTGTGTGAGCACCCCAAACAAAACCATCAAAATATATATATATATATATATATATATATATATATATTGCTCTGAGGCAGATAACTAAAATAATTTGCATGGTCAGATCTTAGTGAGAAAAAATATTAACCGAGTAGGCAGACCCTTTAATATGCTACAGTATTAAGAAAGGGATAACTAACATGAAGTCATACTCTGTACTGGCTCAGAACAAGTAAGACAAATCAATAGCAATATGTATTAATGGGGTGCCCTAGTTAGCACAGGGCTTGGCAACGAGGCTAAATTAAGCTATCTACTAGCAATGCCTCAGCTGAAAAGTTACTCAGAAAACTTTTAAAACTGTACCTCTTCCATTGTAGCTCGTTTTGTTCATCACCGTTCAGGGCTGTGTATTTGGAAAGCGTTTTAAATTTTGGTGACACGACGCTATGACAGTTCAAGCCAGGCAGTGGTGGACGGTGCTACAAACAATTTGAAAGCGCCGCTGTGTGAGGCGCACCTGCGTGCCGCGCGTAACTTACGTGCGCGGTCATGTTTATTTGATTGACCAATCAGACGCGTCAATGGCCCATGCACAAAGTTGAGTAGGCGTTAATAATTATAATACAACTGATAAAAACGACAACTGCCATCACAACTATGAATCTGACAATAAAATGTGATCAGTGGATCAATTCACTCAAGGTAAAAACGTTTGTAATGAAGGAAAAAAAGGTTAGTGTTTCAGTTTGAGGTGTTGCAGGTGTTTGTGTACTGAGACATCATGCTCTGGTTGGATTGGAGTGTCTGCGGGGGTGATGATGAGAAGTGGGGGTTAAAGATCATCAAAAATAAACAAACAAACAAAAACTTTCCCAACTGTTGTAAGAGCAAGTGTTTACTCTAGATTAATCATTCACTGTGGTTGGTCAAGAGTGCAGTGGTAGAACTCCCCAGAGGATCACAGCAGCTGTTTTGTGATGTGCCATTTGAATCTCAAGGAATAGCCACTAACTTTTAGCATGGGGGTATTTCTTAATTTACTCCTGGGTTTATACACACTACATCTGTTCATCCATTTTAGTGCAACTGTGGATGCATCCACGAGGCCATGGACAACTGCTGATAACAGGTGCAGTATTCTTAGCTTCTCCACCTTTTATATCCTCTGGAAAGCATCTTGATAACTGTGATTTACTACATCCTGCATGCCATGGGTATTAGAACTTGAACTGAGATGATAATGGGTGTTTGTGGGGGGTCAGAGGGTCTGGAACAAGGACGGCCAGAGCTGTAAACAGACCAATACCCATCAACTGTCAGCTGGGGAGCTGGTCATCTTGGACTCCGTGTAACTCTTGCACAGACAAAAAGGTAACAGTGTTTTTTGCAATAAATTACACGTGCCATTTATTAAAAGAAAATTCTGAGTACAACTTTTAATGTGGGTGGCTTGTGCAATACTTGGCTGGTATTAATACAACTAGTGCTCTCTCCAAAAACCTTGGAGTTGAAACTAGACAGTTTTTGTCAGGAAGCTCAGATCAATACATTATAGATGAGATGTTCAATAGGTCCAAAGGGGACTATGATTATCCTAAATCAGCACTCCTGCTCCAATAAAGTCAATAAAAGTGGGCCTTGGTTACACTGTGTAACTGACATCTTGGATTTTCCCCAAAATGTCCAAAAATCATCACTCATTTAGGATCTTTGGAGCCACCTGTGGAAAATAACATTTTTTGACGTGATAAGATATAGATTTGTCATACAATAATATGTGAGCTACTGTACTTTTGGAGTGTTTATGTATGAATGTATATCTTAATGATGGTATAAGGGAGTGGACGTGGTGAGTGATTTTAAATGCTAACTCAGTTTTAATTCTGTCTTAGTTCCGTTTCCGATACATGGAAAAACCCTCACAGTTTGGAGGCACAGAGTGCATTGAGACATTGTGGGAGAGACTGGCATGTCCAACAGCAACCACACAGTGTGTGGTACCAGATCACTGTGGAGAGAGCTTTACCTGCAACGAAACAGGCAAGTCCCATCAGCATCTGCCCAGACAGCACATTCTTATCAGGGTGAGGGTGTTTTTTTCTGATGGTGTGTGCATATGGAGGTCATATAGTATGTTTGTGTGAGTGAGAATGTGTCTTTCCAGGACGCTGTATCAGCCCGTCACTTCGCTGTAATGGAGAGTCAGACTGTGAAGATTTTTCAGATGAGGATAACTGTGAAAATTTCAACTACAGAGACGACAAGTGTTCCACTCTCCTGCCAATCCCTGGTGCTGAGCGTGGCACTCAGGGGTAAATGCTGCGTAGCTATTACTGCTGTTATTGTTATCATTCATTTAGTTTATATTACATAAAAGAAAGGGATAAGAGAAATAAGGGAAATATTGGAATTCTAATTACATATACATATCATTTCAGCATTTTTTTATTTGTTGTTCATTTCATTTAATCTTTATGTGTTTACTTAAAGGAAATACACGTATTGTTTTCTCGCAGAGAGTTACATGAGAAGCTTTATACCACTCTTGTGTCTGTATGTTAAATATGAAGCCACAGCCAGCAGCTTGTCAGTCTAGCTTAGCATAAAGACTGGAAACAAGGAGGACTGTCTCTTCTTTCCAAAGGTAAAGAAGTCCACGTACCACCACCTCTAAAGCTCACTAATTATCATAGTGCATTATTCTTGTTTAATATTGTTGGTTTTATTTCTTGGGCAAATGAAGTTTTCCTCCCTTACAGTGACTCTTGTTATAACCAGTGGAGATTTCAGGATGTCACTGCTCTCTGCCAAAAAATATATCGGCACATAAAATGCACAACTTGTTGTTTTTACAAACAAACAAGACACAATGCTATGCAAGAATATGTTGCCAAGATATAGAATGTTAATTTGAGAGCTTTAGAGGCATCCATAGGTGGATTTTGCTAGTACTGGGCAGAACCAGGCTAGCTGTTTCCCCCAGTTTCAATTCTTTGCGCTAGGCTAAGTTAACCAGCTGTTAGCTGTATCTTACTATAGCAACATGAGAGCGGACTCAATCTTCCCATCTTGCTCTCCGTAAGAAAAAGAATAAGAGCATATTCTAAAATGTCTACCTATTTCTTTAATGACTAATTGGAATTATTCTACTTTGCCTAGCTACAATGTCTTGACTGGAGACTTTGTGGATCGTGTACTTGACCCAAATTATTTTGGAGGAAAGTGTGAATATGTCTATAATGGTGATTGGAGAAAATTCAGCTATGACTCATTCTGTGAGAACCTGCACTACAGTGAAGATAATAAAAACTACCGGAAACCTTACAACTACCATGCCTACCGTTTTGTGGTACTGTAATGTGGAGATTCATTTCTTTATGCATCTTAATAATTGGACTGTTTAAACTGAGACATTTTGACATAACATATAATCTGTTACAGGCTGAAGCTACATCAGAGGGCTCTCATGAGTACTATGAGGACATGGCGAGCCTCCTGAAAGCAAGGAAAACTATGAGTTCTTTCAATGCTGGAGTCACAGTCGGGATCAATTATAAGGAAGTGGGACTGAAAGGAAGTAAAGAGTCTGATTTCCTCAAGAACTTAACCCAGCATAAAAGCCAGGTATAATCCACTGCCCCTCAGATTTAAATGATAACAAGGCCTGCCACTCTCTTGTCTCTCCATTAAATGTGAAGCTACCATCAGCAGCTGGTTAGCTCAGCTTAGCGTAAAGACTGGAAATATTATGTACAAAAACCAGGGTGTAAAAATGACACATTTTGATTTCACATATGTTTACTACTGCCAGTAGAATCCAGGAAGTCATTGCTCCTAGCCAAGGAATGGTCTGACATATAACACCCTATGCTTTTTACCCCTTTTGGTTTTCGTATAAATGAAACAAGCTAAGTATAATGTCTTATTAGTGAGTTTTACAAGTGGTAATCACAGGATTTTGTTACCTTTGGACAGGGCCATGGTTAGTTGTTTCTGTTTTCAGTCTTTATGCTAAACTAAGCTAACAGTCTTGTAGCTTAATATTTCATGCTTAAATATGAAAACTGTGTTGATCTGTTAGAAACTGTTAGAACTGTTAGAAAATAAGTATATGCATTCCCCAAAATTGCAAACTCCTTTGAATAGTGAGTGTTTGTGGCAAAAAGAATGATCATTGTTTGGGGTATAAAAAACCTGCCTTTTTGTCCTCAGGACCTAGGGTTCGTTAGGCTTTGGTCCAAAGTCCAAACAGCCCAGTTCAAGATGAGAACCAATCAGCTGATGCTTCATGACGATTTCTACGTTTCACTCATGGACCTCCCTGAGGAGTATGATTTTGGGATGTACTCCAGCTTCTTCAACACATTTGGCACCCACTACGTCACAGAGGGAACTATGGGAGGAACCCTTGAATATGTTCTGGTTATTAACAAAACCTCCATGGCAGAATCAAGTACTGTGGGCTTTCCAGTTTGTAAATTGATGTAATCTAATCGTAATTGTAATATGATGTAAACTTTGTTTAATTCTCTTCCCTAACTCTTACAGATATTGAGGGTAAACAAGCTGGTAAATGCTTTGGTGCCACTATCGGTGTAAGCAATCCACTTGATGTTTATGTAAACGTAGATCTCAAAGTGGGTGGGAGTGAGTGCAAAAAAAAGGGATCATTTAGTCAAGGTAAGACATCAAAATTCTATTGGTAGCTAATCCTGATCCTTCAGATAAGGACAACAGATGAAAAATAGAATTATTAATAATAGTCACACTGAGCTCTGGTGATGAGGCCGTCCCCATTTAAGGTCATCATAAAACCTTAGAAGCTTGAATTTTATTTTATTAGATTTATTTCTGATTATGTTTCATTTTCTTTGCTGTAGTAATGTGTTGTGATGTTTTTTGTGGTTGTTTTTGTTTTGTTTTTGAAACTTAGAAAAGGACTCTAGTTCAGTTCAGATTGAGGACATTGTTACTCTGGTGAAGGGAGGAATAACGTACACCAGTGGTGGCTTGTTGGTTATCAGGAACCCAGACACCTACAGGAAATGGGGAGCAAGTCTCAAATACAACCCAACACTCATCGAATATGAGGTTAAAAGGACAACATATTATTCTTCTGTAAATGGTGAAAACAAAACATAAGCTCTAGTGCACTGCCATGTAATTTCAGAGGATGAATCATACTGACTTTGGTGATCCATAATGTCAACCATAATGACCTCAAAGCACTTATTTGCCTTTGCTGATGTGGTCATCTGATTTTCATGAACTTTTTCCTCTCTCTTCTTACTGTCTCTATCCTTCCCCCCTTGTTACCCAGACCATGCCAATCTATGAGCTAGTGCGCCTCAGCACAGCCGCTGACCATGTCGGTGCGAGACTGGCCAACCTGCGAAGGGGCTGGGATGAGTATATGCAGCAGTTTGATGCCTGTCGCTGCGCCCCATGCAGGCATGATGGGATCCCTGTCCTCACGGGTACCTCCTGTAGCTGCATCTGTAGGTCTGGCTATGAGGGAGATGCCTGTGAAGAGAATCGCAGAAGAGGTGAGGTGTCATGATTAAAAAGAGTTGAGGTTAACACATTCAAAGTGGGTGCTTTGAGCTAAATGCTAAAATCAGCATGTTGACATGCTCACAGTGACAATGCTAACATGCTGTTGTTTAACAGGAAAAATTTACCAGGTTCACCATCTTAGTTTAGCATGTTAGCTAACATTTGCTAATTAGCACGAAACACAAAGTATAGCTTAGTCTAATAGGAATATCTTAAGGTTTGCAGGTATTTTGTCAAAATGAAAGTACTGGGCAATTTAAAAAATTGAGTCGATAATGGATGGAAAGTCAGGGGATCTTCACTGTCAGTCACTTATCCTGTAGGGACTTTGAATATCTGTTCCTATCACTACAATAAATGTCAAGGGATCGCCAAAGTCAGTAGGCTGTGATTCATCCTCTGGGGACCATGAAAATCGGCACCAAATTTCATGGCAGTGCAATGGTTGTTGTGATATTTTAGTTGGGGCCAAAGTAGTGGGCTGACCAACAGACTGATACTGTCATCCTTAGTAACACCTAGCTAGCATGGCTAAAATTAATGTATTAGCAATTAAAGTCTTAAAGTACCAAAGGTTAGAGTACTCATGATCAAAAATATTTGTGTTATATTACTGATTCAATGCTATAAGACATATCTAAAAATTAGAGCTGCTAAGTTTATTGTATGTTTTGCATGCAAGACCTTGTTCTGTGAAGTAATTGTGTGATTACAGCTGTCAGCTAAATGTTGCGCTGTAAAAGTACAAAATTGTACTTCAGGTGCCGTTTTAGGTCAGAGGATGTGATGGAGTAACAACAGTGTGCAGCCATTTCCTCTTACCAAATCTATATCCTTTGGTTAAGCATAGCATTAAACTCTCAACATTACAGATGGCAAGACAGATGGGTCATGGTCGTGCTGGGGGGCCTGGTCATCCTGCACATCAGGGAGGAAGACTCGGACAAGAACCTGTGATAATCCCCCACCTGATAGGGGCGGAGCAGCCTGCCTGGGCTCTTCCTCTCAGACTCAGCGCTGTTAAAAGTGAAATTCCTCCCAGATTCCAGGATAAAGATGCTGTTGGGTGCTTAGTGAACGTAATGTTTTTCTTGTCAATAAACACTGCTCTTTTACTACTGCTTTGTAAATGTCAGAGCCCACAAAGTTAAAATGACATCTGCCTTTGTCGTACTGGGTGACAAACTGTTTATCAAAGTAAAAATAAATGTGTGTTGTGCAGACATTGTGTGTCTGTGTGTCTGTATTTTTTGTTTAAGCATTTTTGTAAGTACAAGAGTGAAAATTTATAATGTGTGCAAAATTTTGTAAATTGCCTCCAATATGAAGGTTAAATTTGGATTACAGAAGCTGAATCCAGGTCAGTAATAATAATAAACACCATAAAATATTCATTCAAGATATCCCATGTAGTGTTTTTCTTTTATTTTATTTGAATATGAATCATTATGTCACACTAGGCAGCCCAAAGACAAAACACATCATAGACTAATCATTTCTCTAAAATGAGGTTTTTATAAATCTTTGTGTGAGTGTTGACATCAGAGCTGTAGAGCAGATATTTAAAAGCATTCAGTAGACTCTTCCTGCAGTCCTGTACATGCTAGGCCTCCATTGCTGGGCACTGGGTTGTTACACTGTCGACTCCTTGACATTCTTCTTCCCGTGCAGGACGACCATGCACCCCAACAGCTCCAGCTACCGTCAATGGCTATTTCTGTCAGAGAGGGTCATATCAAGTCTTATTACATCAGCGTCTCAGTCGGTTTAAAGCAAAGAAAGAAAAATAATGTTATGTTGCGGGCAGTTTTGGATTTGGAGAGCTAACCTTTTTGCCTCTGAGTGATCTCACAGGCCCGTCCAGTGTAGCCGACAGGACACACACAGTCACACCTTGTGCCTGTTGAGGAAGACAACAATATTTTTCCCACCATCATCATGAGCTCAGCTGCATCACTTTATTATCCATCATCTGTCAGTGACTGATAAAAGACACCAAAGCTAAATATCAAACTGAATCTGAGGAATAAAATGAGAGTGAAAACAAAACATACCAGTACCATAAATGCAAAAAAACTTATACTGGTTTAGGAAAGAGAGTAAGATTAATGCAGTGTGCTTTCTGTGAATAAATGATGCAGTTATATCCTCTGGGTTTTACCTCTCAAAACGGCCACTCCATTGTTTTGGCAGGGAGCACAGCGGCATGAGCTAGCCTCTGCCAGGTACTCTGACAGGGCTCTCTTTAGGTTTCTCTTCAGTGTGGCATCATGGGAGAAGTCTCTGGAGGTCACCAGCTCATACAGCGGTCGAGTCTAATGAGAAACGAGTTTCATAATCAAATCAGGATCTTGTTACTGTTCAAATTCAATTCTCTTGGATTGAGTGTTTTTTTTTTTTAGATAGAGCCAACTGGAAAGCCCCACAAGTGCTGAAACTTGACCGTGTTCTAGTGAGGCAGCCTAGTTGTACTTGGCACAGTTGCAATTTGGCATCATTTCCTGTTTGTTCTCCAACCTGCTATTGATTAGCTTAGCTGTACTTTGCCGCTCTGTAATTCTGCCAATCCTGGTACCACTGCTGACCAACTCTTTTGTAAATGTCTCTGCATCAATTAGTCAGGTCAAATCCTTTAAAGACAATTTTATCATAGCTGCAAATTGAGATGGAGGGCATTGCAAGTGGGACTACAGCATGTAACATGAGATTCAGAGAAAGAAAGAGAAACTCACTGTTGAACGGATGAAGTCAGGGTTGAAACGCACTGATTCACCCCAAAGCTGCATCAGCTGTGGGGTGGGAAGCTTTTTAGACACCAAAGCAGTGATGGATTCACTGCTGCCGCCCTGTACGACGGCGACAAAGTCTTCCACCACACTGCCCAGCGTCGTGTCATCTGGAGAGAGACGGAATGACTTCAGTGTGTTAGCATCGTTTTGCAGACTGCAGGACTTTTGATAAAACATGGAACCTCACCTCCCATCTCATTCAACAGGCCATCACAGGATCCACCTTGAAACCCCACCGACACATATGTACCATATATGTTGGCCCCAATCTTAAGGCCTGCCTGTGTGCAGGACTTGAAGTCTTCCAAAGAATAATCTAGAACAAAACAAAACTCACTGTCACAGAGTAATTGTTGCCTTTCTAAACTACTATTCAAAAAACTGGGCCATGAGGAAGAGCATTTCAGGGCAATGGTGTTTCAGTTTACCACACTAACCAGTCAGTGTTAATAATAACAAGATATTGATGATACTGCTGATGCCAGACCCCAGTTTGTGATCATAATAATTAATTATTATTTATGCATTCGTGTAACGTGGTAAATGGAGAAACTGTGCAATTGAAACAAACTTGATTTGACTGATGACTCCAGTTTGAGAACCAGCACTAATTATTACCTGTCTTTGCAAGGTTCTCTTTATTTAAAATGATGGTGTGCTCATAGTCTCCTCCGAGGGTAGCCTCTGTGATGTAGTGGGTGCCATAGTCTCTGTATATCTGTCTGTATTCCCCATACAAATAGGACTGTGGCAAAGAGCGCAGGCGCTGCAGGAACTCAGGGTGAAGCATCAAATCGTCTGACTTCAGCATGTACTGGGCCAACTCCAGCTCTGCCTTGGCCCTCACAAAGCTGTTAAGCTGAGGAGAGAATCAGTGGGAGGCAGGTGAAGGACACCTAACTGCTTTCAGGTTAAGAGTGGCATGTGAATTTCCATATATGTAAAAAGGATTCATGGAAAACAAAAATGACATAGCAAACTTTGATTTGGTTTGTTTTCCAGAAAAGTAGGTGCAGAGGATTGTAAAGAGGTCAGGAGACAAGAAAAAACCAACATCACCTCACCTTGCCAGCGGCACGGCGAGTCTTCTGAACTGATTTGGTGTATTTGGCGTTATTGAAGTTGTAGCCAAATTCAAATACACCAGGAATGGCAAAGCCGAAGGAAACAGTGACTTTAGTCCTACGTTCCATGATGGAGTGGTGCATGTACTCAGAGTATGAGTTAAAAGACTGCATGTTGAAATCATATGTGCCTTTTGTCTGTGGGTAGAGAGCAAAAATGATCTTTTAGGATGATGATGAATAATAAAACAATTATATACTGTAAACTATGTTTAGAACATAGAATAACACGTAGAAGAATGAGACGAAAGATGAAGGAAATAAGACTGTGATTTTCCCAGGTTTTAGGTTAATCCTAACCAAAGAAATCAACAAAAGGTAAAGTACCCTTTATAAAGGGACTACAAGTTGTAACTAATAGCTTTATTATTGTTGATAAATCATTTTATTATGGTTTATTAAGTTATAAAGCCCCAGTAAGAACAATCTGTGGGTTACCAGGTTGTGAAAAATCCATTTGGTTTGTATTTTTTTGTACTGTTTTGTAATAACACAGTTCTACGTGCTGGTAATCTATTAATAAATTCTTAATTAAGTTTTCAATTAATGAATTTTGGTCCAAATCCTCAGCAGATTGTTTATGGAAGGATTAGTGATCAAGACAGTACTGTGATTTGTCCACCTGAAGAGTGTACTGCTGCAAGTTGTGAGGCTTCCTGAATCTGACATCCTGGATGTAGTGGGGCAAGCAGCTGCCCGCATAGTATCTGTTATCAAGCACCACTCCCTCCAGGTTACTGTTCAAGATGTTCATTCTGAAAGAGGAATAACAGCAACTGCATTAACAATGAGCTGACTGAAAAGCAACATGTTTACACATGAAAGTGCTCTAAAAGTCTCTTACTCACACTGCAGACTAATGAGAATGTGACTCACCCTTTGGCAAGGTTTTCGATTCCCCAGTACTCTTCAGCCTCCTGCCTGCAGGGCTTGGGAACCTTCTTACAGCCGGCTTCATCTGACATGTCCCCACAGTCATCCTCCCCATTACACTGCAGAGTTCTGTGAATACAGCGACCTGAAGGAGAGGGCATTTACTAATAGTTTATCTTAAAGGAACAGTTAGGCATTTTTAGAAATACACATTCATTTTCTTTAAAAGATTGACACAACTGTTATGTCTCGATGCTAAATATTCAATTCAATTTTATTTATATAGCGCCATATCACAAAAGTCATCTCAAGGCACTTTTCATATAGAGCAGGTCTAGACCATACTCTTGAAGTATGAAGCATAATCTTTAGCATTGGCTTAGTTTTGCATAAAGACAGGAAGCAGAAGGAAACAGCACACCAGATTCTGTCCAAAGGTAAAGAAAGTCATTTCACTTCACCAAAAACTAGTTCACTACTTTGCTGTTAATTTCTGCACAGTTTTAAAAAATTAGCCACAATATGTCAGTTGGTTAGCTTTAGAGGTGACAAGTTTGTGTGTTAAGTTTACGTGCAGTTATGCATTTGACTATTTCTTGGCTAAGGACAGTGACCTTAGTGACCTTTACAGGTGTTGGTAAGCTGATTTTAATTGTTTCCATCTGCTTCCTGTTTTTATGCTTAGCTAATCAGCTGATGATGGCATGTGCATATTTAGCTTATCAATGGTATCGACTTTATTGTCTAACTCCAAAATGATGAACCATCTCTTAAAGAACAAAGCGCTTAAATGCAAAGCACTTTGAATTAAGAGGTGACTCACTCACATCAGACACAGAATATTAATGTTCTTCTTTGTGTGACTTGAATTCTTAAACATTATCCAAGTGTTACTGTTGCATGGCGGTATAACCCAAAACTTAATAATTCCACATGGTTTCTAAATGTTTAGACAGGTGTAAACAGGTAAAGGAGATACCTGTTTGAGTGCAGAGGAATCCCTCACATAAAGGAACATTGTCACAGGTGTATCGGGCTGGAACATTACAGGCCTCTTCCTCCCTGTCATGAAAATTGCACGGCTCTCCTCCAAACTGAGATGGCTGCTGAAGCTTAGCATAGCGATACTGGTTGAGAGAAACAAACACATAAACAGTCAGAGAAACACAGAGGACGGCTCGCCAATACCTAATAAAGGCGGTGGAAGAGCTTGGAAACTGCTCCGGGGAACTGTAACAGCCAAAATCAGATTAGAGGGCTGTTTTCACTTTGTCATGTCAAGGTTATTAATCCCCCTGCGTGTAAAGTGGATGAGTTAGAGCACTGAAGTACATCAGCTGAGACCTTTGCCAGCGGCTCTTCCTAACAGAAAAACAGAACGGTCAAAATACTGAATGCAGAATTTTAATTATTTCTCAGTCCCAGTACTGTAAGGATGATTTATTTATCCAAATCTAATCTGACTGTATCCAAATCTAATTTCCTTCATGATAACCGTTGCATTACAGCTGATTAGATCAATTTATCTGACCTGTAGTTGATTTGGATAGTGCCTCTATATTTAGTTCACTGCAGTCCATAAAACCAGCATTTTGTTTTCCACATTTATTTGCTTGATTGTTAAATTAAAGTTAATAGCCTTTAGTTAAAGGAAAAGTGTAACATTTTGGGAATATTTATTTGCTTTCTCACTGAGAGTTAGGTGAGAAGACCAGCAGTCCTGTCATGTGTACAAACAAGCTAGCCAGCAGCCATCTTGGTTAAGTGCAAAGACTGGAAATAGGGGGAAACAGCTAGCCTGGTAGTTCTGTGAATAACCCCCCAGAAAACAGTGTTCTGTGGTTTTTACACTTTGGTTTTTGTACAAATTCAACAAACAAGACATAAAATGTTCATTAGTGACCTTTGCACTGATCTTGTTACCTTTGGACAGCACCAGGCAAGCTGGTTCCAGTCTCCGTGCTAAGCTAGGTTAGCAAGATGCTGGCTCCAACTTTTCGGGACAGATATGAGCATGGTATCCATCTTCTAACTCTTGCTAAGAAAGCATTAAATGTACAGTGTTCCCCCAAATGTTTCCTGATTTTTTCCCCTTAAGGTTAGGAGTCTAAGTGTTTCTTCTGGCACTGAAAAGAACACTGGAGTAGACTGAGGAGCATGTAAAGAGGCTGCTTTCTTGTTGATTTAATTAAGATGTAAGTTTCATGTATAAGTTCATTAAGTAATTCTCATTTCTGCTTGAATTCACTGAGAACTCCCTCAAAGACCGTAGCCCTCACTGCCAGTTCATATAATTTCAAACATGTCACACACCAGCACAAACCACCAGCTACAGGCTTTTCATTCTTTGCTCAAAACAGATTGTCAGGCCAGCTCAGCACGGGCCATGTATTGTAGCTGTAATGTCCCCCACCTGTCTAGTATAATCATACTTACTCTTTTTTTCTGACAAGTGTCGCAGCGTGACCATGCACTCCACTCTGATAAAACGCAGTCCGCGGGTTGAACTACCACCTGAGCACCTACTGACCGAGCTTCACGAACACTGGGCTCTTCATTGCTCGCTGTTGTGATGGTGACTTCACTGTGACATGTAGATGAAAACAGAACAGATGGACATTTTTACAACCTTGGAAACAAAGTCAAGTCATTAAGTTAATTGAGTGGTAGTTAACCTTAGTGGAAATCAAACTATGATATGGACAAGAAACACTGACTGTCCACTATATCAAACAAACTCGCTTACCTTATAAGCACCAAGCTCAAAGTAACATGGAGTAGACAGTGTTGCACATTGAGTGCACTCCTCTGTACCACTACAGAAAACATGGTTGTGTGTCATGACTGACTGTGAACGAGGAGACAACACTGCTGTACTCTCTATGTAAACACAAAGTGATCAATACTGGCCTGGATATGAACTCATTGGTGCCATTAGACTCAGAGGTGGAGCTGAATACACAGAACTGCAGGCCTTCAGTGCCCCAACACTAAACATACTTTAGACATTACTAGACATTTAGTACATCATCTAGTTTTATGCGGTACATGATTATAAGTTAATTATAAGCAGATATGTGGTGAACCTGGAATGGTAACTAATTACACTTAAATCATATAACAGTGGTGGAAAAACAAGACATTGTCATAAAGTGAATTCCTGTCACAAAACTTGTGTGGTAAAATCATCTTAGTCATGTTTGTGTATTTATGACCTTTAAACTTTGTTCACCTTTGATTTGGATTTTACAGCATGACACAATTACATGACTCAGCTATAGTTTACTGACTCAGCAACTGCTACCAGTGATTAGTAATATATAAACACTATGTTAAGATCTGTCTGTCTCAGTCAGTGAACTGGGATAAGGCTGGTTGATCCATGTCTATAAAGAAGTGATTTCTCAAGTATCCTACTTAAGTGCAGTGTTGAAGTACTCACACTTTACTTAATTATTTCCTTTACAATAAAACCTTTGCCCATTTTCAGCTACATTTCAGACATATTGTAATATTGTACCTTTCTTTGACAGCTGGAGTCACTTAAGGTTAAGATCTGTACAAAAAAAAAAACACACTTATGAAATAAAGTGCTTTGTCAAAGGTTAAACAGTGGTTTGCAAAACTTTTTGGCTTGTGATCCCTTACAAAAAACAGATGCCTATGAGCTGTTCACTGTTTCACCAAAAGTGATTTCCCCCTCTTAAGTTCTCAAATGATTTCATTTTAAAAAAGCTGTTTCAAAGTATTTCACAAGAAAATCAAAGACAAGAAAAAAGTCTTAAAAGAGAATATGGATGAGTGCAGAACTTAGTTTTTTCTTACTTTGTGATTCATCATTGCTGTAAGTGATAGTTAGAATAGTTAAAACAAGACGCACCTCATTCACTGTTGCATCAGTAGCAGTTTAACAATATGCTGGTTACAGGGATCACATAATGAGTACTTTTACTTTTGATACTTCAAGTACATTTTGCCAGTAATACGTGACTTGTGTAAGATTTTGAATGCAGTAATTCTACTAAAATTTCTACTTATAAATTAATTTCCTGCATTTTTGCACTGGTACCTTTACTTAAGTAAAAGCTCACCTTTCACCACTGGAAGAGAGTAAAAAAAAATTCTGGGCCCTGCCTTCTGGTGGATACTGTATTTGAAAAACACTGTGCAACTCATCACAAATATATCCAGCACAAAAACAAGTAATGAGTAAGCTGATATAGCACATAAGTGGTCTCATTACAGTGGCTGACTGCACACAGGATTTCAGAAGTATTTGTGTGAGGAGAGCAACCTCTGTTGGCTGCTTTTGTGGCCTCTACAGTGTGTCATTAGAAAGTTACTGCCAGGTCAAGGAAAGAAAAGAAAACCAAGCAGGAAAAGTGGGAATCACATGATATTTTATTTGTGACTGAACAGTGGCATGGGTACAGTGTATGGGGAAGTCATAGACGTACAAAAGTCCTTTTTTTCTCTTTTTCATGACAATTCTTAATTCCATAAATAAAATTTACAAAATATTTTGGACTATTTCTCATTTTTCTTAGACGAGCAGGGGTACAGTTACCATTTGTTATTGTAAGTCTAGCAGTTAATAGTGATATCTCTATTGTTCATATTATATAAAGTTACCTTTCTTTTTGACCATTTTTGATTCAGTGGAGCAGACCTACAATATGCCCTAGTGCTTTGTTACAACATTGACCTGTTTACTGTATACAATGACCTGACAAGAAGAACAGTGACTGGACAACAAAAATAAACCTGATAAGGCATAGAAATGCACTCTACTGTCTCTGCGCTTGTGGTTTTTAAGCCATGTCATATCAGAATGAGTTTAATCTGCCCAGTTAATCAGGAAACCAAACAGAGATATGATTTTGAGAGGCAAATTGTAAACAGTGCGACCCTAGTTGGAAATGCAGAATATCTAAAAACAAAGAGATGCAGGAAAATCTGCCTCCTGTCACTAAAAAGTCTGTGACCTTTTAGAAGCAGTAGGATTTTTGTTTCCACCCCTTCATTTCTTTCATCTCTCGAGTCTTTAATGAGTGAGACAGGCTCAGCAGGCTTTATTTTGAATGACCATGTAACACAGATTCACAGTTCATATCTCACCAATCCAACAGAAACAAAGACATTTTCAGAAAGAAAAAAAAATGGCTGCAGCCAAAGCGAAACAAACATCCAGACGTCAAAAATGGAGGTGCTGGTAGGGCATTGCTTGAGAGAAACACAGGTAGTTGGCATCCAAGAGGCAGAGAGCTATCTTATGGCACAGAGGCTCAGGTATGGGGGGCTGGGAAGTTTCTTATTTACAAAATAGATGTTTGGCAAATTTAGATTTTTGATGTTGATGCCTCCAAGTCATTTTGATATCCCTAATGACTCAGTGTCATCAACTAAGAATTCACAGCTTATAAAATAAAACAAAAGAAAAATCATATTTTAAAAATTTGTTTCAGACCTAGGAGGAAGCTGCAGAGAACGCTTTTGCTCACAGCTGAGTCAGCTGAATCCACACTGAGTCTGTTCATGCAAATGGACGAGTCGGTGGAGCAACACTATGAGAACATTTGGCAAATCCATCTGCTGTGCAGTCTTTGCTGGTGGCAGTTGACAAACTGAAGGTCAACCACATACGGCAGGACGCTGCTCCTCTCGAACATTTCCAAAAAAAATAATTTGCATCATCAGTGTCACCATGGCCTTTTAACGTATCCTCATAGATATAAATCCATTACAGGAGGATGCAATCACCCCCGGTTGTAGGTTTATCAAAGGTCACTTCCTGGTTGAAAGGTTATTTGATTGGACGATAAAGCCAAAGTCTGGTTGTCATGCTGAGGAGTACAGTACAGTATGTGGCCTCTGGAGGAAAGCACATCCTGCGATAGCCAGCTTATTACAGAACTGCCAAAATATCCTTTAAAGGTTGAAATAACAGAACAAGTCTGTGTAATCCAGCTGTGAGAGATGCTGCTTTTCACTGTCACTCATCTCTCTCGTTTTCTCTTTCTCGTGAGCTTCTGTCTTGGCCTTGAGAGCTTCCATCCCCTAAAAAACAAACAGCAATAGCTTAAAGAGCAAGAAGCCCCAGAGGTGCAGTTTTAAATCTGACCACTAGGCAGCAACATTGTGCCTTCCTTATCTTTCATTTCGGCGACGCAGAGGGGAATAATGAGTGAAACACTGAACTAAACCAAGGCTTTTTTCCAATTGGCAGTAAACTAGTCATCCACAAGCAAAAGGAGACACATCAAGGGGATGAATGAAAATATAAAGCAGGTAAAGAAACACAGGGATGTGGAGCAATGAGAGAGAAAGAGTACACAGGAGATTAAAAAAACAGGGAAAAGACATGAAATGCCACAATATGAAGACAAAGGGGCAAATCAGAGAAGAGGGAATAATGAAATACCCACTCAGTTTTTGTTGATCTCTAGCTGTCTTCCTGTGGACAGATCTGATCCTGCAGAGGATCAGGAGCTCCACTGGGCACCGGAGAGACGGACCTGGCAACAACAGAGCCCTAAGACACAGAGAGAGAGAGAAAGCTGTAAAAGTTCTATTTTGAAGATTATATATTTATTAAAATCATCTCAGTGTGAACCTTTTTCCTCCTACATTTTCCAGACCAAACATCTAGCAAAATGACAGCAACTATAATTACCCTGAAACATAATTTTACCTTATTATATATGATCTAATCAAGACACTTAAATCATCTTTGACCTTTCAAGCTTAATTGACTTGACATTTTTCTGAAAAAAAAGGTAAAAATCAATCCTACTGCGTCATATTAATCACATGACATTCTACTCTGTGTAATTACATGTGATGTAGTTGAAAGCAGATCATCCGTATGACAGTAATAGATTATAGCATCAGTTGTTAAATCAAATTCATGAAACTTATTGACTGGGATGTGACCCAGGGGGACGGCGCTCACTGATTGTTCCTCCTTGGAATTGCTGGCGTTGCCCTCTGGGTCTACAGGGGAGTGATCTGTGGGGGGGTCACTGGCCTGGGATGGGGGGCAGTCAGAAGAGGAGCTCTGCTGAGGGGCTGGAGTGGATGCTGTGAAGATGATGAGCAACATTCAGTAAATGCATTAATGAAAATATGCATGAGATACAGTAAGAGAGATACAGTGGGACTTCAACTTTGATTTGTACTATTTTCAAAATGTAGAATATTGACTGTTAAATACTAATCTGTCCTGTGAATATATTTTACCATCGCGCTAGTAACATGCATAATATGTATACTGAAAAGTAGTGAATTTAAATCTAAATCATGACCTTTATTGTACGTCATCCCTTCTACTTTTTTTCTATTATAGCTGACATTCTGCATTCTGTGTACTATCAAAGTAAAACACAAGTCTGTCTTGCTAAAGGTCAGTAGAGTTTTTGGTCACACACAGTTTTCTTTTTTGTGAAGCACAGTGCTGAGGGAATTTCAGTTTTGCAGGAATTTAGTCATAAACTGGACAAATTAAACCTTTCACCTGATGATGGGGCTAGATGAAACATCAGGGGACCACCAAAGTTATTACAATTCATCCTGTGCAGAATTTGAATGTATGTGCCAGATTTCATGGCAAGCCATCAAACAGTTGTTGAGATATTTCTCTCAAAACTACAAATGTCAACCTGCTGGCAGCACTAGAAGACAAGTCAGAGGATCACCACACTCACTAGTATCTCATCATCTGGGAATCATGATTGTGGACAAGATTGTGTGCCAGTCCATTTCGTAAATGCTGAATTATTTCATGGAATGAGTGAAGCTTCTGATCATCTATTGGCACTAAATGAAAAGTCAGAGGAGCATATCTGTACTAATTTTCATGCCAGTCCATCCAGTGGTTTTACAATAGTCAAGATATTTCACTAAAAACCAAAAACAACATCCTCATACTGGTGCTAAAAGAGAACTTGGATGACCATTCAATTTAGTGGGCTTAATCCTCTGGGGATTATGAATATCTGTTAAATGTCCCATGGCAGTGGTTGCAATAGATGCTATGATAGTCCAGCCTGGACCACAGACTGACAGAGTGACAGTATCATCTGTAGAGCCACGCTGCTAGTAAGGCTACAAAAAATACAATTACAATTTATACAATTTATATTTGAGACTATTTTAAAATGCTTTATGCTTTTATTTAAAATGACACAGATGTTGATTTAGTCATCAGTGTTTATGTAGGAAGACAATAAGTAAGAACACTTACGAGATTCAGTTGACGGTGATGTGGATGTACCTGGGCTCAAGGTCATCCTAGAAAGATCAAGGTCACTACAACTCCCTTCCTCTTCCTGGGTCGTAGCAGATGAAGGTGGCAGCAGCTGAGTGCAGGCCAGTGTGTCCGGTACACTCATGAGGCCTGGGGTCCCACACCTGCTCACCTCCGCTGACGCAACACCAGGTCCTACACCTGCTGCTCCGACTCCTGATGTAGAGGGGCCCTCGCCTGCGTCTGAGTCCATGCCGAGGCCCTCTTTACCCAGGCTCAGCTGCCTCTGGAGCAGGGCGGGGTCGGCCGTGTGCTGGGGGCTGGTGATGGCCGAGGATGGGGCTGATAGGTCGCAGGCTTGGGGGCACATGGTGGTAATGGGAACCAGGCCTTGTAGCATGGCAGCTGGGATGGCATGGCCCCCCACGCCCACGGTCTGAGCCGGCATGTAGGCCGCCATGGCTGCCCACTGCTGCTGAGTGGCTGGGAAAATGTTGGCCTGGCTCCAGATGACCGGCTGACCACCGGGGAGGACCTGAGCCACCTGGAGGGGCCCCTGCACGGGGAAGGCCAGAGTCTGAGCCTGGGTGGGAAATGGCTGCTGCGTCCACTGGGCCGCCTGCACCGGACCCATGGTCATATAACCTGAAAAAAAAAAAGAAGCGAAGTAAGGAAATGATTAAAGGATATTAAGGAAGGAAAAGGAGGTAAGATAATTAGGAGCACAGAACACATTTTGCTTCCTGTGATTAAAAGTTCAACAGATTGATTTTCAAAATTACAGCATGTTCCTCAATATTACAATCTTTGTCTAACAATAAGAGCAATTTAGTGCTTAATTAATGCTTAATAGCAAAAAGGTGCATTTAAGGACAGCATTTTAAAGCCATTTATTCTTACACACAGCTAATAGATGTGGTGTATTTCTTTGTGGGTGTCAAACAGGCCTGAGACCCATTTTGGACCCTGTTTCTGAAATTAAAAGCCCACACTGGTGGTACTGAATGATGTAGCCCATTAGCTACAAATTGCATACACTTGTCATTCCTGCTGAACAACTTCCAAAGCAGATCATAAGTTTTTGCATTGTTTTCCTGTCTTCCAAAGGGCCACAGGCTTCCATTGATTTTAATTTCAAGTAATTACCCACACACTGATTACCTTTTTTTTGTCCACTTTATGTTTCTGTTGTATGGTAATGCAGCTGCAAGTAGGCGACTGTTTTGAAAGACTTCCTACTTGGAGCCTTTCAAGACAACAGCTGAGATTTGAGGGTCAGCTGCTAGAAAGCACTGACTTCATAGATTTTATTATGACAGGCGCACTGGGAAAAGGATGATGAGAGTTTGGCTGATATTGCAATAAAAAAGTCACTGTTTGCTTAGGCTGCTGTTATGAAATGATGCTGGTGTGTTGTTGAATGCATAAACCATGCCTGCTTGCAAATGCGATACCATGATGAAGATGATAGCACCACTGACTTTATGTCTCAAGGAAATGTCACCTCTGCAAGTTGAGTTTAGTTTTGCATTGAAATGAATAGAAAACAATAGAAGGGCAGGAAATCAATCTGCTCAATCTACACTGCAACTGTTGAGTAAATGAGAAAACCACAACGTTAAGGGTTTTATTAACATGTGCAAAACCACTGCAATGATTCTTTAAGAAACATAACCACAGCATAACCACATGCTGCTTGATGTGTGGTCCTCATGAAAACTCTGACAAATCTGCATCCTGCCAAATTCTGGCATGTTTTTTTTTACAAACTAAACATCAAATAAACACATCCCCACCAGCTTTTTTTTTTAAATTTCTATTTTTGCATCTGGGTAGTTACCTGACGGCACCGAGGTGGGGCTGAACGGGGCATACATCTCAGCAGGAGTGTGTTGCTGCTGGCGGCTGCTCCTGCTAGGGTCCAGTGTGTTGGCAGGTGATGGAGGCATCTGGGACGCAAAGCACACACACACACACACACACACAGATGTCACCACTATCAAAGTCACCTAAAAGTCACTGTGCTGCACATTTATCTTTAATCTGCAGCAGTGTCAGACATTTGGGTAATTTACATCTCTGCCACTGTTCTGATGAAATGGCCGAATAACAGATAAAACATGATTGTAATATCACCAACTTGTATCGAATCTGCAACCTTAAAAGAGAGTTTGATTTGTGCGGTAGTACTCACCGAGGGAGGAGTGGACATGTCGCCGAAAAGATCAAAGTGGTTGATATTCTGTACGTCAAATCAAGGGATGAGGGAGAGAGAGAGAGACAAAGTCCAGTGATACATCACAACAATGAGATTTGCAAAGTCATGAAACCTTGAATTTGTCTCCAAATAGGGTATGGTGGTTGCATGGGTGGGTAGGTGCGGGGAGTGAAGTCTATTCACAAAGGCAGCCTGTGCTGTGGATGGCAAGAAACAACTATCCCCTCGACTCATTATCAGAAAATGGATCTAAAATGAATCTTTCATGGCTCGCTATAATTGAGTGGGTAAAAGGCTATTCAGTCCTATAAAACAGGCTCTGATTAGATATTCTTATGTCTGCCAATCAAGAGCGGGGCCCCCATGAGAGCTCGGTCCGCTTTATCATGGTGATTCTACTCTTTGAGGAGATATATACACAGAGGAGTGTGTTTATTTCATCGAATGAGTGAAAGAAGAAGCTCCTAGAACCACCCAACCGAGACAATGAGGCCACCTCACCCTATAGGCAGACGTGACCCCTGCTCTCGTCCCCTCTGTGATCCATTCGCGCTACTTAAAGGAGAGGGGACGCGGCTATGAAAGAGACTATGGGATGACTAAGTTGCATGAAATGTCTTTGGGGCCATGCACAAGCAGACAATGAATCACTGTAAAAGCACAGAAACACACGGGACACACAGGATTTGCATGCTATAAATAAACACGAAATACAAACACAAAACAGACACAAACAAAAGAAAGAAAAGGGAAGAATCACAGCAATCAGTGTTGCACATAAACAGGGTGTTTATGTCTTCCTTGAATAAGCCGGGACATAACGGATCGCACAGTTTGCACAGCACTTTGGAACCATTGAGGGGCACAGAATGAGTCAGAATTTGGAAAAAGGTAAGCTTTGTACACAGAGGTCTCTCCCTGCAGGCACTGACACACATCAGGGGAGTTCGAGGCTCTCAAAAAGCTCCAACTGAATGAACAGACAAGCAATAACACTTAGAGATATGGAAGCGCTGCTACTTATACTGGCATGGGCTGTTCGGGCGAGATAGCGAGGGGACCGGGACAGTTTATCTGTTTGATATGCTGAGCAACAAGCACACAAACAGTGAAGGGTGGTGGAGCACTTTGCCAGGGCTGTTTTCAAAAGTTGTGTGGAAATTCTCTCTGGGTGAATGTTTGGTGAAATAGGCTTGAATAAATGTTTTTTATAAGCGATTTGAAAGATGTAATAGTGTGGTCGCGGCATGGTGGTGAAGAACTCATAAAAACCTACCGGGATGAGATGAAATACATTTGCAGTTTGATGACAGGAAGGAAATCAAAAAATGCTTTTTTGTGCCGTTTTCTTATCAAACCGATTCACAGGAGGAAAATATAGCGCTATTCATTAAGGTACAGCTTTTATGAGTGTTTATTTGGTGGCCTTGGTTGTATGTAACCGTGACTTCACTGCATGCAGCTCAACCCAACACCCACCCCACCTACAAACCTCTCGTCCTCATCCTCTGAGGAAGATAGAGCAGCCACCCCTTTATTCGTCTAGTCGTACCAGTCGAATGAGACCAGCAAACGAACTCCAAACTGATTATGTCTCAAGCATCTGGTCATGACATGCAACAGATTCTGCACGGGATTGGATTTTGGATGCAAAGCCTGCCTCTCTAATGTTCTGTGAAATCGCTGACATGTCTGATTTTGGTCGACCAATCAGTTAGTCTTATCTCTTAAAGCAGGCTCAGCATGACCAATGTAGCTTTGTTTTATCGTCATCACAGAGAGCGGATGCAGACATAGACCTCTGTCTGACTCGTCCTTGGCTTGGGGAACGTGTTTTAAAGCCTGTTGCCTGTAATATACGTTTACTATTTAATACAGTGGTGCAAAAAGGGGGCTTAGGCCACTTCCTTCCAGAGGATCTTCAAGAGAGGTTTGCAAGTAGAAGAGTAAAGAAACAAATAATAGAAAATAAAAACACCTACAGTCATGAAATGGCGTTTTGGGACATCATAGATCCCTTCCTTCTGCTGACTGGTTGGGACCTGCATTGGATCGGAGGTCGATTCAAATGTAAGTAACAGAGCAACACCCTTTTTTTCCTTAATAGGCTGGGTATTTAAAACAAGAGCTTACAAGAACTGAAACATGTCTATTGAAATAGAAAAAGGGTACTAAATCAGTTCTGCAACATCAATTTTGATTTAGTCTATTTTTTTAGATGTAATTTCATATTTTAGAGCAATGGGATTATGCAAATTCTACAGTTGTTCTGTTGAATCAATTCTACTTAAATCAATATTGATTGCAAACAATGCTGGTTCTACGAGTGTTAAAAAAAGCCCATTGTTATTCTGCAACAGTATGTCTCAACTGGTTCATCTGCCAACAAGAAGATGCCTCCTTGGCCTACTTTGTATATTTCTCTCACATGTGAACTATCTGTTGCTCTTAACCTCGCTGCCTGTTTCTCCTGTCGCTCCCTCGACTGGTTAACTTTCAGTTACATTTTCCCCAAGTCTATTGATCTTGTTTCATTCTGAGATCAAATGGCATGGCAAGTGATTAATCTCTCTCTCTGCATCTTTCATCTTCAGAGGAATGCAAGATACAGAGAGGCAAAAAGAGCAGGAGGAGGAGGAGAGAGAGAGAAAGGGAGGGTGGGGGGTAGGATTAAATCATACGACAGGTCCCTAGAGTCCTAGCTGGTCCTTCAAATGGTCGAAAATCGAAAGGTCAAAGTGTTGGATGTATAAAAGGAGCCCAGTATACAGGCTTTGGGTGAACTACCCAGACTAAACAACTGACCTTGACCCTGATACAGCCATTTCAGACTCAAAGGCATCATACATTTTAAACATAGAGATGCTGCCTTTTTATTTTGAGCATCTTCACATTTATAATTCTTCATATCTTAATGAAATCAAATCCCATTTTTTGATACTAATTATGGTCAGCGATTGTTTAGCAGTAACCATTCAGTGTATGTACATTCCGTAATTACCTCTCTCTATATATATCGTTTTTGGGTTTTTTTGTTAGTGGTGGAGTCTGCCATTCCTGTGTTGGATTCAAATTGCCTTCAAATGCAGAAAGGATCCACAGAAAATAATAATTGGATATAATCCAGCGATGTTTATCTTATTTCACTGATGTCGGCATCTCTGTTTACTGTTCACTCCTAACCCTATACCAGAGCTGTATTAAATTACTGCTAATACAAAGATAAAATACAACTGCTGCTGCACTTTAGAAGTATTCCACTGGCAAAAAATGGGGTGGCTTTTATTGTAAAGCTACGGGACACAGCCACATCAAAACAGAAAGCTTAGTTTGATCTTCCTCTGAATCCCCAAGAATAATCTGCACTTGTAACTTCTTTTAAAAGGGTGCTATAAAACTGTTAGTAATACTATTCTCATCTATCACAGGGTATCAAGAGGGAGGAAAAAAAGGGGGCAATGCTTGTCTTTGTACCTGATAAACGCTCTCCTCTGACTGGGGGCCACGGAGGGGTTCGTGTCCAGCCTCAAACACTATGTACTACAGAACAGAAGTAGTGGGCAAGGCGTGGAGGTGCAGAGAATAATGAGATGAGAAGACAGAGAGAGAGGGAGAGAGTTTGGCATATAAAACAGTGAGATACAACAAGGGAGTGATACATGATGAGAATAATTGAAAGCACAGGGGAGTGAGGTTGGCGTCAAGTGAGGAGTGAAATGGGATCAGGAATATAAGGGGTGGAAAAAAATGGGGCATGGGAAAGAGGAATAGAGGCGTGTGAGGAGAGAAAGAAAAAGAGTGAGGTGGGAAGAGGAAGAGCACAAGTATAATAGGTCAGGCAGTAGTTCAAGGCAATGTGGGTCTTGGCTCAAGGGTCTCCCTTCAACATCAGCATTGATGCTCCAGACAGAGTCTCATAGTCCTTGAATCTGTCAGTAACTCATCTGAGGTTGATATAAATAAAATGTCTTTATGGATCTCAAAATAAAAGAAATACTTCAGTATTTTTGAGACATAACCTTATTCACTATCTCGCTGAGGTAAGATGGAATAGTCTGTACAGTAATTAGACAGTTAGCTTAGCTTCCGTGAAGACAGAAGAAGTGGAAATAGTGGCCTGGCTCTGTCAATTCTGACAAGAATTTGGCTGGCAGCTCTAATTAACACAGAATATCTGTATCATACAAAAACTGAAGTGTAAAGAAATGACAATTGCTGTTTTATAGGGGTTAATGTACTGGACGAATTTTTGGCAACCTCCAGAAGGTCCACAAGAAACTGTCCTACATAATCTCCATAAAACAACAACTTCATCATTTTACCTTACTAATAAGAACTAAACTTATTGAGAGAACATATTGTCTGACTTTAGATGGATTTGTTGCCTGAAAAGAGCCAATACAGCTGTTTCCATCATTTCCAGTCTATTTCAAGGCTAAATGGTGGACCTGGGTCTGTCTACCAAGACAAAGAATGGTATTGATCCTCTCCGTATCTAACTTTAGGAAGCAAGTGAATAGCGCATTTCCAAAATGTCATATTATTCCTTTTTAGACTCTGGCCACAGTCTGGAGTTTTGTCAACAACATCAGCATAAATTCAGCTGCCAATGGAATGACTTAATGCAAAACACACTTCAAGAGCAAAGAACAGAGGTGATCTAGGGTGGTTGAATGCTACTGAACATAGCATTCAGGTAAGGTTAACATTCATATTCAGTGAGCAAATACAGAGGAAAAAAAAAAAATCATGTTCAGCCAAATAAATACTGCAGGGCAAAAAGAAGTGCTGTAGTCAGACAGAGGCATATCTTTAGGAAGAAATCAGAACATTGACACAGATCAACGTAAAAAATGTGGCTTTACAACACTGCACTTGCAAATAGGAGTTAGAATGGTTGAACAAAACTGTCCACTAGGATGATCTACTGTGTGTTACAGAATGAGCGAATATCATGAATCATTAATTCAAACAGATTCGTGGGATATTTAAATTAAGGATTAATTGATTTTTTATTCAAGCTTTAAAGTGAAAACAGCACCAGTGAGGCTAGAAAAGCATCAAAGTCAGCAGTGTTTTGCTTCTACTCTGTGCCTATGGACTACCTGGTAAACTGGATCGTCCTTCATCCTCCAAGATGGTCTGTGTGGGTTTGGGACAGAAACGTTGGCACATTTAGTTTCCATCAGCATTTGAGAATTCACAGTCTGTTCATCAATGGATGAAGAACGAAAACAACTGGTTAAAAAATACATTAATCTTGAACTGTCTTTTCCTGCAACCAATCATAATTACAGCTTGACAGCTATTCAGGATTTTAATGAAGCAGCGATTCCTGCATCACAAACACACCAACATACCTCTCCTGTTACACATATCAAACTCTCGTGAAAAAAAAGCATCCAAACCTGTTGCATCTCCATTATGTTGGAGCATTCAAAACAGAAATCAGTGGTGCAGACAAACAAAGTCTATGATGCACTTCGGAAGCTTGGAAGTATTAAGATATCTGTTATGTGAATATATTTGCTAAGCTGACTTATAATGTGTGATCTACGCCTCCAAATGGAAATGAAACTGAGAAAAAAGCAAAATGGCTAACACTGTCTACTAGTGACAACCTGCTCACACTGTTTGTCCTTCTGCCTTCTTCTCCATCTCCTCCGCTGTTTAATGTAAGTAGATGAAGGCGTAGAAGAGGTGGCGCGGGTCAATGATAAGAGCTCCACGCCTGGGCCGGGAGAAGTGGAGAAAGAAGGAAGAGAAGAAGAATGAAAATTAGAAATGGAATCGAGAAAAGAGGGAAGAAGAATGGGGAGAAAGCGGACAAGAAAAAAAGAGAAGCAAGGAAAGATGGGAGGCGTAAAGCAAGGAAGATCCAGCAGAACAAAGAGCAATGAAGAGCAGTGTTGAGAAAACAGAGACGAAAAGATGCAAGGAGGTTTCTTAACAGTTTTGAAAAATAAGCTGAAACCTTATAAGATAACACAAAAACAAATGAACCTTAATTCTGAGGTGAGTAAAGGAAAACTATGACGGTGTATTTTTAAATGTAGTAGCCCATATTTATTATTTTTTAAACACCACTTGAGTTCTTGAATTCAATTTATTATATAACATCCACTCATGGACAAGCATATTTCCTCCTCTCCTGCTAAAATTCTACCTCTCCTCCAGAGCACCAGTGATTGTGAGGGTCACCAAAAACAATTTGTTTTCTTTAAACTTAATGAATGTGTTTTGTGATGGGGAAGTGACCTTTATGTATTTTATCTTTTATCCATGTGTTTTTATTTTATTTATGTAGTTATTGACATATTTATGTTACAGTCAGTCAACTTCCCATGGAATGAATGTGAATGTAGAAATATGTATAGCATGGATATTCGTGTTTTGGTGTGGCTCCAGACTTTGTCTCTCCCAAAGTAAACTCCAAGCTCAGCACAGCAGGGGTGGGAGTAGGTGATAATAATTCTATCTATCGAGTCAATACATGTGAAATACATCTGACTTAAATACTAACAAAAGTGGATAATGAAACTAGCATCAGTGACCAAGCTCCGTAATAATATTGGCACTGGTCTATTTCTTAGAAGGCAGAACAGCAAAATAATTAATAAAACTCAAAAGCACGGTTTCCTGTGTCACTGTCATTTAGAAATAAATCAAAGCCAGTTCATTTTACATGGAACTCAAATGACCTCCAATTCACCAATACACTGCACATTCCACTACAGCAATCTTTTGGGATTTTTCTTAGCTTCTACACTGTTTAAACCACCATTTGTGATTCCACACTTTCCACTGGGGGTTCACCAATAGGTTGAAGATCTATGGACTCACATGAGACTTGAACCTGGTGTCTTGGGTCAGAGAAAATGATTTTCCTCCCTCTTGAACTTGACTTCAGGCTTGAAGAAAGATGAAGTCTCAAATTCTAACCATAAGAGGTTTTTCGGTACCAGGCGGGCCTTGCATATACATAGCTGAACGTTTAATCATTAAGCCTATGCACTAAAGGACTTGGTTTCAGCTGTATAAAAACTACTACCTTAACATAGCTTTAAAAGGACAATGTTAAAATCTTGTACAATTTAATAAACAGCATTTAAGTTAAAAAGACTTGCATCTTGACATGCAATCTGCTGATGGAATCTTGTGACCTGATTTGTTATTGTCATCAAGGACTTGAGACTTGACTTGAACTCCTCCAAGATTTAAAATCAGCTCTAGCAGAATGGAAAAAGTACCACTCACCCGACTGTGCAGTCTTGGTGGCCACAAACCTGTGGTGGCCCTCTCCCAGACATAGCTAAAGGCCGGTGGTCCCCTAGGTATCTGCCGCGATGTAGCTGATCTAAATGGACTGAGTGGTGATGCAGGGCACCTAGGCTGACAGAAATCCAAGGAGTACTTAGGAAATACCATATGGGCCAGATGAAATATGGTAATCAAACATCTACTGCTTGTGTCTTTTTTATTCTTGAAGATGCAAAAAACATGTCGTTTCATTTGAAAATCTGCCTTTTGATATGTGTCTTATGATAAGTGCAAGTAAACTGTGTTGGCAGCGAAAAGTAGGATCAAACCCTATTTAAACATCTTTACATATTGTTAAATAGCATAACCAACCAACACAGAGTGAGCTTAAAGTCTCTGACAGGAAAGATTCAAATTTCAAATTTGTTACACAGTATGTTATAGATAATATATTGACTACAGAACTGGCTCTCTCTGTCATCAAGAATAAAAACTAATAACACAAATATTGTTTTTAGATTTGGTGACTTTGTTCTTTATTTATTTTTCAGCTTTGATATGAGCAAAGATTTGAGATATTTGATCATTCATAGAAACAACATACCAGTAAACAAGAGACAAACCATTTTCTATATTTGCAGTTTATTTATTCACAACATGTTGACAAAAGCTCACAAAACATAACCACACATCCATATATACACACAGAGTAATTCAGCTGTCACTCAGGCACACCACCTGCTGCTCCTCTATTAGCAGAGATAAGCAAGCACTGGGGAGGAACTTTTATTTGAATGTGTACAGTCCCTGGTAGCGCCTCAGATTAATGGTGATACAAAACTATTATGACTAGTCTACTTGATTCAGCGAAGAATCATATCAGCTTTACATAAAGTATTTCCATCTAAATGCTTGCTGGCGCTGCCTGCATTGGAGTGATCCCATTTCCACCATAATCACTCAAGAGGATATTAATGTGGAGTGTTATTTACTGCCAGTAATCAGTAAATAAAATGAAACATTGAGGCATGATTTCAAAACAACAAATGAGCTTGTCAAAGCTGGTGAGGCTAGTTGAGTGGTGGCGGAGCTTAATGTTCTTTTTATTACAGGCGAAGACACGCCACTATCACCACCGGTCATATTGAAAAGAGATATTATCAAAGATGGGTGTTTTTGGGAATAAACGATTGGTAGTAGGGTGGGGTCATGTAATGGACAAAGCTGTTGCATAATTATCAGTTGCTTCACTAACGACAGCTGAGGTGGAGCCGCGGTGTAATTAGCATTAGCGGCAATGATCATTAAGGGGTGGAACTGGGTGCTAATTATCGGTTAGCGTGATGAGCAAGTGGGCCTATCTAGCCAACACTGCGCCCCAGAAGTGCTGGGCCTGATCATCCTGTAATGGAACAGGCCTATGAGTCCATGAGAGATGGGAAGCCAGGATGGGGCTGAGAAACAAACCCGTCTCATATCACCATAACATTGCTCCTGCATGATCTAGCAGGCAGACAGGGGCCTGGGTGATCTTAGTGGAATCCTGCAGCATACCCTAATCTTACTAGGGTATATATTGAAACTACTTTACTCAGGGTCAAATATCAAATATAAAGATCTGCAATTTAATGCTGTCAAGTTCAATTTTAAGAGCTAAAGGGCAAACTGTCCTGTAATAGAAAGCGTGTTATTGCTTATTTTGCATTGATAGTTTGGAGAAGATTTAGATTTTGCAAATGCAGCGATGAAATGACACATTCTATTTCAGCACAACCTTGAGTCATCTTACTTCTGTACAGAGTGTACACTGCTAATATGTCAACCGTGCCAGCAGAAACACAAGATGGCGCCTGGCAGCCATTACCGAACTGAACGATACAGCGTCTGCCCTCTGGATGTCTATACGGTAGGTTCACAGAATAGCAGCTGGCAGAGCCTCACGGTGAAAGCTCTGCCATGGCGGAGCCCACTTTCGCTGACATGCTACTCACCTGATCTTCACCGGTAATCTTAGTCTCCGCCGAAAGGATATCAAGAAGACTCTCTGCTTGGCCGCCCCTTTGGAACGTGCCGAGGAAGCCATTCCCTGCAGGAGATTAAAGGAAATGACATGAGGAGATGAAGGGATATGAGCTCAGCATGAAAGACTCCGAGTCTTCTTCTCTACCGATTCAGGTGAGTGTGACAGTGGGAGATGGAGGGGGAGAGATTGAGGGGGAGATTGGGGAGGAAGATTCAGGGGTAGGGTGACAGGAGTTACATAAGGTGTGATAGGACAGAATGTTCTTTCATGTGCTTTTTCTTGAAGCTTCACTCTCACAGGAATTCACACGTTACCTTGTGCAGTGAGTCTTATTATTATTTCCCAAGCACCTTTCTTCTCTCCCTTTTCTTGAAGTAGGTCTACTGCACTTCAACTTGACACACACAAGTGCTAGCTAACAACAATAAGGTGAGATTTGCTGACAGAAAGGAACGCGATGCTGACCGACCAGCTCGTTCTGGCAACTTCACATAGTGCTGACTGAACAACCAATCCAGCCTTTGAAGTATGTTTTTCCCATGGTTCTCAGCAGCTCCTTTTTCTTATAATCTCTATAACTCTAATAAAGAAAACAATTAACATTTCCACCGTGTTCTAGTTGATGCGACCTGTGTGCTTGACATGTCTTTCATAGAACAAAGCCTGTGTGAGAAGAGAAAAGAAAGAGGAAGAGGGGAAAACAGAGGAGATAAAGAGGAAGAAAGACCTACCTGCTGTGAATATGTCTGACAAACTGTAAGACCCAGTTATACTGATGAGTGGTTGACCTCTTCTGTGCATCCTTCACAGTCCACCCCAGACTTTTTTTCTTTTTAAAAGGCAGGCTAATATTTAAAACCATGGCCATTACTTGTCATCTCTGCAGGGGCAATTGAAGAAAAAAATATCATCCATCTTCCTTACACACATTATATTAATTGAAAATGGGATAAAAGGAATATAAAGAGAGGAAGAGTAAAGAGATAACAGGATAGCAGAGAACCAAAGCAACAGGGATAAGAAAGAGGGTAAATGTAAGTGAAAGAGGCAGGTGGGTGGGAGAGTCGATGGATGTTGTCAATCATCATTGTGGCTTCTCCATTAGTGAATTAGTCCTCAAGGCAGCAGGAGGAAGCTCGATGAGACCCCGTCCTTCCTCCTCCCTCTCCAGATAATAGCGGGTCTGTATCGACTGCTCCATTGACTGTAACTGGCTGGTATTGGTGACTACTGAGTCATGTAAGAGCACTGCTGAAATGTCAGATCAAGGCAGCAGTTGTTTATTGGACATATCACTTTGAATGGATATGGGTGATGAAAGGCTTCCTTTCTGGCTATGTGCTCTTCTTGTAGGACTTCCCACATATAAGCTCCAGCAAAATCGAGAAGATACTCAAAAGCCATACATATATATCCTCTTTTGGAGAAGGATTTATCCTGCAACCACCTACTGCAAGGGCAACATATGCTGCATTTTCCCCAACAAAGGTAAAAAACTCAAGAGGATAGACTAAACTTCTGAGAAGAGGAAGCATGTTATTTCTGAATAATATATTAAATTGTTAATTGCCCATTTTACTTTCAGCCCCTCCCCTGAACAGCAATTGTCTGTCATGAAGTATAGCAACTTCATGCTTCATACACTGTTTGTCTTTTAAGCCAATATTAGCTGCAGTTATTAGCATGTCAATGACTGGTACAGTACCTACAGTAGTACCTAAATATTAACAATTACTTACAAGACCAAGGCTATATTTGTGTGGTTACAGGTTATGTTCATTAACACATACACTGTATAGTATTTCCTCACTGGGGAAGCTGGTCGTGGAGGCTAATGTTGATTGAGGCTAGCTCTTACTCAGCTGGAGTAAGGTTGGTTTACTCTCCATTAAACTCAGCTAAACATGTTATCTGAGCTAGCTTTACATTTACAAAACACATTAGCTTTGATTTAAAAAGCCTTATCAATGCTTTATTTACAAGTAAAGATACTGTTTGAAAATACAAACAAATACAATTATAAATCCACTTGCTTATCCACATATATAGAATTCAACGGCGTTATGTGATTTTACATACTACTGGGATTAACTAACTGTTTCTTCATTTTCCATGTCTTCTACAGGGATTCTTGACTGTTGACAATGCTATCTTTTACCTGAGCATGTCACTTCAACCTCGTGTTTTGGCACAATATCCATATATATCCATGATGTGTATATTTAAGACCCCTTTTTACTCATTTTTTGAGTCAGATCTTCTGGAGACATTAAAAAGTCAAATGAAATGATGGAGCCAATGTTAGCTAGTTAATTAGCTCACTAACTACAACTATTAACATCTGCTAGCACCAGCACTGACTACAAATAGAAAACCCTGATTTTGTCCATCTCCCTTAATATCAGGATCCCATTGTGATTAAGAATAGAATAAACTAAGAATTCAGGTAGTATCTGCCCCATTACCACTGAATGCGTGAGAGAGCATAAAGCTTAACAGTAAGGATGGTGGGCCTTACAGATGAGTGAATTTACACAACATTTTATACATACTTCAAAATAAGTATCATAACCATTTCATCCTGATCTGGTGCTCGGACACCAGCTTTGTCACTTACTGGGGCTATGAATCTGACCTAATTTAACGCAACATTCTGTTAGAGAAATATTATCTGGAATTACATTATCGCGGTTGCATATGTAAACAAGTATGGACTTTGTTGTAAAAATGAAGACTATTGCCTGACATGGAAGACATACAAGAGTCAGACAAATTGGGGAGTTAGTGTTCTGGCAGTCACAGGCTAAAAGTGAACATTTTTCTTAGGTGATACTGCTGAGAGTCTCAGAATAGGAAGCCAGTTTGCCTCCAAGGTCCAAAAAGTATGAATAAATGTGGAAGCTTGAGCAATACTAAAATACAGCAGCACCAATAGAGGAAAATAAAGTACAAAAGTTGCTACAATTTTAGAAATAAAACCAACCTTACAGTAGCTTGCTACATGACAAAACTACAGAATAATATGGCTGGACTTTTATTTGTTCCATCTGGTCAGTTCTTTACAGAGCTCAGTGAGTCATATACAGGACAAGACAGCTCCATGACTCATTCAACAGACAATACAGTGTGCCCAGGCATGCTTTTCAAAATCTGTCTGAGATGAATGAAGAGGCTCCAATGATGTCCCATGAATACACACACACACACACGCACACCTGAAGTCCCACCTTCAAGCTTCATCATGGAGTCCTCGCTTTGTAGCTTGTCCCAGCAGCGCTGCTGTCACCTCTCAATCGATCAGCTTGGCCTTGTACCGCCGCTGTCTCCACGGAAGCAACATAAGCCCGCCTCCTGCGGTCTAAGCCTCTTGTTGGGAGGGAAGAGAGAAGAGGACAAAATAAGAGAGGAGAAAATGAAAGAAGAGTGATTACGGAAACAAGATGTGAGCTCAACTGAATCCTGCAACAGTATCATGCCCTGCTTGGGTATGAGGCTACTGAATGTGGGTGCGTAATGGCAGTGTGTGTGTGTGTGTGTGTGTGTGTGCACGGTATAAATATTTGCTGGAATAGAAATTTAGAATGAACCTACAATTAGCATGACAAAAGATTGAGAAAGAAAGGTGAAAACCTAGAAATTGAAAGTTGGACTAAATGAGAAAACAACTGAACCTACAGACCCTTTACCATCATCTATTGCAGGGAACTTTCATGGGCATTCACACACAAAGCTAAATTGGGAAGGTCGCGGGTGGTTGTGTGGGGTTCTTACTCCTACCTCTTACGCCACAGTTATGGGAACTAATGGTATCAGCTTGAATAGCTGCTATTGAGAGGAATCATCTGGGTGCAAAACTCACACAATCCACCAGTCCTGCCTGGGTGATGGATGTTGGGTGGTGGCAGGAAGGTGGTGTGAGATCGGGGGGAGTTTGCAAGTGTGTGCCTGGAAGGCCTTGGGCATTGTACTGTCATCCCCTCCCTTCTCCCTCCCATCCCTGTTGCTAGTTATTCTGTCCTTCAATCTCTACAGCTGCTTTAACACCACCACCTTGACTTTTATTTTGCTTTCTCATTTTGTCTGGCATCTGCCGTTGTACTGTTTTGATTGTGGGTGCAAGCCTCGGCTGTCTCGATAGTCTGATGTAAACCATCACTCATAACCTTTGCAGGGTTTGTCAGCCAGCGCCGCATTTACAAAGAAGAGATAAGGATTTCAAATCAAGGTCACCAGCACCTTGGAGAATTCCTTTTAGTTTTCATTATGGTCGCTCAATTCTAGATCCTGAGCTCAAACGTACATCAGTTACTTGACACATTAAGTGGCTGGCTAAGCTGTGCACGAGAAGAAGACAAGCTTTATATCCTAACAGAGACTGTCAGGTTGCACTCCAAAGGCAGTATTACACCAAAATGAGCTTATTCACAGAAACACATGGTATTACCATCAATACTACATCTCCCCTAACACAAATGGAATTTCTCTTTCCAACCTACGTTTCAAAGCAAAATCAAAAATCAAAATTAGACATTTGAAAAAAGAAATTAGGGCTTGTGCAAATGGAAAAAAAAAAATATCTTAGTTCTAACTGAAGTGCTTGTCTTATTATGCACACCCTCTTACTAATTCATGAGGCACAATTCTCTAAAGGGGGCTTGTGATGCTAAAGTCATTAAAGTCTCAGCAAGTGAATGTCTTATCTAGGTCATTCAGACTTGTTTCTCTTGAGGGGATAATGGAGTCTTATACGGCAATGTACCTCCAAACATTAACCAGACAGAAGGCCTGGCACATGCAGCAACCGTGTGGAGAAATATGAACATCCAGGTGATGACAGACTCACTAAGGACTAACTGCAGACACTGCTCTCACATACAGTACATGATTGCAGTAATGCGTTGCTTAAACCATGACAGATGGAAGAGAGGGTGGACCTGCGATAATTATTGCTGTACCTGATTCAAACCATTCCTCACACAGTGACTGTAGTCTACTCATACAGTATTAGCCGTTCCATCCTGATTTTACTAGCTCATACACTCTGTAGCAAGGCCACTGCTGCTCAGTTGCATTTAAACACGATCGGTCAGTTCAGTGCAACTCTCAGATGACTTTAGATGTTCTGTGCTGTTTGTTTACATTGCCATTTCCCTAATAACACTTCAAGGAGATTTAGGTTTATGCAGATCCTCAAAAGTAGGCCTTGCATACCGAATGAGAGTCTTGACACAGTGGCATAACTAGGTACACTCGTGCTCTGAATCAAGATGACGAATGTGCTGTATTTGAAAACTAAAGGCTGGGCATGCTGTTCATGTTATTACACTGTAAGAAAGGAGGAGAGAGGGAGAAGGTGTGTGTGTGTGTGTGTGTGTGTGTGTGTGTGTGAAGGGGGTGACACATACTCCCCCTTGCTTTCTGGATTCACAATTACCCAAGGTTGAATGCTCCTCACAATATTTCTGGCCTATAAGCCTGATGCTCATAATTTGTATGACAGAGGGTTGACTAAAGTATTGTCTACTGTTAGTCTGCATCTAAGGTTATCCTACACATTGCACAACATGCCTGCCATTTGGGAGCCCTGCTAGGGTCCATGCATCCTGTGTTAGAATCTCTGTTACATCTCTTTTCTTGTTGCCCTCATTTTCCAATAATCTAATAAAAACACTTAAATGCCATAAAATAGCAAATTCTTCCAGAAATGGAGCAGGGAGAATTAACAGCTAGGAGTCAAGAGGTTCCAAAATCAAACACTACTAATCCCCACCGGCACATAGGCCTTGCTGGGACCATGGAGAGAACAGTACTGTTAGCCTGCTCCATACTGTTTCAAGAAACATCTCTGATCACAGTGTTAATCCTATACACCCGCCAGAATTAGGGACAGTGAGGACAGATGGCAACAGATGGAGAGTCAGTGCACCTCAAGTATAAGGACTTGGCAACAAGAAACTTTTTGTTGGGGATCCGGGCATGAGGGCAACAACTTTGAACCCTCTCTGAGTGTGTCTGTCTGCTCACCTCCTCCGTCGGCGTCCCTGTCTGCCAGTAGGACACACGCCATCCTTGCTTGATAATGAGGAGTGTATTGTGATGCTTACTGAGCCCATGCTTTCACCTACATTGATGGCGCAATATCGCTGGTATTTTATGCATCTCTGCACAGGACATTTGGCGATCGCCCAAAATGAAAATGCTAGGTAAGGTGCTCTCTCAGTGCAGGGGCTGATGACTTCAAGCAGTAGAAAGTAAAGAAGATGGGCGTCTGAGGAGGGTGATCTCCCTGTCTGCCTCCCTCCTTATTGCACAAATACTTTCACCAAGCCTCAACAAACACACAGACATTTACAATCATTAAAAGCAGCACAATATTCCCTTTGTCAACCTCATATCAAAATTCACTACCCAACTCTGACATAACTTTAAGTATCAGGTTTGGTTAAGTGACTGATCGTTAAAGCAGTTACAGAGTTAATAGAAGTGTTATGTGCATCATCAATGCAGTGGACAGACCATTGACTCACTGCAGAGTTACATCTACGGAAGTATTAAGTGTGCTGGAGTGGCTGATAAGGAGATCGTTCGCTGGTAGGGGCTCCATATTATTATCATTGATGGTGAAGCAATAATGGAAACAGTTGGATAAACATGCCAACAAATGATTCTGTCTAGGCTGGAAACAGTGTTTGAACATGGTGAAATAGTTTAGTATTTGTACTGCCTCTTACAATGTTCCATGCTGTACACTGGGTACAAAGGGTGACTAGTGATTTAATCTGCACGCTTTGCCTCTCTGTCTCTTTCTGTGTCCATTTGCTGCGTCTCTGTCCAACTGCACCCTCTCTCTCAATGTCTCAGTGTCCTCTTCCTTGTCTCTCTTTTTGAAATAGATGTTTTGTACAGATTATAGTGGGAGAGCAACAGTTGCTATGGAGATGGAGTAAAGTCACGCGTAAGTAATTCTCTTGATGGGTGAGGGCTTTGACTTTACAATAAGATCAGAGTTGCTGCAGTGAGATTTGATATTTCAGATGGACTTTTGAAGGGTGACAGTTAAGGTTCTATGACATCGTGAAACAAAGCACAAAGCAGTATAATACCTGTGTCCTGTTACTGTAATATTGGGTTTTATGTCTTTTTTTTTTTTACTACCATAAATGCTATTTTCCTCTGAAATGCACCAGAAGAGATACATTAAAAGACTGTCAATAGTCTATATTTTTCTTACTGTCAACCGTCATAAAGGATCAACACAACAACAACAACTAATTGGTTATTTAACAAATGTTCTTGGCCAACAAAACCATAACTGGGTAGTGCATGAATGGTAACACATTACAGTGACATGATATTTTTTCGAAACAAGTAGTCTAAGGAATTATAGTAGAGAGTAGCTGCTTTGCTGAGTAGTGGATGAAGGATGATATATCAGTTTGTCCTATTTACATCAAGTCTTATCCAGTAAGCCTTAACCTGGTTCGTGAGCTGGAGGTTTAAGAGGTGGCTAGCCTGAGCCGAAGTAGAAAAGTGGCTCAAATATTCCCAAAGCTTGTCTTATTTGGTGACTATCTTCCCATAAAAAAAGACCCTCTAGGTTGTTTCTACAAGTGGTCTTTTACAACCCTATAGTTTATTAGTAGTGATGGTCATGTAAAGGACGAGCCAAATGTCTCAAAACAACATGTTTACATTAGTGACAAAGTCCTCTAGTGGCAGTTAATTATTACAGTCAGTAAGGAGGAAGTCCACGAAGGACATTGGCCATGACAAAGTGTGAGTAGTAGGTCGGGGTGGATGGACAGGTCGATAAAACAATGGGCATGTGTGAGGAGAAACACTGTTTTGTCCCGTAACATGACCACGATCTGCTCTTAACTCATATGTTTATTATTGGAACCAAAATGATAACTCTAACCACTCATAAAGTACTTAGAACCGAACAATGATTTTTACTTCAAACTTAACCAAGTTGTTTATTACCTATTAAATTAAACAAACCTTTACAATAACATTGTCACAGGGTTAGTTATTTATTTCTTAACTGTGATTATTATTAGGGAAAAATTACCTGTATGGTTGGTAAAGTTGGAAGACTTGTTTCCATGTTTTTCTTTGTCTTAATATAGCCTTGGTGTTAACTTTGGAGGTGTGTGAACTCCTTCAGCTTCACAGTGAATATCGATTTCTAGATCGATGTGTGCAGTTACTGTGGGTAATCTAGCTGTTGATAGCTAATTACCTCAAACCATTATGTTAGTAAGTTTGTTGCTTATAGAACAGCAATGTGTCATTTTAATGTCTACACGTTAAATAAATACTTAGACATTTGGGGAAATAGCTAAATTAGCTTTTTTTTGCTAGTGCTGGAAGCTAGAGCAGGAGACCAGTTAGCTTTGTTCCAACATGCTCCTGTGAAACCACAACATCATTTTATCCCTGCAGTTTTGAAGGATTAAACAAACAAATAAATAGTATGGTGAACTTTAGAGGTACTAGTGAGAGATTTTTAAAATACTGCAGAGCCAGGCTAGCTGTACTCTCTACTTATCAAAATGTCAAGCTATTCATTTAAGAACAGAAAATGTGATACGTTTGTGTGTTGAGTTGAGGTAGCTAGTGACGTGTTTCTTCATAACAATGAATATGGCCACAGAGTCTATTTTCAGTCAATATATAAGCAGCAGTGGTGCTGGAATGATCACTAAACCAATATATGTGTAATCCACAGCTGAAAATAAGTCACCCCAAAATGTATTAGTTACTCCATTTTAAATAGTTTTTGCTAAAAACATATAATGTGCAGCTGTGTTGTGAAACATTTTGAAGAATGAAACAATATATTTGTGACCATATTTGAATGATTTATGTCTTCAAGTAGAGGTGGATGAAGAAGTCATTAAGTATTAAGAGGCAGATTTACACATAGTTGGTTTTGGTCTTTTCATGTGATTTGTTAGCAAAAAGAAAAATATTAAATATGAGCAGCCTTATCCTTTAAATCACACCAATTTATTCTGCTGCTTCCCACCCATATGATTATAATCAGAACTTTGTCTTAATATCTGTCATCAGCCTGATCCTCCTTGACGTCCTTCACCTGGCCCCAGCCTGCTCATAACCATCCCTAGCTGTGCTGCCTGACAGTCTGCATGCATTTATGCTGCCCCATTTCCATTTATATGGATCTAAATAGCATCTTTGCTGATTGTGACAATAGTCCCTGCAGCACATGTGATTAACATAGTAAAGTCAGGGGCTGATAGCCTGTGCTGATAGCCCCGTCCGATGAGCCGCATGGCCACGTGTGTAATAACCCCCTCGGTCTGCTCTCCCCCCTCCACTTAACTCAAATCGATGGGCCCTCCTCCAGCCCAGCCATTTATCTGAGCAAGCCGACAGAGCCAGTGAAACAGCCACAGAGGACCTGGCCCCGCGGCCTCGTTACAGCCAGCCCACAGAAGCCAGATTTACTGGACTAGCAGGAGTGGCTTTATTCATGGATGGAGAAATGAGGGAAAAAAGGATGAGGAAAGGGGGGGCAAACGAAAAAGCGTCCTCTTCTCACACATTGTCTTCCCTCTCCCTGTGATTTTCACTCTTTCTGCAACTCTATCTCCTCTTCTTTCCTCCTCTCAGCCAATTCAATCCCATTTCAATCTCCCAGCGAACGTTCGGAGAATGCCTCGTCCTATTACATCACTTATGTTGTTCGTCAAAGCGACAGGGTGTGAATTACCCTGTCCATGACACCTAAATCATGGAACTACCAAACCCTGGGGCTACATGGAATAGCTGTTACTACATCTCGATCCCTGGGATGAGACAAGGAGCCTCTCGGCAGACTCTATGTAGTCCAGCATTATTTAGCTCCATCCAAACATGGCTTTAAGTTATGTTCACTGCCTGCCAAACATGAGAAAGCTGCCATTTCCCCATTTTGTCTCCCTTTTCTTCATGTTTCTGGTTGTCTTTGAAGTATTTTCCCTCAACATTATATATATATATATATATATATATATATATATATATATATATATATATATCAGGCTCATTTCTCAATCCACCATTATACATACAGGTACCAATTGAGTCTAATACTTTATGTACATCTACATTGCAGACTTATTGTTGCAAAAGTGATTTGGAGTAGAGTCTCACATACCTTTGATCCTCCTGGACTCCTTTCGCTGGCTGGTTTTGACACCCGGCTGAAGCTCGGCCTCCGCTGACATTCTCCACTACTGAGTCCCTTGTCCTGCTCACAGCAGATCCACCATGGGCTAGCAGCACACTAGCTAATCCTCCAAACTCCCAGTGTCCACAATGCCGTCTTTCTCACAGTCGCTCTTTGGTGGAGAAAATCTCCTTCAAATCCATGGTGAGATGTCTGGTACTCCTCAGTAAATGAAGATCCAGCATTGATAACTGCGCTCCTTCACTGCTGGCCCATGGTGACTGAGTATTGCTAAACTACACATGAAAAGAAGATTGAATTATGAGCTGAACGACCCTCTCGAGACAAGTTTCAGATCAGATTTGACATCTTCTGGAGTGTGTCTGAGTTCTCTCCGTGAAGGTCAAGTATCACATGGTCCACCGTTGCTCTTTTCTGAGGGCCCACCTACTTCTCAGGTGTAATTCCCCCCGAGGGAGACTGTAACATTGATTGAATCAAATATCGTTCTTCAGAGTAGGTCAGGAGTGGATATTATTCTTTGGTAGAGTCCTTCAGATGCAGTCCAACAGCCCATCACAATCACTTGCTCCGAGGACTGCAAGGCGAGGAGACAGGGATGACAGTTAATGTTAACCCAGAGGTGGTTAAAAATTAATATGACAACCCAACCCCCCTTGATCACTCATTACAACATTAATTTAACATACAAAATGGCAGGCACCAATTTAACAAATCAACAAAGATGTTATTATCTCTTCTAGATCATCAATCCTTAATGAGAGAGCAGAAATCGCTTGCTGTTCAGCACCCACCCTTGAAGGAGACCTGTGGTGAAATATTTGATACTCTTGTTTTATGTGCTGCTTGCAAGTAAATATAGAACATTAAAGCATGACCGATGCTTCTGTGCATGCAAAGCAAATTTTCAGAAGATGGATTGTTAATGCTCCCAGCTCAGGCCAACAGCACGAGAGGAGGGGAAGTAGCAGAGAGCGATGAATGACAGGCTGCTTCAGAGCAAACTGTGGTGGGAATCCTGGCACAGCCGTCTATAAACTAGAACCCCCCACATTGTGCTTTAATGCCCTTGAATCATCTACTGCTAACACGGGGGCCATGCCAAGCTGGCACAGTGGCTGGCACTGCTTCTGTTGGCATGGTGACGGCCCATTGTTGGAGAAAGAGGCCTTCAGCCTTCCCTGGCCTGAAAAGAGCTGCTGCACCGGGCACACATTATCCTGTGTGACATTGTATGACATTGTGAGTGTCTATAATGAGAGTGAGTAGGAACCTGAGTGTGAGCTGAGTGTCATTTTAACATGTACTTTAAGAGTGTTTTCAAGTCCCCTTATTTTGATACAGTACCAATGGAGGGTTCTGCATCATTCCAACGATTTGCCTCTTATTACAAAAAAATAAAATAGAATTTCACTTTTTTTCCACAGGTTGAGATATCACTCTCTGACGAAGCAGACAAGCTGAATGCAAAGCAAATGTTCAGTTTGTATCATTTATACAAATTTAACTGTTAGACCATTTTCTGCACTTCTGCTTGTATCTGCTAAAAGTACAGACAGCAGAAATGTAGCTACAGCTTACACACCACCAGTGTGTGTGTGTAACGAGCTTGTGTGCGTTAGTGTAAAAGTTCAGCCTCTGTCTGATCTCAGACCTCACCACCAACTCCTGTTCTTTCTGTTAGTTTCTTCCAGTTTCCTCCTGTTTAGCATATGTGTGAAATTTTTGCTTTTAACACCTCACACATAAGCATCTTCACCTCAGTTTATGTCACCCAGGGTCATTGTGCGTACACTCGCATATTTGCACCCACTTTAGATATAATTGTGCCGCCTCTAAAATGCACTTCACATTCAGTCTGAATACATCTTCAAACTTCTGCCTCATCTTCCTCAACACAACAGGTGAGGATGATGAGGTGGTCAGAGGTGAATTAAAACTCAGTAGTGGTTTTCACATAATTAAACAATGTAATTAAAAAAAGAATCAGTGACATTTCTTTGCAGAATTGGTCAGTCTGGATTATCTGCAGACTTTCCTCTGGACATTTTCCATTGGAACTGTCAACCCTGGATGGATAATTCACAGAACATGCATGCAAGTTTAAAATTACAATACTTTCAGCACCCAATATGGAATTCCATCCACCTCCACTGTATTGTTGATGATTTTTACCACTGGTTCTACTTGTGCATGCCTGTCTAGACCATGTGTCACCCTTCATGTGTGCTTATGAGGCAGATAATGTCACCCAGGTCCAGGCAAAGGGGCAATCTCCCCATAAGTATGTCTCAGACAGAACTCTGAAGTGTCAGCCATGGTAGAGGTATTTTCCATGTCACAAAGAACCTTATCAGAATGTAATTTTCATTACCAACGAGGGAGATATGCCTCATTGTATTAGACGGAAGAGCGATTTAATGTGATGTACGGCTGCTTTTCAAAACCAATGCTATCTAGGTCACCCAGACTCCCCAATCTGCTCCGTGTTTTAACAGCTCCCAGTGTCTCTTATGATTTGGGTCAGAGTTAAAGAGCGTCACTCGTTACTCCAGCTACTCTCAACTGTTGGAGGATGTCAAAAGCCCTTGACAAAAACCACCCTTTATTTATTAATTTGTTCATTTTAGTACTACCTCTCTCAAGTGCAAAGGAAAAGTTCCTGAAGGGAAGTCAATTTCATTCCTGCTTGCATTTCGTTATTTCCCTCCATCAGCCCGCTGCTCTCTTTGTCTCTGTCTGCCTGTCTGCCTGAATTTCACAAATCATCTCTGGAGATGTTTGTTTCCTGCTTGTGTCAGAATCTTTACCCTGTAACCGCATTATTGAACAAAAACAGGCATGCTGCGAGAAAACCTGATGTATGGCAACTCTCTCATCCTTAACATTAAGTACATCAATCATGCAAGCCATTGATTTTTTCGGGGGGGGGGGGGCTTTGAATGCACTAGGTGAACTAGACCCCCTAGGCAATATGCAGGTGCATATATCTTGTTATACAGCTTCAGTGCATTGGGATGAGATGTGATCTGAATCTTTCTCATGAAGGTAAAACATTCTTTCTATGTTGTTTTGATCAATTTGTCATAAAGCTGCCTATATCCTTTACTGAGTTGAAGCCAGGTGAATCAAAACACTCTACCAGTCACATTATAAATTGGTATCATAGTCAAAAATAACATTTACAGTGTTTTTAGTGCTTTCAGTTCTTCATAATTATATGATTGATGCAGACACAATACAATAAGGAATTTGTTTGTTATGATAATTTGTTTGTAATAAAATAAAACTATAATTTAGATCTTTGATTTATGTTGCAGAGAGACAAAAGATTGTAATTTCTGATAATTACACTGAGTTCTAGTTCTCTGTGGATGGAAATGATTCATTAAGTGTGATCAGATTTTCAATCATGTTTAGTGTCTCACAGATATAATGGGCAATCACTGAACAGGCATTTAAATCAGATCATTCTTGAGATTCTTTTAAGCTCCAGCATTCCAGTAAGTAACATTTCCCCCTGAGACTGGTGTTTAATAGACTGCACAATCAACCTCATATTGTGAGACAAGCCTCCTGCATCCTGCCGCCGATGAGCAACAAAGGTTGAACAGCCATCTATCACTGGATATGGCCAATTACACCTCCATTCACTCTGGTCCCGACGGAAGGCACAGTCTGTGCTCTCCAGCTTGCGATGTGACTGCTGAGGAGTGGGGAGGCCCCGTCCCCGGACCATCTCCGTCTCTTCCCAGCCAAGGCTGGCATGGCCCGGGGGCTGGTGGAACGTTTGTTCAACAGACTGACTTTGGCACCTCGCGCTGGTCATCTTTGTTACAAAATGCCCCCCAGCTTATGGAGTGGGACACGACTGTCACAACCTGGCCTAGCAAAGCTCCTCTAAATAGCCCTGCTGTGTTACCCTGTGTCACCTATGGCAGCGAGGACCGACCAGCTACTGCTATATCCTCTCTATACCTAAAGCCCTTAATCTGTGTTGTTGTGAAATATTATATTCTTTCTGGGTTGGACTTTTTATTCTATTCTCCATCAGCTCTTATCACAGCCTCACAATCAACACTAAGGTCGTCTCATGTGGCCTTACAAGTGGCTGATAGCCCTTAAATCTAAGATAAGGTTAATTTGCTTTTGTTGGACTAATTAGATTCTTGACTAGCGAGCAGTTGACTGGCGTATGGGTCTTGAGGGTAACGCTGCAATCTATTAACACTTCTGACCATATGATTCAGCGGGTTAATCATGTTACACACAGTCATGGCAAGCTGTAAGGCCACAGAGACATAGAAAATATGCAAATGAAGTAACAAGACTGTATTTAGGCACAGTGGTACTTTGAGCTAAATGTTGACATGAACATGCTAATGTGAGCATGTTGACGATGCTAACATGCTGGTATTATGCAGGTATTATATTTACTATGTTCGTCATCTTATCATTTAAACACGAAGTGCAGCTGATGAGGAGTCAATGAGTCAATAATTTTCAGGTATTTAGTCAGAAATTAATATATAAGACAAATTGAAATTTTGACCCTAGAGCGCTAGATGAACACTTAACTGATCACCAAAGTGATTATTCATCCTGAAGGGAATATGACTGGTGATCACCAGTAGAATACTGGAGACCAGGAGGACTCATCCTTTGATAAACAAAAATGTTAACTTAAAATTTCACAGCAATCCATTTAATAGCTGTTGCGATATTACAATCTGGACCAAAGTGGTGGACCAGCCAGCCAGCTAAGATTGCCACAGACTGACATGCCATCTGTAGCTGCTACGCTGGTAGCGTGGCTAAAAACCAAAGGATTTTAGGAGCATTAAAGCTAAAGAGGACACTCTAATGACAGTCTGTGATGAAACTGAGCAAATTACCAGGCTTTCTTTTAGCAAGTGCAAATGTGAATAACATTAACATTAAACAGAAGCAGAAGAAATGGGGACAACTGCACTATATTAACATAGTGCTATAGACTAAACCATTCCCTTTGATTTGTGCGAGGATTTATCCGAGGCAGAACTGAAATATGGTAGCCAAAGGAGAGAGGAACCTCTCCTTTCTTCTTCTCCATTCCTCTGCCTTCCTGGCCTTCCAGGGGGAACTGATAGCCTCTGAGCTCAGGCTGTTCAGCCACGGCCCATTAGTTCACCTCATTCTGACAAGATGGAGGGCCTCTGACAATGGAACAGTCAAGTGTGCAAGCAGTGAGGAGGAGGGGGGCAAGAAAATACATATTTTAAAAAATTCAGTTCAGGCATTTGAAGCGCTCTCATTTACTTTCTGAGGGAAAGAGAAGCCTCATTGCTTCAGGTTCAGCAGCTACAGCTGGTAAACTAAATAAGCGTTGCCACACAGTTGCTTTGCTGTGCAGATTTATGTCAGCAAAGGCCTCGGAGCTGTGCACTCAGTTAGGCGTGGCTCCGGCATGGCCAGGCATGGCAAGTAAGAGGGCAGTGAGGAGCTGCCCTCTGAAGTGCTCCTACATTATCCTTTTTACCAGCTCAGCTGCAGGATAACTGGGCCCAATTTAGATGGAGGGGGGAGAGGGATGAGGGTGTGTGTGTGTGTGAGGAGAGTGTGGGGTGTGGGGTGGTCTCTTCAAGTCTGAGATACATGACATAAATGAACAAATACACTCACGCTCGCACAGCAGAGGTCTCAAGATGCAAATATTAATGGGGTTTATTTTGAAAGTTTGCATTTCTTAGGCTGCTTCTGCCTCTCTAACAGACATATTCAGGCTAATAAAGTGTCACTAGCTCCCTATGGTGGCAGTAAACAATAGCATGAAAACAAGATAGGCTCCCTTTCCTCTTTTATTCTTCTAATTCCACCCACCACATATAGCAAGTCTGGAAACCAGCGCGAAACTCCTGGACCACTCTCAGAACAGTTAATTGGTGGATCTGGCTCTCCAAAGCACCTCCTCTGATGTTTCTCTGTGGCTTCCCTGACGAGTCTTTAATTCACTGTTGATTTGGTTTGTTGTTGTGCTGTGTCTCAGTGTCTGAACAGTGTGTTAAAACAGGCTATTTACCACGTTCGGTGGGAGAGAGAACTGGGCAGGCTCCAGAAGGCCTGGACAAACACCATGTTACCTCACAGCCAATCTTTTCTTCCTTCTGTCTTTCTTCCCTCTCTTTTTGATTTACTATGGATTTATCATTTCTAATCTTGCCAGCCTTTTTTTTTTTTAACTCTTTCAATTCTATCTTCATTTCTCTGTCTTTTTTTCTCTCTCCCTCCCACCCCTGTTCTCCCCTGCCCTCTTTTTCTTTGTTTCCCTCTCTTCCAACATAATGCCTATTTGTGAAAAGAGGTTGAAGCATGTTTTATTTTGCTGGCACCCCCACCCCTGCCCGCTTTTGTGAGTTACAAAGGAACGGTGGATACCTTAGTTTGGTCATTATTTCATGCAGGGAGTAATTAATGAGACAATTAGTTTTTTTTTCTTCTTCTCTTTGTGTTCTCTTTGAACTAAATAAATAGCCAAAAGGTGTCCTCTTTAATTGCACATGGGTCATGGATATAATTAAGATTCGCAAGCAGCCTCTTTATGAAACTTGACTGTGAATAACTGTTTTACAGTTTGTTGTTCTGACTGTATCTATGTCTTAAAAGACACAAATTTGATTCAGCAGCATTGTGGACTGGCAACATGGCTTTCAGACACAACAAAGATTCAGTGTAGCTGAGATAAAAGTTGCCCATGATCAAAACCGCTCAGCACAAAAACATTACCTGCAGTCTGCGAGAGACAGCATTAATGAAGCTGAAGGGAAGCAGCTAACAGGCATCTCAAAACAGGAACCTTTTTGTTTTTCCACTTACTGTTACACTGTCTTACAGATGTTGTCGTGTTGTGACACACCACACACGCATGGTGTTGGGGACTAGTTTCACTTAAAGAAAATGAAAATAGCAATGTTACATATTTTGGAACATCTAAAGTCACATTATACTTTATAATTCCTCATTATTGTTGTATTTTGATCTGACTAAGGGACTGTATGGAAATTATTCGTAGTGGAGAGGGGGTCAGTAAAGTGGCGGCAACATTATGTTTTTTTGGCTGAATGGACAGAAGTCTGAAATTTATTTATTTTTTTGGGTGGTGGTGGTGGGGGTATTTTAATCAGGCACTCTTTGAATTTCAGCTACAGCCTGTGCCTGGTTTGTTTATTCATTCACTGTGGAAGTAACTGTTCAGTTAGTAGCTATTCCTACTGCTAACACAGTGGTTGGAATTTTTGGGTTCACAGGACTTTGTCAAACACACCCTTCTATGTTTGACATAAATTGCAATTTAACAGATGTCGTGAAAATTACTGTCCCATTAACAGACCCAGAGTTCGAATGGTACACCATTTAAACCTGCAATAACTGATTTTTTTGGCCACACATGGTGTCACAGACACAATTTGGGTCCATTAGCCAAAAAAACAGGAATCAACTCCAGAACAACCTCACAGACTTGTATAAGTCAGAACGCTGAGGAAAGCCCATTCTGTCCTGGCTGACCCAAGCCATCCTCTTTTTGAGCACTTTAAGTTGCTCCCTTCTGGCCGCAGATTTGTGGTGCAGAGATGCAGGACTAATAGGTCTAAAAACTATTTTATTCCTGCTACTATTGTCCTTTTAAATAACTCTATATAAGTCCTTGTTTATTTATTATGGTGTACTGTTCCTTGTATGTTGTATATATATGTTTGTCTTTTTGTAAAACTGCTGGCTGTGAAACAAATTGCCCCTTGGGGATAATAAAGATTTCCTTGATCCTTGAAATTTTAAGTTAATACTCTGAACTTGTTTGTGAACAGTTGCTTCTTTGCCCATCTTGCAGTTAAACAGCAACATTAGGCACATGCAAATTTTAATATTGATGGGCTTGCTCTTTTAAAGCATTAACCTTAATAATTTTCATACAGTCCCTAAGGATCAACCTTGTTTGTATTTTGTGTAAAAAAAAAATTATTATCCTCTTCTTTGCTCATTTATTCAATTTAATTCAGATTTCACAGTTCCCCATCTATGAAACTTTTTTCCCACTATGAAAACTCCCACGTTTGGTTTGGGTTTCCTTTCAGACTGTAGCATCTGACAGAAAGACGCCTGAGAGAAAATATAGGAGAGTCTGACATTACATACAAAGGAATGATAGCATGTCTGATACTTTCTGCTGTGATAACTCAGACCAGTTATTTGGTCTGCTTTTCACTACTCTTTCTTCTTCTGTAGGAGCTATTCAAAGAAAAGAGATATTAAAAAAAGAAAAGAAATTACACTACAGCTTTTGTTAACATCCCAATTAGTGGCATTTTGCAATTTGTTTTGTTTTTGCAGCTGTACTGTAGATACCATCCTTTCCACAAAGTACTTTTAACTATTTCTTCTTTTCTCTTAAGGGCACCTTTGTTGTAGCTCTGCTTCTCCCACTGAGAAGTAACAAGTATCTTGTAAAACTGTAGTTTAAAAGAGGTTTGTACAACCACACACACACACACACACACACACACACACACACAAACTGTCTATTCCCTGAGTACAATACAGTATGTGCGGGTGTAATTAGTGAATCTCCCACCACACCTCAACGTCTCTCATTAATCTCACATGAATGATTAGGCTGCTGCGACGTATGGAACCACGGGAGGTGTGAAACTGGGTGTGAAACTGTTGTCATCTCATATGTTATCGCACTCTGGAGACTGGGAGGATTAAACCATGCCGGGTACAGCCCATTGGCAGCTAATCATGCCGCTAATGATAAGTGAAATATTCGACTGACTCTCATTACAATGGCATCGCAAGGTCAAGATCTCACACAGATCCCGAACATGCACAAGCAGTGCCACTGTTGTCTCTCTGAGGAGCTGCCTCTTTACTTGTTTGTCTTGTTTTGTATAAACCCAAAGCGCAGGGCCGGATATAAGCCTGAGTGAAGTCTTCTGAATATGACACTTGATGGCTGATTAGAGCAAAACATCAGGGTAGTCTCCAACTGTGATGCTCTGATGAGAAGTGATCTAAAGGGTCTCATCAGAAGACGTCATGCTGACCGCTGGTGCTGTGCCAGATGCTTGTCGCTCAGCGCAGCTCCACATCAAAAATATACAATCTGTTACCTGCAGGCACTTTTTAATTAAAAAAGTTACTCACTCAGCCTGGGCAGACGATTAGGAAAATCAAATGTCATCAGCCATTAAGAGTGAAATATTCATCCTACATTTTACTTATATGCCAGATGTGTTATTAGCTCAGTTAATAGTCATAAGGAGATAAATATAGGCTTCCCTTGCCATTTTTCCAGTGACATGAATAAATTAGGGATAATAATGATGCATTAACAAGCCAAATCAAGAAATGTATGGTTTCCCCCACAGAGGTAAATGGAAGGGTCAGCTCCCTTTAGAGCTGCTTATGACTCAGAGGCAAGGCCAAGCCCCATCTTTAGAGGACCTGATGGATCCAGGTTCACTGTTTGGCAATATAAACTAAAATATTAAGGCTGTTAAGGTCACTTCTGAATCATTACTTAATCTAAAAGGCCCCATTTTGTTGAGGAGTTACAATCTAGTTGTAATGTGGGATTATTTCAGTCTATGTTGTGCACACATGCTGCTTATTCTTTAATATTCTTCCTTTGTGTCCTCAAATTACCACAAGCTAATTACTCACTCCACAGGGTTTTACAACTTATTTCTGCCTCAGGGTCTCCTGGCAGGTTAGTCCATCCCTGCTCAGGTTACACTTTTCTTCTATTTGACTCTTTTTCTATGTAAGTGACTGCTATTAAACGATGCCAGTTAGCAACCCAATTTCCAAGAAATTATGCATATACTAATTTGTTTTGCCAAATACATTATGAGTTTTTTCAAAGGAAGAATTTATTTTGTACCACACACCAGTTGTATGTTGTCTGAAGCACTTTGGTCAGGGAAAGACTGCGGTTTGGGCTAAATGTTACAAATACTTTGTGTCTGGTGCTTCAACTGACCTTTGACCTTTCCAGTATCTAACTAACCTCATGATCCTTTCCTTCCTCCTTCCTCAACTTCGCCAAGTGTAAGTCTGGCTAAGTTGAGGAAGTGTTTAAACATTAACATAAAGAACTATGGAGATTTACAAGTGGATGTTGTAGGAGAACAAATGAGGTGCCTTGACACAAAATATTTTGATACAGTCTGTGTGAACATTTTGTGATATGGCAGATAAGTTCATTAAAGCATGTATAATGGTAATCCAAAGTGTAACTCGGGTGTCATAGCAGCAGGATAAGAATGTAGTTTTTCTGAGACATGTTTAAGATGAGATGACTTTGATGTTTGAGGTAAGAAGTTTTTGGATCTCAGCAGAGGCCACAGAACTCTACTTTTTTCATACTATTTATGTCTCTCTACATCTGTACAGAGTTGTACCTGAAAGATAAATTCAACAGTCAGAGACAATGGACTGTCTTGTGTCCTTCTCCTCGTCTTCCACATTGGCTAAATAGACATAATAGACATATATAACATTGACAACCTACTGACTTAATTCAATTCAAAGTAATGCTGTCTAATACAACAGTCCTGTTATAAATCAGGAAGATTACAATGTCATAACTTTATGGTCATTTTTTAGGATGTAGTTTGTGGTGCAGTTAAACTGTATTGTGTTACTCTGACAAGGGCTAATTTTGTATCAGCAAGGGTTGACTAAAAGTAACTATTACAAACACAGCAAACTACAGCTTCCATAAAGTTCAACTGACACAGAGTTTTTAGTTGCGCTTGAGTGAATAAACTTTTGCTGTCATTTAACATTTGATTACTCAAAACTGTAAATAATGTGCTTTGCTCAATAAGGAAAAACATGAATCAGGGGATAAGAAATCACATGGGAATTGAGCCTGATAGCTCCTCTAGGCTGAACTAAACATCTCAATTACCTCCAGGGTATTGAAAAAGTACTGCAGTAAGGAGATGTGGCAGATACAATATTTAAATTGACTGTCAGTGGAAGAAAACCCTTGCTAAGCTTATATTTGATTACATATTTTATAGACCACAAACACAAATGCACGCACAAATGCATCTCAGCTACTGTAGTGCCTGCTGCTGCCAGCCTGCCACACTACTATAATCATCAGCCACATATGGAGCTGCGGTCCTGCCTGTAGGGAATAGGGTTGTAGAACGGCCCAACGGGATGAAACCGAAGGACCTCACCACTCAGAGGTGATGAATGCTCTGCTGCTTATGGAGCCTCCTGTAGTGCATCTGTGAGAGCAGATGAATGGGGAGGAGAGGCTGATAAATTGGGTCACACGAACGTAGTGTTTCTGGGTAATGCGGTGAAAATGCTGGAGGAGTGCAGTTGGGTGGCTGCACGTGCCTACAACTGGGGCAGAGCTGCTCTGAACTGACTTGATTTCCTTTCTCCGGCTTCTCTCGCGCTCCTGGCATTATTGAAAAGTTACGCTTTTTAATTCACAGAAACACACTTTGATTCTTCATTTCAAAATCTATTTGTTTGAACCATTTGAACAGAAAGTTTTTGGGTTTTTTTTTAGAATTTGCTTTATGATTTTTGTCCTGTTTGCCTTGATAAAAACTGTACTGATGAGTAGTAGATAGGCACAAATTCTAGACAAAGTGAGCCATTAATGGAAACACAGATCATTGATATCTGGCCGTTATACAATGAACACTATAGTGGGTTGCTAATGAATAATGTATATCAGTTTTTTACTTCATCATTAGTTTGGCATACAAGATACAAGATTCTTCCCTGGACATTATTACATTATAAAGACCACAGACCAAAAAACTAATTTAAACAAATTTAAATATGATGTGACATGTTTAAAAGTTTAATTCTTGTACAAAATGTACATGCTGCTAACCCTCTGTTACACAAGACAGAAAAAGGCCCAGTGAAAATCTTTTTTTTTTTTGTTTTGTTTTTATCATGTGACTCTACACCACTTGTCTCCTGGTATATGTCAGATATATATGGAAAATAATAAATTTTTGCATCATTTTCAATGGTTTTCTATCAAAATCTCTTTCCATTAGCTTCTTGTTAAACGTTTTGGATGACTCATCTTGCACTTGGGGTCGTACATATAAATATATCCAATCAAGTGGAATGAGGGATGACCAGTTAAGCTGTCTCATCACACACTATAAAACCAAACTTGACTTGTTAGGTTGTGATTCTTAGTAGCTGGTTATAACTCGTATCAGTATGAGTGATATCAAGGTGTGTGGTTGAGGTCTGATTTATTCATTTCTCTCTCATCCTCCAAGTCTTGATCTAACAATGCAGCAGAGGGATGTGTGGAGGGAACAGTCTTCTGTAGCTCTTTATAGGTGAATGTTCTCTAGAGAGCCATGATCTCGAAGCCACAGCCACTTTTTAGTGATTCAGTAATGATTGAATGATTTTATCAAATCCATCTCAAAATGGTGCACGCATATTCCATTTCACTTGAAAATACACAAGCTAAAGATACCCTAACTGCTGTTTCTCTGGTCCCTTAAAGATACCTGAGCTGAAATATTTGAATGTCTGTGTAACATATAGCCCTGGCTGGCACTGGTATCTTTGATATCAAATTAGAAGTACTGACCTTTAAAGTGTCAATCATTAATGCATACATACAGTATTATATGCCAACTGACATGCATGGACAGCAGTGTATGGGTGGCAAGTGCATACGCCACATCACATCACATAACATCACATCACATAACTGGAGTTCAGTGTATTCATTAGCCTCATTCTCTGTTAAGGACTGTTCAATGCTGAAATCTAATTTCATTCATTTCAGGTTGTGGAATAACAAGGTGAGGTGGTGGGGGCAGAGAGGATGGGGTGAGGGGGTCCTTTACCTTGGCTCAGATAAGAAGACAAACTAGATTTGAGGGTGGATAGATCTTGTCGGCAGCACACGCTGCCTCTTGGCAAGCAAAGTGAAGTCGATATTGAGCGGGGCCTTTCTTACCTCCTAAGATTTACAGTATCTGGAGCTCCACGGCCTCATACTTCAGTAGATGGATGAGTATTTCATACGGTGCCAACTGGCGCAACATGAGTTGAGCTGAAGGTCATTGTGACTCATTTCCAGCTCAGAAGCTGGGTGGCTGGACACAAGGCTGCTAAATCTCCACTACTGACTTGTTTTAATAGTACAAAGAAGACAGCTCTGTGAAAAGGAGCAGACTGTGGCCCTGTGCTGGTACTGTACAGCACTGATGCAACACACATGTACAGACTGTACAGTGCCAAAGACAGTTGAGAGTACAGTAGTAGGGAGTGGGTGCAGATTGCCGTAGAACCTCGAGGCATATGGCAGGGCGCCCCATGCCTCCCAGCTAATTGAGTCCTAATGAATCATTGGTTTGGCATGCTACATGTCCCTTGTGATGGCTGGTGTCATTGATGCATTGAAGATGCCCAGTCCTCTGGAAGTGAAGTGGGCAGTGACGGCTGCTCCGGCTCGACATGGGAGGCAGACTGACACTGCTGGCTTCACACTGAACACTTCACTCACTCACCAGATGTTACAGGCCAAGGCACAAGGATTACTGGCCACCAAGTTCCACACAATGGAAATAATTGTGTGATGGGCTGGCACTTCACTGCCCCATTTGATTCCAGTAATACTCTCTACAGTGGTGAGGTCACTGCCTCATTGTCAACTCAACAGGGTCAGTGCGATTAGGGACTGACATGACTGTGGGAAAACAAGTCAATGATGCTTGACTGCTGTTTTTGCAGAATTCATACACATCCACAATTAACTAAACTACATATAAGTTGATGGAAACATTAAATAAGCCTTGCCTAACATAATTATTATGCTTTTCAGGTAATTTACACTTTTCTCATTGTTTTCTCTCATTTCAACATCTAATTAAATAATAGTAGTTAAAACTGCACTCTGATAAGGTTTGAAACTTTAGTAAACAGAATGGTTCCATTTCCATTGTGCATAATATCTAAATGGATATTAGAATTTAATGAATCCATATGTAACAAAATATGAACAGCAACAGAGTTGCAATTTACAGCCTCATCATAAAGTGAAAAACTTTATTTTAATGGGAAGATAATATCCCCTATTATGTGGGGGCTGCTAATTTTAAAAGTGTTTCCAATTTTATTACTGAAACAGGTCCAGCCAAAATATATTGGAGAGGAAACGTTCATTTAAACATTTTCCAATTTCAGGTTCTGCATTTTGCATAACTGTTGATGTTGTTGATTCCCATGCGAGACTGAGTAATAAGTGAGGATCGTTTCCACTATATTGCTTTGTCTGAGGTCTGCCCAGCTAAATATTGTGTTTCTGTGCAGGATCATTTTACTAGAGGATGTTAAAGCAATAGTTCGAAATTACGGGGAATGCACCTATTTGCTTCCTTGCTGAGAGTTTGATGAGAAAATCGACACCACAGTCACAATATTGTGCTGAATATGAAGCTGGAGCCATCAGCGGGTCAGCTTCACGTAGGATAAAGACTGGAGACAGTGGGAAAGAGCTAGCCTGGATCTGTTCAACGATTTTTGTTTTTTTTAACCATTTAACCATCAGCACTTCTGAAGCTAATTAATTAACACTTTGTATCTTGTTTGTTTAATCTGTACAAAAGTGCCAAAAGTGTTGTGGTTTTATGTGGGTCATGTCAAGACAACTAGCAAAGACTACAGGAAGTGATTGCAAAGAACTGGCACATACACCCTGTTAGACAGCAAATGGTTGTTTTTACACTTAAGATCTTCTCATGTAAAACTGAGCAAGAAAGCAAACATATTTCCCAACATGTCAACTATTCCTTTAAAATCCCCATGAGGGAGATCTGAGTTCCTTCTCTTCAGCTACTATCATGACTTGTACTTTGAGTCTTTGCTGCTGACACATTTAGTTGCAACAACCCTCCCACTGCACTCTAAACTTCAGATGCACCTGTCATGCTGATTACACCCCCAGTGGAGTGTGTGCATCATTCAGTATCCCACAATGCACCACTATCTGAGCAATCTCCCCCTTTTGTTCAACTGAGGCAGCCAAGATCACCTCTGACCTGCCTCCGCCAGGGGCCACATCTTCATTAATGAATAGACTAGATGTGATAAGGCCACTGGCAAAATGAGAACTCAGACACAATCTTGCAAACTCATTAAAACTACTCTTATAAAAGATTTAGGCCACTCCAGAAATCGTGTGTCTAATGTGGGAACGCTACATTAATGTCAGTGTAACTCCTGTTCGTTAGATGCATTATCTCAGAGCACTTGGGAAATCTTAGGGGAGTTCACATTGAGGTAATGCCACTGTGATATGTGGAGAAACAACAAATGTGGTAATACACCAGGCTTTCAGCAAGACAAAAGGCAAGAAGCAACACTACAGCAAATGAGCAAGACAACCCCAAGGAATTTAAAGGAGTGCAAAACAACTACTAGCTGAAATGTTGTCCCAGCACTGTTGTAATTGTTCTGAGGTAGCATGAAAAGGAAATGTTCAAACAATGTTCAATATTTTATAATAATTGCAAAAGGGAAAAAAGGCATTATGGCCTTAATCTGATAAAATATAGCTCCCATATCCACTCGCTGTTTTCGCTGTCAGGAGCTAAATTAAGTGCCTTGATTCCACTGGGAGAACTAACAAAGAGGCCCTTACTGGAGAAGTTAATGCTCTCTAGTGTTTTGTTCAGCTCCATCTTAAGCCCCACAACTCACACTGGGCTGCAGGGAACTGTCTTGGGATGACAACTGGAAACTGTACTGTACGCGTGCATGTGTGTGTGTGTGTGAGCGTGTGTGTATGCAACACATGTGTCCTACAATTGAATCAGTGAGTGCAGCTTAGGATCTGTTGCAGAACATCCTCTATAAGGAGATTACTAAAGGCAGTTTGGCCGACTGGCAGAAGTCGCCGATGAACTTTGGCACCAATGTCACAAAGCTGACGCTAACCTCTGCTTACATCCCCGGCAAGACATAACATAAACATGACTCGTTTTGAGCCATCAGGATGTAGGTGAGCCACATTATTTCACCAGCAGCCTCTTTTTATAACTGCTAGCTGTTGGTTGCCGCTTTTTCACAGCAATAGCCAAGACCATTTCCCATGCAGGCCTGCTCTCACATGAGCACTCAAGCAGAAAACATGGGGCATCATGATAGACATATGGTCGACTACTGAATTGTGCATTTGAACTGGTAATATTGGCTCGTATTCAGTTTTACCTGAGGGGGATTTGGGTTTTGAGAGGTTAAAACCATGGAAAATGCAGGGAAAAAGGCCACTAGTAGCCTATCATGAAGGTTACGTAAGATTTTAATTGTTTTGGATTAGTCCTTTGCAAAGCATAACTCTTATTTTGTTTGAGTTTTATCAAGAAAATAAGACTGAAATAAGATTAAATGACACTGATTGTGCTGATTGGCTCTTGGTAGTTTTTAATTGAGTCATTACAGTTACATAGAGAATCAAATAAGAGACTAAAAAAGTTTCATCCAAGTGTATTTCATGCAGAAAAGGGGCTCACTGCTCCCTCCAATGTGACAATTTCTAATCAGGAAAATCCAAAGATCGAGCCCAACTGCACATCATGACGCAGTTTCTACGCCCCACGCCCCCCCCGCCCCGACGCTTCCACAATTAACAGGATTGCTTTATCAACCACAATGACCCGTGAACTTGAACCAAGACCAGAGGACTCGTGTTACAGGCCTATTCACAGGTTTGAGGCAGACTTTGGCTCAGCGCTGCCGGTCTGACCGGTGCCGCTGCGCTGCGCTGCGCGCTCCCATCCAAAGCATTCATCCACAGGTACTCAGCCCTCCGTGCAGCCCTGCTGAACATTTTCTATCCGTTTCTGCACGGAAATCAATACATTTATCAACACATGCGTCATCATTCACTCATTCACTTGGCATCAGAGCGGGTTGACGCGCAGCCGTTGGAAGATGATTTACTGCTGTTGCAGCAGGACATCTCTTCATTTGAATATTTGGGGAGGGAGGGGGCGCAGACGTGGTGGAAAAAGCATTTAGTCTTCTCTTATTATTTGAATCTTTAGACGACACCTTGTAAAGCGACATAACCTATACGTGTAGTTTAGGCATCGAAACCATTTCAAAACGAAATCTCCATCCCCAATTTGTGCGCAATTCAATATGGGACAGCAGGTTATTTGACAGGCGACCGGCGTTTGCTCTTTAAGGACTCCACATTCAAATCCACCTAAGCACCATCGATGACCTGACTCACAGGCTCCTCTCTGATCCTACTTGCTTCATTTTTATCTCATATGTGACTGTCTCCGTCTCAGTCATCCACAACGGACTGTTCCGCAACCCATTTTCATTCAGCGGCCAACGCACCCTATCCATAAATCTTGACATGTCCCTACGCTGCCTCGCATCCTCAAACAGCTCTATAGTTTCACTGTTTTTTTCTTTTTTTAAAAAACTCCCGTTAATAGCGAAGCTCAGAACTGAGATGTCACTCACCTTTTCTCAGCGGGTGCTTTTCTGGAGTGTCCCATTTATGCGTTTTAATCCACATCTGTGTCCCCTTCATTTGAGCGCTCTATTTTGCCCCCAGTGAGAGAGAGGAGAGAGAGAGAGAGAGGGAGAAAGAGAGAGAGAGAGAGCGTGTTTAAGAAAATCCATTCGTTAATTCCATTTGCCGGACACACAAGGTGAAATCATACTGCCTTTGCTTGTTACATGTTCAAAATTCTTCCGTAATTCTAAGATCCCGTAAAGCTCTATCTTCTTTTTCCCCCCCCTCTTCTCTCCAGCACTGAAGTTGCCTGGTTACCCCTGTTTCTCATTCAAGGAGGCTGAAGCGCTGCATACAGCGGCCAATCATAGCAGCAACCGGAGAGATTAACTATTTCTTGGCTCCACTATTCTAGTTTCAGGCTAAAATGAGGAGAGTGGGCGGGGAAACTGGGCCCCCGGTGACAGAAAAAAAAAAAAAAAATTAAAATGCACAGAGAATAATGTAGAGAGAGGGGATCCGTTAGAGGGAGAATGTGTGGAGGGGGGAGGGGACGAAGGGGATTAAACATTTTTCGAAAAATAAAGGATTGGGGGTGGGGGGGGGAGGGACCAGTTGCCACTTCTCGCAACAACAAAGATGTAAGTGGATGATATTCCAGCCTTTGCAGGGGATGTTATGCAAACTGCAGTGGAGCAGCCTGTCTCCCTTTTCTCCTTCAGTGGACGATCGCTCTTTAAGGAGCAAGAGATCCGTCTCATTTCTGAAATCCCCCCCCCCCCTCCAAAAAAGCAATCCATCAAGGTAATTGATCGTCCCCCTTTAACCAGCCACCCGTCACGCCAAGGCTCTCCCCTCCTCCTCCTCCCTCACCCCCCTGTCCCACTCCAGTCGCCTCATCATAGGCTGTATTGATTTCAATTTCCCCCTGCAGCCGGGGTGAAAGGTGTAGGGGAGAGAGTGAGCCAACTTCAATCACTCCTACACGGCACGTGGGGGCATAATGACCCCCCACCTTCACGCTACTACATCCAGGTCAAGCCCCCTCAACACACATGCAAGCACACACACACCTTTATGACAGACTTGGCCTTTGTGACTGGCTGCAGCCAACACACACACACACACCCTGGTGGCTTCAGACAGGCCCCTACGGGGTGCCATGCAGAAGTGCTGGTGCATTATGGGGGAACAGTCGGGGGTCCTGACAGCGCGACAACAAGCTTCTCAAACAGACAGCACCCAGTCGAAGGGGTGGGGGTGACTGGTGGTTGGGGGACTGCGTGGGACCGTGGACAAGAAGGTCGGGGCCTCATTCCAGCAGATGATGGTGAGTGTGAAGTTTTTTTTTTTGTGTGTCAAGCATTTTCTACATTCAGCATTACAGTGGCAAAAAGATGTCAGTTGTGTCTGATTCATGCTTGGGTGCAGAAGGAGTTCGCAAGCCACATAAAAGTTTTTTTTCTTTCTTCCCTTTTTTTTTTTTTTTTTGGTTGTGTTGCAGCCTCCAAGTGTGATTGATGTATCGCTGGCTTCTCTCCATCCCACAGATTATAAATGAAAACAACAGTGTTGGGGTCCTCCCTCCCCCACTGCTGGACAGGAGTCGTGTGTTTATGTGGGTGTAAACTTGTGTATGTGACACACACACAGACACAAACACACACTCACACGTACACTTAGCGGCTGATTGACGTGTAGCTCTTGGCTTGAGCACAGCTTAATCCCGCTGCTTTCACAGATGGACTCAGTCTTTCTCTTTTTGTCTGGTGTCACCAGCAGTGGCAGTGGCATGTTATACATTTTACACACACACACACACACACACACACACTGTACAGTAGCATGTACTTTTGTTTACTGGGGAGGGAGGCTGCTGTGTGGGTTCTAATCCCCTCTGTAACCCGCCCTCCCTTCAGCAGCCACCTCTGCTACCCTACGCACACACTCACATAAACACACACACACACACACAAATGCACACAGGCATCTACTCTTTGGTCATTAAAAAAAACAAAGGAGGTCAGTGTCAGCAGTGGAATCAGGCAGCTGGGTCCTGTGAGGCGAGAGTTAATCCTCGTTTTCAAGGCCCACAGACAAAAAGAAGCCTTGCAGATGAAATGTTTCATGAGTTACACATGAACACGTCGCTCTTGTGCCACCTTGTTCGCCCATCCATCCACCTTCACAACAACAGGGAGCGTTTGTTGTCGTTCAGTCTCTCAGCTCTCCATAGGGTTGCAGCGGTGTATTATTAGCATGAATCAAGAGGGGAAAGAGTCGACTTTTCTTCCCCACCTCCCCTAATCGTATTCCGCTTCTGCAAAGGCTTTGATTTCCATGTAGATGGAGCTGGGTTGATAACGATGGGGAACTGCCCCGGAGAAATGAGGCAGAGTGATAAGATAAGGCGAGCAGATCCCCATCCAGACAAAAAAAGACAAAGAGGGGAGTCATCACCCCACATGGCGACTAATCTCCATTCAATCCAGAGATTAGCGCGGTCAAAATTCGCATTGCTGCAACACGGCAAATGATTAGTCATCTCCCAGAGGAGAGATGGTTAACTGGTGGCCCCCCAGCGAAACCCTGGAGTGAAACCTGATCAATAGCTAGTTCCTGGTTACAATGACGGAGTAGCTGCTTCGGGATCACAACACAACATGTACTCGAATGGCAGAAAACATGCCTACTAAACAGCATGCTTCCTGTCCCTCAACAGGGTCTGCAGCTTGCTAAAGACTTGACCACTGATCAGGCCATTCAGCTGTATTCTTGACAGAAGAAGAACAGTCGCAGAATGAGCATGTTATTGAGAGAGGACTGTTTGCTCAGCCTACTCTGGGTTCTATGCTAATGGACTGTTTTAATCAAGTCAGATCGTATTGTCGTAGCAGTGTTTAGAGTGATTAGTATTCAGAGAGGCATGGCGGGGAGAAGCCTGACATCAATATATGTGATGTGACCCTTGACCCTGACTGCTGAAAAGTTCCTCTCCTTTTATCAGTCTCACCCCAGGCCACTGCATTTCCTGTAGCATGGCTAATCATAATGTACTCAGACACCAGGAGGTCTGGAGGCCGTACTCCTTAAGGGGACAGAGCACCTGTACACCCACTATTTTTATTAAGGGAAATAAGCAGGATGTTCACCACAAGCTCCAGTCATTAGTTGTTCTGGAGCTTTTGATCATATCACACAAACTTTCCACAGCAGATGGAGCTGCCCAGTTGTCATGGACTTACAGATATAATACAATCAAAGGTTCTAGAACAGTTCATGAATGGACCCTGTTTTGCTAACTGTATTGAAGCTCCAACTGTCAGGACTTTTATATAAACAATATATGTCACAGTGGTCACTTGTACTGACAAACCTACTACAAAACGATCACCAAACTCTGCAGTTTCTCTCAGTTTTACAAAGCCTTTTAGTGTCTTTCACCTCATTGTTTTGTGTTTTTGTCCAATTTTACTGTTTTGGTTCATTCTTGCTGTGCTCATCATTCTTGTGTCTAGTTCCCTCTTGATTTGGTGAAGAACAAAAAAAAAGAGCTAATGGGAGAGTAACTGGGTCCACCATTGGGGTTTTAAAATGTGTCACACATTAAGCTTTGTTTTGCTTTTCTCTGCCATTGTTGTGACTTGTCTGAGGTTGAGAACCACAACAGCAGCTCATTAAACTCATGTAGCCAGACCAGCTGTCTTGTCAAGGTCACAGAGGTCTGGAGGAAATCTCGCTCATAAAACTTGAGATAATCAGACCATGGAAATCCTGAAGCAACCACTCCACTGAATTTGAAAACACTAATTTGTGAGAATGTTGTGCTTGCTTAGTTTTCTATTTGAGTTGAAACAAGTCCTATGTGCAGTAGTTTTGTTGGTTTAAAGTGCGACAAGGCTTTTGTGTCATCTAAGTAACCTTGGATTCCTTGAATATGCCTGAATGTCATACAGTAGTTGAATATAAAAACATCAGCAGTGAACTGGGAGGAAATTTGAGTGTCTTGATGTGCTATTAGAGTATACAACAAAATCCAGGAAAGCATCTCAATCCAGTCATCTAAGCCAACATGTATATAATACAAGATAGCAACTACAGGTTAAATTTTGGCTGGTTAACAGGTTAAAATAATCCATAGTGCAGCATGGAATCACTCACTCTAATTACATGGTGGATACACATGGTTGAAGCTTAAGCTCAAGGTGTGAGGGCTTATTAGCTGCTGATATTAAATCACAAGAACAGGAAATAAAGCAGATGGACAATGACAGGTGCCAATTTGCATTTTGGGAGGGAGAATGCAATGGATTTAAACCCATCTGCTGAACTTGCATTCTTAATTAGAAGCACAAACATAATGTGGTTACAATGCATCTGTACACTATTTGGATACAGAATAGTGTACAGATATCTTAAGCCAGTTATTTGGGGTCTGAACATCTTGATTATTGTCTGTAGTAGAAATCTGGCAAAGTCCTAACTCCGTGGGACATTTGCATCTTTTTTGCTCCTGCATATTCTCATGATTTGATGAGCAGGCAAATATCCCAATGATGTGGGTCTCTACTCACTACTACTCATGGGAAAAGGTGAGAACAGTGAGATGTCACTTTCTTTGCCCAATCAGCAACTCTGATCACACAGCAGCTTCTTTGGGGTACCATGGAAACACGCGCCACCTCGTTCATGTCCGGTATGTCAAAGAGGCCCTTTATTTTAGTGAGCGCTCAAAGTATTTAACAATCCCATCACACACACGCATGCACGCATGCACACACACACACAAGTTTGTGCATCTATCCTTGCTAAGACATTGTACTGACATACATACACACATGGCTGAAGCTTATGCTCAGTGTGTGAGGATGTATTATCTGCTCAAAGTCTCCATGAGGACCACTAGTGTTGATAAGGTTGGTGTTCATACCTGCAAAGTCCCAGAGAGTAACAGAAATGTAAAAACACACACACAAGTTTGCACAGCTATCCTTGTTAAGACATTGCATTGACCTCTATTCACTGTGGAAAGTCTAACCTTAACCTAACCTCAGTTCACACCTTCTTACTAACCTAAACCAGGACCTTAGAAATTTTGTTTTAATTAGGACTTGGTTTTGGTCTCCGTGGCGACTACTGGTCCCAACAAAAATGTGTATAAACAACTACAAACACACATACACACATATACACACACGCATACAAGGACATATTGTATGCGATCTTTCCACCCACACACGACTGTGATCAGATTGTCACGGGGCCTGATGACAAAGACAATGTGACAGTATGTGATTTATTGTGTCAGAAGACAAAGTAAAAGAGGGTAATTGAGGGGTAAGTGCAGGAAACAAAGTTTGCAGGTGTCAGCGTAACTTTGTCTGCCATCACAAGACTATGATGAATTTATTCATGGGTGGGTGATGCTGCCAAGTCAAGGACAAACACCATATAATTACCCCATAAATTTAGGAAGTGATTAATTCCAAATTCCTGCTATTTAATTAAAATATGCAAATAGACAGCCATTGCCGCAACATGCGACACATTTAGTAACAAAGTTTGACGGGGGTTCAGTCACTTCTGGATGTTAGCTGCCTACAAAAGAAGCATCAGACCACACACACACACAGAGAGAGACACATGCACTTACACACTACATCTGTCTCCACTGCACATTTGCGCCATTGCGCATCAGTGATTTACTGAACACATTTGGGTCCAACAGTGGTGACTCAAGCAAGCTGACTCCTTCAAAGCAGAAGAAGAGTTGGAGCGCCATTACAGATATAATTGGATTTCATTTCAACCATGTGAGAGGAAAAAAGACTTGTCACCACCCTGGAGAAAATGGAGCCAAAATACAATCACTGTATTTACTGCACTGCATAGAGGGGGTGTGTTTGTGTTTGTGTATGTGTACGAATGTGTGTTTCACCCCATGTGCCTCTGCGCGTGTGAGTGTGTTTTTCAGTGTGTCCGTGTGGGTGTGCATGGCACATTTTAGTGCATAAAATCCCAAGACACATACAGAAGCATCAAATGTATCCAGAGAGAGAGAAACGGGTTTCCCTGCTGCTCCTTATAGCAATCCATCAGGGAAGGACAAACTAAAGACAGCAAATGCAGGACAGAGGAGAACCACAGCTTCAGCTGTGCCCTTCCACTTTTAGAAATAAACCTTCTAAATTGTGTGTCGTATCTGTCACTGCTGCATAGCAAAACTGTCCATCTTCAGAAGACCTTTAGTCTTTGAAGCCCTGACTAGATAAAAAACACTATCAGAAATGCACTTAAGGATGGAAGATAGTGGTAAAAAGATAGGAGCATGGTGTCTGTAAGCTCCAGGTAGTGCTATCTAGCTACCTTGGTGAGCATATCCTTGCTGGCTAAATCTGCTGTCACAAGAATTATACAATGATGCTGCATTCATGCAATGCCAGCAAAACAAGAGCCGGAAAAGTTCCCCTTAATCTGAGTATTCACACAGTATTCTCAGATGTTGCCCACTGCTAGTCTTGTAGTCGCATCCATTACAACCAAACTGAGCAACCTATACTATTCTACTTATTTGTAGCTGTTCATTAATGCATGAAACCAGATATCAACTAGACAGTATGTAGCTCCTTTGAAAACAGCTGAATGAATGACTGAAGAGAGTTAGCTGTAGCCAGGCTGCCAGCTGCAAAGACTGGTGCTCAGTGTGTTTAACTACCAGCAGTTTTGGGTGAGCCAGCTATTCACACAATCCTCTGATTTGCTTCAATGACCCTGGACATACACATACACTAGGACCAATCATCATTCCAGACATTCATGGACACTACCATCTTATTGTCATAGAAGCATGAAGACAACTGGAAATTTTGTGAGTGGAGAATAGGAATATAGATTTAAAAGTTTACAATAAAATGCAATAGTGCTAGCTAAATGTAAATGCACGCACATGTATCCTGCATGCATTTATTTTAAACAAACTAGTATTTATTATTTAATTGGTAATAATGTATTTTAAACAATGAATAAGTTTAAATTGGCGGTAAAAGAAAACTATAAACTGATGTTAAAAAAAAAACTTTTCTCAAAGCAAGTGAAAAACAACATTGTCTATTAGGTGGAGATTATTTCACTGGTTTCCAGTGCAAATACCCACGGTTTAAGAATATTTGTGGCTATTTTCATATTAATGCTGTAGTCTCCTGCCATATTTCAAGACATAAACATTTTTGAAACAGGTGAACAAGCTTTGTAAACAAGTCACATTTTCTCATTTCTTGGCATATGCGTTCATTTTTTTTTTTTAGGAAGAACAAGATGTTAAGGCTCAATCCCAGATAAATGATGAGCTGAGATAGGTATATTTTGCAGTGTGGCACCCAGATGGAGCGCATCTTTAAGGAGTGCGTCAGAAAAGTGGAGCTCTGCACGGGGAGGCGAGGGAGCGGGGGGAGCCGGGGAGCATTTGATTTTCCATCAAGAGCATCCAAATGCCTTCAGACCTCCCCTTCACAGCCCTGACAGGCACACCAACATACACATCTTCGCATCATCACACTCCTGTGCACATGCAGACAGATGGGTGCAGCTGCTGCACACCTCTCTGTGTCGAACTGACATATATATTTAACCACCCACTCGTACTTTACATGACACACACACGCACGCCAGATGCAAATCGAGGCACACTGACACACAGGCAGGCTTTCCACTCACAGTTCCACGTGTGGAGGGGCTGCCCCGAGATATTCACTAGAGATTTTGGGAGTTTAACTGGTGCAGGGCCCAGATTGGAGGCTTTGATCGTCATGCAGGAGTCATTTCACCAAGATGTTGACTATGGGTTATTTAGAAGCTGGAGGCTGCTCTGGACGAACACACACCACTACGGAGGCTGCTTCACTGACATCTGGAGTCTGAGTTTCCCTCTCCTCCCAACATATCCTTATCTCCATCCTTAATGTGCCAACCTATTGTTTAGAGAGTTTTTATCTGGCAGAATATGAATCCTGACAATACACAGAAATGATAATAAGGCTCCTCTTCTGATATTTTGAGGCTCTGACCCAGTTTTGATTTGTTCCACGGGGGGCGTTGCGATACATCGCTTCAGAACACGACTCTAAATCCTAATGAAGACTGAATCTGCTGTATGATTACACCAGAAACTTTCTCAGCGCAAACAACTGATGTTTGATGATGGGTAGCTGAATTTCATTTAAGCTGGCCAGCCAAGTATGATACTCGCAACCTACTTGGAATAGAAACACAGAGAGAAAGATGCTGCATGTGTGTGTTTGAAGGAGGAGGAGAGAAACAGGATCTGAGGGAAGCAATGAGTGACAGAAGGAGAGACAAAGGTGGGAGACAATGAGAATAAAATGAGAAATAGACACAGAAAGAGCCAGATGGAGGTTTGAATATTCTGCTAACTGCCACTACACCACATGTACTGTAGCGTGACGTGCGGCTGTCGCCATGACTTGTCCGATGAAGAATGAGGCAGAAGCGTAATGGTGTAGGAGAAGCTCAAATGTCAGTCAGTAACAGCAGCCTGTTATATTAATCACAGTCGGGGGCCTCCTTAAGACCCCAACATCCTTGGGGAGGAGTGTCATAAAAAATAATGCAGTAAAGAGAACTGTGTAGCAATGCAGCATGAAAAATGCCCTCCATCTGCAGTGACTCAGCCAGTGAATCCAAGGTAAAGAGGAATATGTTTGCCCTCTCTCTTTCTCCCCTCATCTCTGTGCTATCTCTCTCTCTCTCTCTGTCTGTCTCTCTCCGTCTCACCCTCCACACAGGCTTCAGTTCATAGACTCCTCTCCACACACACACACAAACACACATACAGTATGTAGACTGAAAAAAAGGGAGGAACGAACGACAAGGAAGGAGACTCTTGCTTTAGCACATTATCAGGGCCTGCTTGCATTCATCAGGTCCTGTGTGCATACGATTTCAGTCATTATCCTCAAATAGACATATGAAATCATACATGCTTGCTCAAACAATCACCGCTGTCTTTCCTTTTCTAAATCAAACAGCAGATGCAGGCGTTTTCTTCTTCCCTCCCCTCTGGTTGGCTAATCTGTTAATTCTACATTCCCTGGGTGAGACAGACAATAAGGACGATGGGTTTCAATGCTAAAAACCCACGGCTATGGGATCTACATGTTGAGACTGTCTATTGTTACAGGGCTTTCTAATGTAAATAGGCTGTGTAAACAACAATCACTACATGCTACTGTCCTAGATAGATACTACTGTGGACTACAACACCATTAAGCACAAAGACATATTTATGCATGACTGAATACACTCACATTCATACTTAGCAGTAGACCGTAGTGAGGCAGAGGACAGTGCACGCATAAACAAGCATGAACACTCATTTAGACAAATAACAAGAACCAAATGAGGATAACAGCCACTGAGTGTCATTCAGTCTTTCGACACTGTAACACACACTACTGGACAATATTTCCACAATAAAAGCCACCACTTCTTGATTTGAAGCAGAACTTTGTAAAAAAATGCACAGCAAAGGTGTATGACTAAATCCTGGTATTTATAAAACCACTCAAAGGTGAGTAGGAGCAGTGAATGGAATCATATTACCACTTCCTCCTCTTTGCTGAGGCAGTTTACAGGTTTATTCCCAGAATTTATTGCCTTCGCATGACTGCACCCTTTACCGTGATAAGTTTGCTGATTTTGTTTTCCTAACAGATGCACTTGTAATTTGAGCACTGACTCGAAGCAAATCCAAGCAGGAAAGTAGGGATTTCAGTAGTCTTTTGAAGATTATCGATATGGTTTTGAATCTTATTCTGGTAATAGCCACATTTGGGATAAGATTTTTATTAGTATCAAAAAAAAGAAAAAGAAATCACCTGAAGAATCACCCCTTTAAGTGGCTATATTAGTATTTAAATTACATATGTATTATTGGATTTAAATTATGTTTTTCAAAAGATAAGAGACAAGCAAGACATGCAACACAAGACAGCATATTACAATAATCCAGTTAAGAACAGGTAACAAAACAAGCCTGGGCACAGAGTTACACATATGCATTATTCATTATCACTTGTTTTGTATGTAAAATCAAAGCATGCAAAGTATCCAGTAACTGAAGCTGTCGGATAAACATTAGTGATAAAAATCTTGTGCAGTAGGAGTAGACAGTAAAGTACCTCAAAACTATTCTTATGTAAAATATTTGAATAAATATACTTAGTTACTTTCTACCACTGAGAGTAGCTCAATTTTAAATTTATCATAAGTGCATTTCCAGGTTTCTGATCTGATATTCACATGCACAGCATGTGACCGAGAGACACAGAAATCTTTTCACATGGGTGCTAGAGTGCATTTAAACATACTCACATAACTGCTTCGTTCTTTTGTCACTTGTGGTTTTGATAAGTCAAAATTTCTTTTTTAGAAACAGAATCAAAATCTTGAGGTGTCTTCATAATGTGTTTTGCTACTTTTGGCCACTGTCTACATGAGCATTCAAACACGTTCCAGTAAGCATCACTTTGCAGATCATGAGATGTCTAAGACGTACAGTTTAAAACTAGGCTAAATGGATGAAATCATAACAGCTACTGAAATCCACTGATGCATACCATGTGATGTGGTTGCAAAGTATCAAAAAAGCTAGCAAGTGGACCTTGAGGTGGGATTCTTTTGTCAGACTATCTCTGAGGTCAAGAATTTTCTTTCATGCTTAGCTTACAGTCCAGAAAGTGCTATGGATGAGCTACTGAGCTCACAAGTCAAAAGATCCAGCTCCATGTCAACTGAGCAAGCACCATTTCTCGATGAAGACCATGTTATATGGCTGACAGCTCTGGAAAGGAATAGTAAATGGTAAGTGTTTTTTAGAAGATCTTGGTTATTCGCAATTCATTTGCTTACATTTCCCCAAACAGGGTCTAACTATAGGCAGTGACAGGGCTTACTCTGACAGTGTATATGTATATGCACACATCTGCACATGTAGTATATGCTTTGGGAAACTAATGCAAATAATCCTGTACTAGAAAAAAAGGATATTCCATTTCCACTGACATACTGATGCCCCTCCTGACATAAAAATAAATCCACAGTCATTCACTTCTCACGTACAAAAAAACACATGCAGGCAAGTCAGAGAGAGAGCGGGAGCATGACAGCCTCTGCTGTGGCCTCACTCATCCGTGGCCTGCTCCGATGCAGATGTGCTCTCTACCTCGTTAACCTCAACCAATGGGAGCTGCCCGCGCGCAGCTGTGCAGCCGACATGCCGCTCTGCCTCACCAGACTGCGGCGCTGGCATGAGGAACCCACTGGCACCAAGTCAACACATACTCTACACTTGGACACATGTACGTACACATACAGTACACGCTAGTGCACACACACTTACATACATACACACACGTAGAAAACACTGCTGTGTCTGCACATGACTGGAGGGTGCTCAGACATGACTGTGTTTTTAAACAGGATCCACCTCTGCTCAGTCTCAGAGCATCACACTGCACAGTGTGCTGGCACGTTATTACACACAGTCACCTTGTTCAAGGCCAGAAATAAATAGGTAATTTATTGACAGGGGCGGGTTCCCTGACTACATTCAATTACACTTTGCAAGAGGCTTGTACAAATTTATATCTATTCCTATAATGTTCACAGCAGCTCTGCATCCTGCAGGGCTGCAACTACTGCTACCACCCCATTTACAGTAACCATAGCAACTACTTGGGACTACCCGGGCTTTGAGGGGAGGGAGGTCAAGGGTTGAGTACTGTTCAGTGGAGAAATCAAATCTGCTCTTTGCCTAGACAGAAGCTCTGAAGATTGATGTCCAGCAGGAGAGGAATCTGCAGAGTGAGTTGCTTTGGGGAGGCGTCAGGCTGCTCTGACCTGGTCTAAAATCTGCTGCCCATGCCCACTGTGACTGAGCTCCTATATGACTGATCCAGAGACTCTCCTGTCTGCTGAATCAAGATGTTTTTTTGTTGTATCTTTTTTTTTTTTAAATCTGTCTGTGTGAATGCCCTGAAACATCAGAGGATCTGAAATGTTGGATTTATTCCAGGGTACTCTCGGTCAATCAGTTTGCAATCTGGTGATTTGTCTCTTTTTGCCTTTTTCTCTTTTACATCAGAAGCGAGCCCACAGGTGGTCGCTTACTTTATCGTAGCCATGGCAACTGCCCACGGAAAGCCAAGAGTGTTTGGCAGAGAAGAAAAAAGAAAAAGCCCTTCACTTACCTTTAGAGGGGCAGCTCCTTGGATGAGCGTGGGCACTCTCTCCTTTGCTTAGTGTGTTTTATGCTCTGACGGACCTCTGACTCGTTAAAATGAACCAGAACAAAATTGACACTGTATTGTGGGGGGGCAACATTCATTCCCCTCAAGGCCAGTCCACAGATGGGTTAAGCCAAGAGGGGGTGAGTTGTGGGGGCGGAGGGAACTGGGCACAGTCCTGGCACGGAGGAGCTGAGCCATCTGCCTGTCAGGACTGCTCCATTTCAGACCCCTGCTCTGGTTCTCCGGTGTTCCCACCACAGATGGACAGCCTTCAGAAAGGTGTTAGTCATGCCTGGGCTCCACCGCAGTGATACCACGAGGGCCGTACAGTCTGGCTATCATTAAAAGCAAAGGCTGAGCAAAGAAAGGAGGAAGAATGGAGGAGTAAAGCTGTTGTATATTTGAACAGGTTGAAAGGGGTTGAGACGCAGAGCAGGGCTCTGTCAAAAACTGATATTTGCACACAACATTAAGTAAACGCCGTGTGGATACAAGATATTAAATGTTACAGCCCACAAGCCCTCATTCTACAACCAGCGCACCCACACAGAGCCAGCCACCATCTCTCTCTGTTCTCCTTTATGTCCTCCTTTTCTTGCTCTTACACCCCTGCCTTCCTGTGTCATTTTCCTTTACACCTCTCTCTCTTGTGTATTCCCACGTAAGCTCTCACAAATGCAATGTTTGAACACACACATACACTTTCGTTTTCTCACCTATGTTCCCTCCCTGTCTCTCTTTGGCTGTCCTTGTAGCCCTCTATCCATCCACCTCTTTGTATCCTCACCTTTCCTCCATCACATCATTTCTATTTGACCTTTTTCCCCTTCTCTTCTCCTCTCCTCTCCTCTCCTCTACACTCTTCCCGTCGGTGGTAGCCCCATCACTAATCCGTTGGGATGCAGTGCAGCATCTCTGCTGGGGTTTTCTGGAAGTGGATTTGTAAGAGAAACACCAGTAAGCCTCTCTCTCCCTGTCTTAATGGCAGATTAGAGCCTTGCTCCAGCATTAAGTCGACAAACACACAGAGCCGTGATGGAGCCTCGAAGGCAGGTACAGGAGTAAGGTGGAGCAGCTCGGGGAAGAGACTCAACATCCGTCAGATGGGAACGAGGAACAGAGGTGCGGGGGGGGGGGGTGATCATCATAAACTAAACATAAGCTGCTTAATGTACCACCTGCTAATTCAATTTATCACAGGAGAAAAAACAGGTATGGTGAAAAGGACACATGAACCCCCCCATGTTTACCTTTTCACAGTGATGTTGGGATGTTCAGAGAGGTTGACCTTTTTCGAGACATTGGGTTTGATTGCTGCTCAGATGTGCAGTGTATTTTTATCCCCTGAACTACAAATATGCACCATGTTTGCAGTTAATATCAAAAGGGACAGACAGCATGTTTATTAAATGCCGGGTATCATGTCAGTTTTGTGAGATATGCAGTACAAAATGTATACATGATAATGTGTGTATCAATGTATTTATACAGTCCCCCTTTAGAGGACATTAAATAAGCACAAGAATAAACTAAAAGCAGCTTGTAGTGGAAATAAGAGTGGTGGATCATATTTTACTTGTGTCTTTATGAGCCAGTAAGCAGTTGGTGTTACACAATCAAATACCTTGATCAGAATTACCAGAGCAACATTAGTTGTGTCCCTCTGATTCCAGTCTCTGTGCTGAGCTAAGCTGACCCCCTGCAGGCTGTAGCTTTATACTATCCCTTAAGGTTTTACTCTATACTGTATTACTTATGGGTTAGAACGCAACACAAATCCAACATACAGTTTTAACTTTTCCTAACAGATATCTATAGGTGACTGTACATCAGAAAAGTAATGGTACATAGTCAGTTTAAATGGGCCACAAGAGGAGCAGCAGCAGTTTGCTTAGAATGAGTAAAACTGCCTTGTTATGATGAGCAGAAATATGCACCATGGCAATTCCTGCCCCCTACAGAAGCTCAAACTTCAATATAAACTGAAGAGGAAAATAGAAAGTGAAGATTGCCTTTCAAATATGAAAAACAAGGTACGATGGAAATGTGAAGAAATACTAATACAGAAATGTGTCAAAGGCATGGGAGAGTTGAAGAGTGGTCACAGAGGGAGACATTAGCATGGGGTGAAAGGGAAACAGAAGTTAATTATTGTAGTCTGGCAACACAGTCAGAAGTTGGAGCTACAGCAGTGGCTGTGATGCACTGTACTTTCAAACCCTTGGCGTCCAAATGCTGCAATTAGCATTTAAAATCTGCACTCCTTCTCTGAGTCATAACTCAGTCAAATCTGAACACACAGACCTGATACACAGATTTTTAGATTCAGTTTGATTTATACTTTCAGTGCAGGGCCATAGCCAGGGCTAAATTTTGACTGAGGTCCAGAAGCATAAGTAATTTGCTGCATTCTGGTGATTTTTTAAATGCATGTAAATCACATCTGTATCCTACAAACAGCAAATTGACTTTTAGGACAAACTGTTGAAAACATTCTGGATCTCATCTTAACAATTTTCTGAAATAAATTAGTAAATAAAATAAGTAACTACAACATAATCTGACCGCCTATGATTATTCATCTATATCAATATGATTATTTTTCATCACACATGAGCCCAAAGTAAAAACAAAGCACAACATGCAAACATGAGCTAAACAAATTTCTTGTCAGTAAGTCCACAAGGCAATAATCACAAATCATTTACCACAGACACTGCAAGCAAACTATTGTGACAACTTGTGACCCACTGGAACAGCCCCCTTTCTGTGTTCCGGGACCTCCTGATTTACATTGCACTGCTCGCAAGCTTAGCTAACTAGCCAGCTAACATTAGCTCACATTCACTGACGCTAGTAATAACATTTAGCCGATAGAAAATATCGTTTGGAGGTGCTGCTGTCCCACAGGTTGTGGACGGACCAGTTCAACGGATATGAAACATGGACAAATATGAAATGTTAATATGTACCTAGGGAGACCATATTTTGGTTTTCAAAAAAGAGGACACTTGCTAGTAGACATTAAAATGTTACTCACTGCCGGTCTCGTTTTTATCCCTCCGACTATCCGATGTGTCACAGTCGCGTATCACTGAGAAATAAGTTCTAACTGACGGAAGTAAGTCTTATTTGGCGGACTGATACGACCACAGGGCTCACAGACAATTCACTTAGATTTGTTGACTGTTCTGCCTAGGGTGTGTTTTAACATTAGCTCAATACGGGGGATTTATAACGATGTCAAAACACTTTGGTTCACAGAATAAAATCAAGTTCATTCACACACACACACACACGCACACACATATCATGCGAAACGTCAGCTGAGAGGGGAAAACAAAAAAAAAACAAGGTCCAGACCCCAGCAACCATGATCATTATCACCACATCACAAATAGATGTCCATAAATTTTAACATTTTGAAATCATAGGAAAAAAAGATGCTCCTTAAGTCTAGAACTTGCCTGAGAATTACCACATTTCAAAGTTTTCTTCAGGAATACAGGAATTGCTAATAGCTAATATGTTAGCCAGTTTGCAAATATAATGTAAATATAGGCTAAAAACAAAGTTTGTCTCAGTTGCGTCTGAGGGGGGCTCACAATGTCACAATGACATTTTTCTTTTCTAGTGAAATATCTCAATGACTGTTGGATGAATTGACATGAAATGTGGTACAGAGGATGAATTGTAATAATTAACAAATGCTGGCATGCTAACATGCTGAACTAAGACAGACAACATGGCAAACATACCTGTTAGCTCTGTCATTGTGAGCATTTCAGCATGTTGATGTTGACATTTAGCTCAAAGTACCACTGCTGAAGTTCAACCTCTAGCTGTTTTGACAGGGTAACTTTTGTGTTTGCTTACTAGGTTTAGTTCATATTGAGTGACTTTATTAAGATGAACCAGTGGCTAATTTGAGCTGCAACTTTGTAGCTATGCTGCTATGTTCTAAAAAACAAACATTCTTGTAAGCAGTCACTTATCTTGACTGGAATCATTTGATCATCGTGTATTTTCTCATGGCAGTTGATGATAGATAGCAGTAAGAACATTTCCTCTTGGCTCTTCCAGTATAAAAAAATTGCTGCAAAGGTGATCATTCCTTTGTTATCTGGACTCAAAGACTCTGCAATCACCTACTAATAATACCACCATACTACATGCACTAGTGATTCTTTTACCATGTTACTATCCTAGCATATCTTACTTTACCTGATGACATTTTAATGTTTTATTTTCATTTTTTTTTACCTGGAAGGTTAATTATAAGAATAAACAGCTATCACATTGCATTATAAAGCCTGTTTGATATAATAAATATTACTTTATCTGATCTGAATCTCTCTTCTCAGCTTCTGAGATGATGATGTTCTCATATTTGTATTGTAGTTTTAGATGGCTTGTTTTGAAGTATGTGAACTGAACAAACTGAGCAGGAAGGCTGGCTCTTTGCCGCAGACTTCTCTGGAGCTCTTGGAGTTGGTTATGGAGAGGAGAAAGGTATTCCTGCCAACTGCCGTCACAGACAGACTGCTCACCTGGAGGCTTTATCACATTATGTGTCACATCTGTTCAGACTAATCTGGTCTTTCATGGTTTGCTCTGTACACCTGACTTGCACCAATGTACAGTGTATACTCACCACAAAGTATATCTATGGGTCTATCTTTAGTCTATATTTTTTATATTAAAAAGATATATATATATATGTATATATATGTCTCTCTGTCTGTCTGAAAATAGACGATACTGTTCAAAGGTCATATCACTACACCCCCAGCCCCACCCCTCCAAAAACAGAAATCTTGTGGATCGGTATTTCTAATAAGTACATAATAAAACCCCTCAGAGACCATTGTTTTTTTTCTGGACCTTATACTGAGAACCAGCTGTCGACACGCTGACATCCTGGCTGCCTTCATCTGCTGATCATGCAGATGATCAGACAGCTGGAAGCTCTTGCCTCGTCAAACCTCTGGCTGTAAGACACAGTCAGAGGGACTAATCTAACTGCACGTGCCAGGTAAGGCAGGCAGACAGCAAACAGGACAGAGGGCTTGTTACTGGGTCAGTGCTGTGAACCGGCACTGCAGCTCACACATCTGACCTACATTACACTCCACGTAGCCTGGATGAGCTGCACTCCAGCACACAGCAGTCTCTAGACAGAGTTCAGATAAGCTACAGTACAGCTGTACTGAGCGAATCAGATAACTGTGAGGTATGTTGACTTCACTTGCTCATTCATTTCTCTTATATGGGTCTTGTTGTTTTTAGGTCTCATTTATTTTAATTTACTACCTACTTTTCATCAGTGTCATCCCCTTCATCGTCTGTTAATTCATCAGAATTACTCGTCTCCTGGTCTGGACAGATGGTCAGATTGAGTATCCTCAGTTTTTACAGATGTCTTCATCTGCCACTTCTTCTTTAAATTAAATATTATCATCCTCATCAAGGCCATGATCCAAAATGATATCGAATTCTAACTAATTTATTCACAGTTCGTCTCATGCTCAATTTGGCACTACCACAGAATGATATGTGAGCAGCCTTATTTATTCATAGAAAGATTCAAACATCAGGCTGCACAGTCTCAAGTGATGTTGTGGTTGGACATAATATTCTGTTTGATCCCATGGCAGACATATTTATTTTGGTTGTAATAGTTGGTCCCATAGGAGGAGTAGTGGGCTACGTGAGAGTGAATAAACTGTTGTGAGTTTTAATGCACGAAATGTATGTCAAACGTGTGGTGTCTGTGTCTCTATGGGTATGTATCAGTTCTGTATCACGCTTACACACTTACACAACAATGTACATGACTTATAATGACTTAAGTTTTGTTTATTGTGCCAATTACAAATTTGAAATGTTTGACTGAGAATGTCTCTTCAGGAAATGATTCAGATCAGTTTGTTCACTCAAATAATTTGTTCACTGTTACTGACACTAATACTCTGAAGGCCATCAGTTTTGACCTGTGGCTCGATTCAAAGGTTTGTGTAAATGTATAATATATGCAGTACTGTGTAAAGGTTTCAGGCACTAAAAGTGCAGTAAAGTGAGGATGCTGTCAAAGAAATCCCATGATTAATTTTCATTCATCAATTACCCTCATGTGAAGTGCAGTAAACTGAAAAAGCCAGTATTTCCTATGATTATTATGCTGACTGTGTGTTTGGGCTCACTGTCCTGTTGCAGAATTAATCTGGGACTGATCAGACACCTACATGATGATACTGATGAAGGATAAGAGTAAAAACATCTGCAGTGCCTAAAACTTTTGCACAATACTGTATAAGAAGAAGTTTATGTATACATGTGTGATAGCATAACTGTATTTGTTTAGATCTGGTTAGTATGGCCCAGCTTAAGTGCTTAAATGAAAACTTATGTGCACAGCCGTGTTTCAATAGGATAATGCATAGCTAGCTAGGGATATGAATTATTGTTTTGCTCCTTTTGCCTAAGTGGATGGCTCTCTTGTGCATCTCATGTGGCTTTCCAGCAGTGCTTCTGTCAATGATCTGCACTCAACTACTCTTCCTCAGTGACTAGATGTGTCTCTCAGTAAACTGAAATTAAATTATGAGAACAGAATTTGAATTGTGAGAGCTGAATGTGGAAGTATATAGAGAGATGGATTTTCAATGAGGATCAAACACAGTTTCACAGCAAATGAATTCAGTTTCAAATTACATTCAGTTTCAAGTTACTGGAATTCAGTTCCAAAGAAATTCAATTTCAAATTATGCCTTTCAGATTCAGCTTTTCAATGCAATCATTCAAGCTTAACAATACAAATTCAACTTGTGTGATTCAAATTAAGATTTTTATGCAATTATTCAACTTGAGTGATTCAAATTCAAATAAAAATTGATTCAAATTCAGTTTCTAGTGACATGTTTTTCTACTCTCCTTTGTTGCAGTTCTTTTCACTGACAGGTCTAATGATGGTGGAGCAGGCACACGCATTGAGATGCAAACAAGTGATTCAAGACGTATCTGCATCCACTTCTGGCTTGTGCGTGTGCACCCGACAATGATCAAGATTTATAGGCATATATGTGTGGTGTTATAAAACTGACAAAAAGAATGATATGGATATTTCTGTCTTATGTCTGTCTTATATTTCTGAAGTTTAATGTGTCTTGCCCCTTGAGTGCACACAGCTCTCCAGAAGTCTGTCCTTACAGTGAAGCTGTAAGCTCCCGGGTCAAATGACTCCAACTACAATTGGCAGTGATGGAAACATGACTGGAAATTCTAATATTTTTCCCTTCATTATGACGCATGTCGAAGTTTCAGACATTAGCATGTAAATAGCCATAAACATTTATTATTTTCTACAGTCCATGGGAACAACCTGCAACAGCACAAGACAGCGAAGTGAAACAGCTTCTTCTGCTTCTAGGAGAAGAGGAGTCATTGGTCTCTTTGCTGCTTTCTACTATTTACTAACTTTGTTCTCCTTGTACTTATGTTCTAATGTATTTGACTCATAAAATGAACAGTTATATATACAATGAAATATTATATATATACCTGCTGTTATAAAATGGCCATGGAAAATCATCAATCAGTCATTTCTGATCCACAGGTTGCTCTTCAAGGCACCTGACACATGTTTCCAGTCAACAGTTCAGTTGCTGAGATCTTGTGATGACATCTTTAAAAATGGGTCAAACTGAACAAGAAACATGGATATTCAGACGACAGGCTGCGAGCAAATCAACAATCATTTGGTGGTAAAACTGAAAGTGAGCTCACCTCCCTCACAGGGAAACCAGAAGTGCACACAACTACGGCAAGTACAGTGGGTCAGAGTCAAATCAGGAAATCAATCTAGAAACTGCAATTAATGTTTCCAACACAATTTCTTGGGCATTTATATGTGCTTATTAGGGATGACTGTGGTTATCATTACCAAAAGGACAGAAAGTGCAGATATAACCATGACAAAGAGTGTTTTGTGTTAAGGTACCAGCGAACTCTCACAGGTGTACAATGATGATTTAAACACAGCTCCTGTTTGGCCATGATGAAGAGTGATAACACACTGAGGAGTTCTTGTTTTTGAAAAATCAAGACATCTCAGGTTGTATTAACCGACAGCACTTTAAACAACTGCACCAATGACTTGTAATGTAAACATGAAGGTAAAGACGTGCACGTGTTGTTGTGCTGTATATGTAAACGTGTGTGTGGGCGTGTGTTTCTCCCACCCTGTTGTGTTTGTGTGTCTCTACCGGTGACTGACTCCTATTCCACATGAGTAACTATGTGGTTTGATATGTGGGTCCCTCTTGTCTGACCTGCATGCATCCACAGACCACAGGAGGCCTTGCACATGTGAACACACTTACAGTACCACACACTAACACACACACATACATGAACACACATGCAGACACAATGCAGACCTTTTCATGGTATGTGGACAGCCTATTAGTGGGACAAAAGCACATGTTTTCCTTTCATTTGAAAGAGATCAGTGGATTTGCACAAAGGCAACCCAATTTAGTCATCTCTAACAAAGCTCGCCTTCTTCCCCCACCTCTCCTCTCTGCCTCACTCTCTGTCTCTGTGGCACATACATTCACACATTTGCATGCTCTTTGAGGAAGTAGTGGTTCTCGTCCAAAAGCCCAAGCTGTGAGAAAAGGGGATTGTGCGGGCTAGCGACTGAAGGGACGGAATTAGTGGAAACTGAGAAACAGCAAGAGAGAGTGAGAGGGAGAGAGGTGTATGAGCGAGAAAGGTCCCCTGAAGAAGCTGAAGTCCGCCCTGTTTTAAAATGCTTTAATCTTGCTCTGAAGCCGCTCACCCAAGAGTTAACACTGTTTCTTTACTAAGGACCTACGCTCCTCTGCTCTGCTCTGCTCTGCGCTCTGTCAACACATTTTTTTTTTTTTTTTCTGGAGTTCAAATTAGCAATCCAAATGGAGGCTATTTGGATATGCTCGCCCAGCTTCCTCCCCTCGGCTTTCCAGGCAGTTTGACAATATTTTTGTTAAGCCCCATTTCCCCCTAACGCAACTGTAGCAGCAGGGGAGACAGAGGAGATGGGGAGATAGAGGGGAGAGCCGGGGACGGAGGGAGAGAGAGAGGGCATATGCAGAGAGTGTTAGTGTGGGTGCGGAAGGTCAAAGAGGAGACAGAGTGGCCCTTGCCATTTTGGCATATTCTCTCTGCTAAACTAACATGAGGGATAATGACAGTTATTGGAATAATATGGTTCCGTTTACAGCTAAAAGGTTTAAAATCATTCAGGGATTATAAAACAGTGCCACCCTGCCACTAGATGATGAGCCCTTTTTTATTTTATTTTTTTACATTCGCTGGCTGACCAGAAGGACAGTGTGTAATGTTCAATTGTCAACTGTGAAATTTCCAAAATGCTGACATATCATGCGTCTGTCATATCTACAAATATATGAATCAGTCCATCAAGCAAATACATGCAGACAGTCCTCGTGGTCAACTGATTGAACTTTAACACGTGACATCATTTGGCTTGCAGCCAGTTGAGGGAAGCGGGTGGGGTGGTCCTCTGCTTGACTCGCAAGTACAAGGATAATGGTACAGGTTAATGACAATAGCTAGATTCCCATCCAAATGTATCACAAATTTCACCTGAGTTTCGACAAAATCGGCTAAAGAAAATCTCCATCCCTCATTGTTTCCATCCACCGTGCCATTAATGGGGCTATCTGTATGTTTTCTGCCACTGAATGTGGTTTCTTGCCAGGAGCAGTTGGTGGAGATGGTCACTTGTTAACAGCTTTAGCCATGGTTGCATTTACAATAAGTTAGGATATGTGCTCTGAGTAGCACTACTTTTTCAGGGCAGTCTGGATGCTACAGCAAGTCGCTATCTTTAAGTGACGAGACGGATTGCAGACACCATTGTGGAGCTAACTGGTTAGCATGCTAAGTTCAGTAGAAGAAAAGAAGTGATAGAACTAGAAGTAAAGCATTGGCATTGCTTTCCACCTCTAGAGACAGCTCTTGGCGAGTAAAGGAATTAAGTTTGATGCTGAACTCACAACATTTCTTATTGGTAAATAAACAGCAGCAATGCTAATGTTGGCTATGTAGCAATGCCAAAACTTACAAACAGCTCCTTTAAATGAATATTAGGAGTTGCTTCACTGAGTTTCATGGGCACAAATTTTCCAATCATGTGCCTGTTTGTTTCTTTTGCATTAATTTGAGGAAGGTTACAGTCTATTTTATCACCCCTCACAAATCTGTTTTCATCTGCTGCTATTTTTTGTCTCTTAAGTGGAACAGAAGCTTCAGTGGATGTTTAAGTCATTTCCTTCATGTACAGTGCGTCATGCTTTAACCGCAAAGTCTGTTTCCATTGCACTTGTTTTTGTGATATTTTGAAGGGGTACTTTGTTCAAATTTTTGGCATTTCCATTCAGAATTATGTAAAACCACCTATTGTTTGATAAGAAACCACGGGTGAAGGCAAAAATGTTTATAGAGAAGAACAGCCACACTTGAAGGTGGTGTTAAAAGCCTGCCATCATAAGAGTGCTGGTGAATCACAAGTATTACTGAAATGGGCATAACAGCCCATCTCTCTGGACAGTCTTTGCTTGAAGGCATTTGTAGGGTTGTACTTGTGTACAATACATACAAAAGTGAGTGCTTGAGAGAGATGTTCAAATCCTGAATTTTGCCTCCCCTTTTCACACACGGGCAATTCTGATTTGCTGGAAGCAGCCCTTGAAGACATAATTCAACATTTTAAACCTCCTGGAAAACATTCATGTGGACTGTGGAACGTTAATGATGACCTCATCCTGTACAAGTGGTAGGTATAAACATAAAGGCTGATATAAGCCCTTTTAACAAATCAACTCCCGCCCCAAAAACCTGCTTCACCACCAAGAATTACATCATATTTAAGAAGATTGTTGTCATGTGTGTTTAAGAGAACAACACTTCTTTAAATCACCACCAAGACACACATTAGAAGATAACCACTGAGGCCCTAATGTAATGTGAAAAGAAATACCATCTTTGTATTTTGATACAATTTAGCACTAAATGAAATCCTATACATTCAGAGATTGTTTTCATTCATTAGTAGTATTACATATATTATATTTGGGAAATCAAATATCTCAGGTGCTCTCCATCCTATTAAAGCCAAACTACTCTAATAGTGTTTGGACTGATTGCATGCAATCAGCTCCGGTGTGTTATTCCTGCTGGGTTTACCTCATGGTCAGACCAGTCTACAGAGAGTGATGGAGGCAGCAGAAGATCCCATAAAGAGAGAAAAGTTGCACCATATTGGCTCTAAACATTATGATTAAAGGTAATTTAAGGAAGAGCCAGACAAAGCACAGCTGTTTTCATTTGACAGCGTACACACATTGTCATCATGCACAAGTCAGTATCTTGTGCACAAACACACATGTAAAAGAAGCATAAAAACACACTTAATCTTACGTACATTTACACACACACACACACAACTTCTCACTCTCTCAAGTATCTTCAAGAGGACATGAGGGTGTAATTAAATATTATTTTTCTCTACCTCTCTGTGTGAGATGAGAGCAAATACGACAACAACAGCTAATGAGGCAAATGATATATCTCCCTCATGCGTGGGCTTCTATCCCCAGCTCAACCACAGAAGCCAAAAAACATGGCTCGGGTTGGCACGGCCTATCCAGTTTTACTAGATCAGATTGTGTGTTTGTGCAATATTACCCAAAACAAATAGAGGCGGATGAGGGAAAGTGACAGTTAAAATCTAATTCAATATGTCTCCGTCCTGTCAGTCAGGTCCAACTGATTAGCGGTGCTTGTTCATCTAAATGTATTGTATCACCTCCTTGCCAAAATATAATGTGATCCTTTCATGCGTGGAAGGCCTGGGCTGCAGCACAGTGCTAAGTCAGCGCTCTAGTTAATAAGTCCTTTTCATTAAACAAGCGTTCATTAAACATTCATTCATTCACTCATCCTCATTTGCATTTTCTCATCATAAAAGCATTCATGAAACATTCATTTGTTCACTTGTTCCCATTTGCATGGTTTCAAATGCATTCTTCAAGGAATGAATGGGGCCGAAACAGGCAGAGAAGCGAGAGAAGGAGGGCGAAGATGAGAGACGAGGAGAGGCAACAAGGGGCAGAGGAGATAGTTATTACTCCATTTGAACAATCTGTCCTGTAAATGAAAGTAGGAATTAGATTATGTTTCCTCTCATCATTATGTAGAGGCACTCGCCATGCAAAAAAATTGCCTGTTGCACAATGCGGCGCCATGATATGAAAACAAATCATTCCTGATATCAAAGCATACACAGATGGAAAATTTCATTCTTGGCTGTGGTTGAATTACTTACCTGCAAACACACACAATGCCTCATTTTGAAGATGATATGACTAGATAACACCACTCTGTGTAGTTGCCCCACCTCACCATATCTGAAATAATAAATATTGCAACAATATACATTGAGGTCACGCTTATAACATGACATTGCATTGTTTTATTTCCCTTTTCATTTGATCCATATTGTATGACCGAGCTCTTGCCTACATGCTCCCCCCCCCCCCCCCCCCCCCCTTCCTAGTGAACAGTCTGCACATCAAAGACATATTCAACAAATCCTCTGTGAAATAGAGCAGCTTTGCTCTACACAACAGCACTCTGGGTGCAACTCCCAATACGTACAGTATGGTTTGTGTATGTGAATGCCAATTCAATGAATTGAATACCAATGATGCAGTGCAAGAGATCATCTTCATATGTCCCTAACCCTGGGAGCATTCTCCATCCTCCATCCTCTCTTCATTACCTTCTCCTCCTTTCCTTTTAACTTGTGCCATCAGGGGAGACATCAGTCTGAGTGACAGGTTGTGTGATCCTCCTCCTGGGCTTGGTGGGAGAAGGAGCGCTGTCAACATAAATATCCTTCTGGATTCGGTGGACATGGAGCAGCCGTGGCCACCATGAATCTCTATGATCAGAGGCAGACAAACATGAGCCCAACAGCATGGCTAAGAAACCCGTTATCACCCTCAAACACCACCCTCCCCCTTTGCAAAAACCATGATCAATACTGTCAGTTTAGTGCATGTTCTTGACTGTTTGACCATTTTTATTCACACAGGCAGATAATTCAGACAGCTGTGTCTTGCAGGGACACCTGCTGGAGACCCAAAATAGTTTTGGAAATTTTACTTTCAATTCTACTTAGTTGAAAACACACCTTCAGTCCTAGACATTCTTTACAAGAACACTTTATATATAGATACATATATATTACTCAAGGATATTGTAGTCTTATGTGGGATAGAGGTCCACAGGCAGGCTCAAACTCCCATTCCCATCTCAGGTCCAACCACAAGTAAAACAAAGAATACAATTTTAAAAATTGCATAAAATATAGAGTACACAAGATGCCTCCACAGTCCAATATAATTTCATAGAAATAGCAACAAGTTACAGGATTTCAATGTAATTGAACTATAAGATCTCTAACACCATGATCAAAACACCAAACAACAAAATATATTTTGGAACAATGCTGTTCATCAGAGATGTGGAGAATCAATGCTAAGGAATAGTGAAGCTGTTCTGGTGGCAGGTGGTGGCCCAACACCATAGTAAGACATTTCTTGTTTAGTTTTTCCTTTTCCTTGTCACCATCTGTATTTTGAACAGTGAGATTAGTCTTAGGTCAGAGATATATTTGCTTTTAATGACATTTTTGCATTTGCATCATGACTACCTCACATGTCCAGTATTTCTTGAGAGTGTTCGTTGGGCATATCCATAGAAATTAACACTAAACATACTCATGATGCAGTTCAACACATGGTGCACCTCTTGGGGCAGTATTAGAGAAAAAGGTCAGCAGCACTTTTGGATTGCCACAATAATGGTGTAAAGTTCTAAAGAGAAACTAATAGAGCTTGTCTGTCTGACATACCGTCTACAATGTGGGATTTCAACATCAACAACACCATAATCTTGTTGTTGAGTTTACAGGGAAGATATTCTGTTTTCGGTCAGGGATACTTAGGCCTTAATCTGTCCCCCAGCAGATATACTTTTAAATCCTCCAGATTCACACAAAGTACACAAGCAAGTTTGTGAACAATGATGCTGGTGTCACAGCCATTGTCTACCCCTAAACCTTCTTTGCCATTTGGGATTGGTAAGAGCTCCGCTCCATCCATCCATTGTCTATACTGCTTATCCGTTAAGGGTCATGGGGGTGCTGGAGCCTATCCCAGGTGACACTGGGCGAGAGGTGAGCTATACCCTGTACGGATCACCAGTCCATCGTGGGGCAACACATATAGACAAACAACCATTCACACTCACATTCATGCCTACGGCCAATTTAGAGTTATCAATTAACCTAAGCTGCATGTCTTTGGACTGTGGGAGGAAGCCGGAGTACCCGGAGAGAACCCACGCAGGCACAGGGAGAACATGCAAACTCCACACAGAAAAGCCCCGAACCGGGGCTCGAACCCAGAACTTGTTGTGAGGCAACAGTGCTAACCACTCTACCACCGTGCCATTCCTAGAGCTCCTCTCAAAATTTCAAAATCAATTTTGACGTTCTCTTAAGTTGTTATGTAGGATTAGTTTCATACAATGCTCTAATTGTTAGTATTTTGGTATTTTATTACTTTCCTTTCTGTTTTCATTTACATCACATGGTGTTGCTTTGGTGCGCTTAATTTATATGTAGTTATTTTTTAATTATACACCCCCATGCACACACTGACATTAACAGTGCAGCTCAACGGGGAGTGAAAAACCCTGAGGCCTCATTTGTTAAGGAAACTTAGGCACAAACATTGCACCAAAGTCACAAAGTTAGTTTGTTTTAATGAAAAACTGATCTTGAAGCCCCAATTCAGTTTTTTTGTTTTTTGTTTTTTACTCAAAACGAAAGTTAATTTAATTTCTCAGCATTAAATAAAAAAATTAATAAAAAAAAATGGATTAACAGTAAAATTTAGGAACAATTGATGCCCCTCAGGCCACTGCTTGTACCAGCTGTTATAGAGAGAAACTGATGTTGTTTCCCAGTTTGTCTGTTAAAATGAACACCATCATGTACAGGTCGTTTTAACCCTGACACTACATCTCTCTCTCCCTCCCTCTCTCCCACCTTGCTCAGCCAGGGCCAGTAACAGCAGATGCAGCTTATTGCACTCTGTCTTCCACCCTGGGACATTATTAAAGATTATAGGAGATAATCGTGGCGGTATCATGCCGGATGCCAGGATCAGGCTGCACAATAACATCACATACAGAACAGTTCACTTGGGGAACCGCTTCGACCTGTGGGATCTGTCCATAAGTCCAACAACTGTTAAAAGATAACGCTGCTACTGCAAGCAGAGGTTTCAGTGGACTTAAAGGTACAGTCTGCGATCCAAATGTAAAAACAAAAGTGTCAACCCACCACCAAAATTCAAAACACAGGACTGGAACCTATTCATATCACTTACAAATGAATGGACAGGCCCTTAAACACACTTACATAAACTAGACAACAAATGAATCATCTTAAAAGTTATTACTGCTTTCTATATGTTACTCATTTAAGTCAGAATTGGTTATGAGGAATAGTCTGACATTTTGAGGAATATGCTTTGTTGCTATTTTTCCAGAGTTAGATGAGTAGACTGATACCACTCTCATGTTTGTATGATAACCACAAAGGTATGGCAGCTGCTGCTTAGCATAGCTTAGCATAAAAATAGAAATAGGAAATAGCTAGCCTGGCTCAGTACATAAAGAAATCTGCTAATTAACTTCTTTAAACTTCAAGTTCAATTGAATTTGAACCCTAATTAGCAAGCTTTATAGGTGCTGATAGGCTAGCTGCCTTCCCACTGTTTCCCGTCTTTATGCGAAGCTAAGCTAACCTGCTGCTGTAGCCTCATATTTGTCGTGAGGACATAAAAGAAGTGACAAACTTTTCATTTAAATGTTTGTAATTGAGGGAATGAGCACAGTTCACAAAAAGTCAAACTATTCATTTAAAATGGGGCATTTAAAGGAATAAGGACATTTGTATCTATGAGCAGCAAACAGACATAGTATATGTTTAGCCTCATTAGTATGTGTGAATGTGGTCACACAAAAAACCCCTGCATACCACATAGCTGCTACAAGTGCCGGTGTGCATGTGTGTATACATGAAGTACACAACCATGGGGATTTGCAAGTTGATATTCCGGCATTAAAATGACCTTCCATAACAGGAAAATGCCTGCTGCAAACATGTCATTCTCGTCAGCGGAAAACATGAGGTCTCTGCCTATCTATCAGTCTGTGCGAGGCAGCTTATCAGTGGGCTATCATTGTCTGAGCCACAGCCATGGACACCTGCTCTGCAGAGTCACACACAGGGAGGAGAGGAAGCCACCTGAATACAAATCAGCTGTCGAACGCAAGGAGGGGCAGGAATGATAGAGGAAGAGAGAGAGACTGCAGGCTTTGGTTAGGGAAATAGAAACAGTTAATTAGCTAGGATGCTCATAATGCTATCCTCTCCTCCCCTGCAAACAGCTTCCTCTGTGACTGCAGGTGCTGAAGGAAATCATGGATGATGGAGTCAAGCAGCAAGCGTGCAACTAAAACTAGCTCTGAATAGACTTTCTCTTTTATAATGATTGACTTTTTTTTTTTTAAATCACATAGCCCTTACATTAATGATGAACATGTGTCAAGAAAACATTGTACTGAATAATGGTGCTGCAGTTACTGTAACAGCAGCTTCATTTCATGCATGAAAAACAACCTAAAACATTAGTGTTTTTGGTGAATTCACATCCAAACAGTTGGCTGTTTTGCTTGCCTGGGTTGCATAACGATCACAGCTGACTCATAAACACGGCAACCTCTAATTAATATTTTGTTGAGTACCCGAAGCAAGGTCATTATCGCAACACTTCAGTTATAATCATGGCTGCTCGGCACTGATGCGGTACAGGCAGAGGGTGAGATATAAATATTCTGTTCTTCTAGGTGAAGGCTGTTTGATTTTAAACTACAGCCTCTGGTGGAGTATTAACAGTCTGTAGCAAATTGAGAGACCGGTTTATGACCTCTGATGTCTTTTTTTATTGTTGGAAGACGTAGTTAGCTACACCATTATCATATAAAACAAATCTGACAGAGTTTGAAATAAAGTTTTTGGATCAAAAGTTTAAAGTTCTTGGTAAACTTTTTGGTCAACAGCAGGTCAGTATAAAATATTTACAGAGTAGAGTTACTCTTAAAATAAATTTGCCTGTATTGTTTCATAAATCATTGAACTTCTTTTCTATATAGTTGCATGTTGAAAATTATGTCTATTATTCTGACAAAAACTGATTTAGAGTCAGAAGTCCCTTTCAGACATGCACCCCTCTATGCTAGTCTGACAGCACTTTTATGTTAAAGTCACAGTGATAACCAAACATTTCCATATCACATGGCTAGAGTCTGAATTGATTGCCGTGAGATTAACATAAAGGCTGCAGCAACACGAGCTGCAGAGAGAGAGAGGGATTATAGTCACATCTTGTTCCACCTTCTAAGATCACTGTAATAAATGTATTATCTCAGTTATCGTCTGTTATACACAAAACCAATGAAAGACACAATTTTCAGGCATTATGGGGATCATTTTTCTCACATCAGTCTATAAAAACATTTTTTCCCCTTATGCTATAACCAGGACAAAAGAAATAAATAAAAAAAACCCTCTTATGATAATAGTCCAACAGAATCTCCATGTATTTCCAATGTTCCCTCATGCTACCTGTACAGAGGAATCAATGAGAAGCCACAGAAACACTTTACATACAGTGTGTGAGCCAACAGGAATTAAATGAGGGTCCCAAATTAATTATTCTGTGCTTGTACACTGTCAGATATTATAAAACAGGCAGCAGAAACCATGGTCAAATAACAGCAAAATGTTGTGAATATATAAGTGGTATTCTCTGTGAAAAGTGGAGGTGTCCATCCTTCACCTTCACAACTAGGGTCATTAATTAAGGCCTCAACTGCAGGAGAACAAAAAATAATCTTCATCCCTGCTGTCATAACTTTAATAGATACATGGAGCCAACAATGTTACATATTCCATGTCTGAAAAGGGCTTTAGCCTGTAAATCTTGATCCTGAACAGACCATTACAATTATAATAAATAGTTTTTTCCTATTATTGATCTTGAAAAAAGTAACAGCCCCACAACTTCCTCATTTTGGACGTGAATTATGTAACGTAAGATAGAGAAACTTTTATTTGTGTTCCATGGCAGCATATGTCATGACAAAATAGACAAAAAAGGTAGAGTAACAAACCACATTTAGTTTTATTCCCTGAAAGTTTCTGATGACTCCCAGTGAGCCATATAGCTGGCTGATTGATCAATCTACTGATCAACAAGAAATTGATTGATACTACTACACTGACAATGCTGAACAACACATTTTGTAACAGCACAACAAGTCCGGCTTCTACAAACTATACAAAATAGCTATGTAAGGTATAAAGGGCAAGACATATTGTTTATTGACTAGAGTTATGTCATGATCTGGTGAAATTGCATGCCTTGCTTTATTTAAACATATTAGCAACTATGTTTTTGCCTGTTCAAAATGTCAATGAGATATCTTGTCCCCCTGCAATGTCCTTTATACAGGCCCAAGTTATTCATTATTATTAATCAATTTTATCATTGATTAATAATAATAATAATGTTTATTATCCCAGAGGGGCAAATTGCTGTGCAGCCAGCAGAATAAATCATTCAACCTCTGTAAAACAGTTTGGTGTGTTTGGAAGTTATGAAGTTGCATGATCACCATTCTCACCTTTAGAGTGATGTGATGCGCAGGAATCACAGATGAGCAGAACTCTTGGTGCCATCACCTTATTGAAAGTGTTTGAATAATTTTGGTTAAAAAAATGTGGATAAAAAGTGTTTCTCTGCAAAACCTTTAATGAAGTTTTATGTACATTTATTGTAAATGTATTGTTTTGTTATTTTAATGAGAATATGTTACTTTCATCTTTCATTTTGACTGTTTTGTACGTTTTTTGTTTGTTTCAAACTCCAGAATTCCTTCATATTGACTTTGAGTCAAAAACAGAGGCTTGTAAGATTAAACGTTTTGAAGGAAGGAGGGTGGACTAGGGGAAAGGATTGGGGACAGATGGAAATAGGAAATATGTTTCTGGTTAAAAAGTTAAACATATCCATACAGTATACTACAATCTGACATGGTGGTCAAAAACAATGTGAGGCAGTGCTGTATGACACACCTTGTCATATTTGCATTTAATCAGTATTACATTTTTAATTGGTATGAAAATTTACTTAACGAGGTCAGAATTACTGCAGAGATTAATTAGTTCAACTAAATACAAGGATCACAATACATGAAGCACAACTAGATGTTTTCCTGTTCTTTATAACAGTATTAGCTGGTACAGGCATACCATGACCATGAACCTTAATCTCAAACAATTTTCCAGAACAAACACAATGTCACCTCCCGCAAATGCAAATCCTCCTATCATCATCATCTGAAAAATTCATTAAACCCCCTGGCCCTACCCCTACCTGTCTTCACTAATGGCATGTCACATGCATAATGTATGAGGGTGATATAAAATTATAGATTTTGTAATGCAGATCCACCTGCGTTACAAAACACAGAGGGGTACTGTAAATACTCTCTGGCACGCATTTCAATTTCAAAGTGGATACACTTGCATGGAGTCACCTGATCAAACATGTCAAATTGAACCACGCATCAGTGACAGTGAATCCGTGTCGGCCCCACGGGGCAATCCGGGCTTCCCTCCCCATCACTTCGTCCTCAGCATTGATTTGATGTGAACTTGGACCATCTGTCCTGCGTTAATTGCACATGTGCTGCTATGTAGCCTCATTGGTGGGCTACACTACCGAGGGACCCATAATAAAAGTCTGTGTTTTCTCTCCCAACAGCCAGTCCCCTATGGTTTTCTTGATAATGGGTGAATGTGAGCGGTTCATTTAGTCCCAAAAACAGTTGGTCACCCGTCAAGCAGAAGCATGAAATTTAATGACGGATCCAAATTTGGAACCTCAATGGGAAAACAAAAATACAATTGTCTTTCACATTTGGCAAACTGTTGCATTTGTGGCAGATGCTCAGTAGTAATCTATGTGCCTAATCAATCAGGAAGGTCTGGACTTGTTGTCAGTCTTTCTTAAAAAGCTTTGTTTGTTGACCATCTACAAATGCATCCCTCACATTTTATAAGCAGTTTTAGAGCTGTGGTAGAGCAGGGTTTGGACTTTCTGAATAATAATAAGTGGCTAAAGGGGAGATTTAGTCAAAGTGCATTCATCTCGCTGGCTCTGCTCTGGGTGACATCGCTTTCCCCTCTCCTGCTCCCGGTCTCTTTTCCTCTTGCGCGAACAAGCGCTCATTGAAAACAGCAGAGCTGTCCCCTCTGACTTTAATATTACATGGCCGAGATGAGGGGAACACAGGGCAACAGTGAGGAGAAGATATTTTGATGTCGAATGATCAGGGACGATCCCAGAGCAGCTGAGCTGAGAGGAAGGAGGTGAAGCCGAGCGGGCCAGAGAGACAGAGACAGAGAGAGGGAGCAGAAAACAAAAGGAGACAGAAGGCAACAAAGTGCAAGAGAGAGCAAGAGCTAGGGAATAAGACAAAAGAGAAGGGGAGTAAAAGAGAGATGTAAGAGCACAAAAGAGAGAGCAAAAGTGTGGAAATAAGACAAGAGAGAGTGAGAATGAAAGAGAGATATAAGAGGAAGGAAAGCCCGTGTGTGATCGTCTGCCTCTCTACAGCGAGAAAAGGAACAAGGCCGTCCTGATGGAGCAGGGGAATTGGAAAACAGAGAACAGCCATTTCCCCGTCTTGACAGGTGTCATGTTGAGTTCCACAGTGCATGATGTCGGCTTTCTGACACACTTATATAGACATTCAGTTGAAGTGAAATGCCAATTCTTCACTGCATTGTACTCAGCTGGGGTTACTTCATTACAAAATTTAGCTAGTGTATATATATTTTTTATCCTGTCTAAGCTTTTAGATGTCAGTTAATGTGATAATGTAGGTTATCCATTAACTGACATCACAATTAGTCATCCATTTTTGCTGTCAAAAATAATGCCAAAGTGAATTTTAAATCTAGTGTGATTAGTTTTATTATGAAAAAAAGAGGGGTTGAGTGGTGCAGGAAGACCCAGAAGTAAGTTTGCATTTTAGCACTCCCACTTCTCTCATCCCAAAGTCAGTGGGTTCTTTGAATGGATTTTGGTTAAATGCCTGAAATAAGGTCTGTGGTTAACACAAGCTCAAGACATTTTCATGTTTTATTCTACAACATAAAATATATCAGAAAATGGCCCACCTGTGATTCTTAAAGCTTTTATATGTCTTTAAAGAGGCTAAATGTGAATACATAGGTTGTCGACGTCATAAAACCGATCCACTTGCCAGTCCACCTTTAAAGCCTTGTTGTGTTTATACTCACAGTCCTGCAAGTAGAAAGCTAAGTGCAGTAAATTAAAAGTTGGAAGCTTAGTGGTGGTGGTGTTGATGTCATGCGACTGTGGTGTAGTTTGTTGATAGCCAAACATTAGCACGCACACTAGACAGCTGAACCAGGACACAAGAGCGAGGAATAAGATGTAGAAATACTGAAAACTGTATCATACATGCCACAGGCAGACAGTGTTTTGTTAGCAGTGGTACTGAACTGTAAGAACCACACCAGCATCAAAACTTTTTATGTTTTTGAAAAATTAGCTAAGAACCCTAACCCTAACTGCAGTTAACATGGCACCTCCTGGGTAAATGTTTGGCTGCTTGTTCAGAAAGCTAAGGTACAGGACAAGATGTGTGTCCTTGTCTTTAAAACTGGAATTATTCTTCTGAGGGTTGCAAATAGGCAAACGTACATGACGGTTGCTTGCAAATCTTACGTCATATGTATATAATGCATTAATGTTTGTCCACATTTCAAACCTGCCACCTGACAGGAACTGCATCAGTCCACATGACGAATAGTTGAGATTTAGGTGTGTGTGTTGGTAAGTTTGCATATGTATTTGTCTATATGTTTGGAGAAGCATAATTCCAGCAAAAGCTTGGTACCCTCTGTGGTGGCAACCATGGCATGTCAATGGAGTGATAAATTCAGTCCAATCACAATCATTAAGTGTACATCTGAAGATTTTGAGTATTAGCATTACAAGCATCCTGACCTGAAGGGGGCTGATTGCGCTCTGAACAGCATACTGACATAGCTCTGACCAAGAACCGCTAATGACCTGCTGTTCTGCCAACTCAGGGCTGACGTTCAACCGTAAAGTCGGTTGACATTTAATTGTTTTAACAAATGTAGTGTTGAAACATGATGGCTTCTTGCCATGGGCTAGAAGATCTGCTTGCACCCTGCTGCTGCTAGCCTGTGTATTTTTTGCTCCCTGGCTAAGGAGCACATAGGTATGAAACAGAGCAGAGGATGTATCATTTACAGAGCAGAGTTGAATGCTGTAGAAGATGAAGGACGTGCAAATTACTTTCAGTTGAGCTTTAAGGTTCACAAGACTTCTGCCTGTGACTTTGGAAAATTCAGTGACCCATCTCTTTAATGTTAGAAAGCACTGGGGAAATCTGTCTAATAAAGCTGTGCAGTCTTTCCTGTGCATGTCTGACAACACAGCATGCAACACCATCTCTGTTTCCACAGCAGGAGCAGCAGAGGATGCCAGGCACCTCTCCTGAGAAACAATTAGCCGTGAACTTCAGAGGAGAACAATGATTAGCATGTGTGTGCATGGATAGGGGGAACTTCAGTCCTCTTACAGTTACACTATTGATCCCTTACATAATCAAGCCCTGAATTACATAACATTTTGTGCTCTCAGGATACCCCACCCCCACTGCTGCCCCTCATCGCCCCATTCACACAAACACTAATCTCTCTCTCTGCTGCTCTTTTCATTTGATTTTTCTCTCCTTCACTGCAGTAACCTCATTTGGACCGCTGGGCTAATTAAAGGGTCCACAAACCAGAGTAAGAGCCCGCCATATGCTCTAGCCAACAGTAACTCCAGAGTGTCACAACCTGAAGCATCAGACATACTGTAGCTGTTAGAACAGAACTAAAAAAAAATTACAGCCTTCTGCTCACCTCATCCAAATCATAAAACTCCTTGAATTTCCTTTAACTAATCTTAATTTAAGGTGCGTCATATTGAGCTTTTATGATGCGTAAAGATAACTGTGCTACTGTGCATCACACATAATACAAAAGAATCATGTATTCTAATATTTAACAGAATTGCAGTTTTCAGAACAAAAGACAAAAATCTATTGAGGTTAAAAAAAATTGAGGTTAAAATGTACAAAATGGATAAATAAGTAACCATAACAGTCACAGAAACAAATGAAAGGAATAAGAAATTCAGGATTACAAAAAGACTTCCCACAGTACAAGAAGTGATTTAAAACATGATCCTGACTCTGGCAGCCTAAGCTCCTCAGGCGAAGGAGCCCATGGGGGCCCTGGCAGCAAAAGCACCGGTCACCTTTAATCTTTAGTCTCGATTAAGGAAAAGCAAAAAGACTTACAGCTGAGACTTGGAGAGAGCTCCCAGGCTCATAAGAGAGCAAAAAGCCTGAGCAACGACAAGAGACCAGGTCACTAAAAGCCTCAAAGTAACAGATAGAATCTTCACATCTTTAAAACGTGGGCAATATGATGCTGTTGCATATATATTAATGAAATAATCTAAACTATGTGATATGTTTTGATTGTGGAAAAACTGGTCATGTTAAAAATTAAGATTTTGGAGGTATTATTATATAGACTAATACAGTATGTGATAGTTAATATATCCACTTGTCACTCATGAGTAATTAGTATATATATATATGGTAACATAACATGTCCATCTTTACAATCATTATCTTATTTTAACCATGGCTCAAATTACCACTTTTATATCACCAACTCTGCAGTTACATCCAGCTCCACTGAGCATTATAGCGTCTTTCAGCTTGTTTTGGTTTTATGCTCAATAATCTGACAGTATGAGTTTAATACAGCAAGCAGATGAAAAGGCTCTGATAAACTGGCTGCATTCTACCCACCCATCACCAAAATGCAGACATGTTAACATGTGAAATGTTGTTTCCATCTCTTTTTGTCAAAATATTGAGAACACTTGACTAGCACACTTGGTCATCTGGTCTCTCTGTCTTTCACAGGTTTCCTCAGTGGCCTAAAGCTGCATATGGAGTTGTCTATGAATAGCTCAGCTCACTAAAAAGCAACATAGCTTTTGAAGAGTTGCAATAACACCAGAAGTTCCTCCTGAACACAGAGCACACTCACATTCGTCAATCATCTTGCAATAAAAAACCCTGGTCTCATACATTATACGTCACTTCCTGCACTGTCTACTCTCATGTGTTAGCATAATGGCTTTAGGATGTCTCGATAAAGAAGTAAGGAACATCAGTGTAAAAGTCATCTCTGAATGACACAAAGCCCTCACTTTAACAGCCTGACAAAGCCAGTTATGTTACATATCCTGTGTCTGAAATGTGCTAAAATTAGTGACTAGCTGATGCCCATAATGGAGCATTAAGCAAGAAAGACAGGTATTTTCTGGGTGGGTGGTGTAGATTAAAATAGAAACTGTTTGCAAACACATTTGCCACATCAACTTTATAAAATGATAATATGTCAGTGTTGTGTTTACAGCTTGTTTCCACTGCCTTGTGGAAACTTGTGATGGATAAACTGAGCCACATAGTGGTATATTGTGCCATAGGTCATTTTGAAGTAATAGAGTATATTCATTAAATCTGATTCTTTTCAGTGATTTTAAAGACAAATCTCCCATTAGAATTTAAGAGTTACTGTCACCATGTAGACCTTGTCAGCTCTTGTGCAGTCATTTTATGTGTGCTACAGGTAAAACTAGAGGTTTACTATTCTCTGTACAAACCTTCCCAGACTGTAAACAAAGTTTTCACTGAGGCGGACAGTAGAGGTGAATTTTTAATGAGTGCCCTCCTGTTTGAAAATCTGACAGATGGCCCAGAGGACAAAAGTAATGCCGTATTGCAATCCTGTATGCTGGCCAGTGCAGATAACACAAAGATACACAGTTAGCCTATCACCTCTGTGCCAATCATGCTCTCGTATGCCACTCCACACCTGACCACAGTCTGTGAAGATAGATAGGTGCCTATCATTATATGAATGTATTGCACTGTAGTGACTTGTGTGTCTATTATTGCAGTACAAGTTCACAGTTTGATAAACTGTAGACATTTATTTTAAATAAAAAGACGAATTAAATGCTACCACTGTATTAAAATCAAAGGCAATAAACAAAAAATTGACTAAAATTGGACTAGAATTTCAAATATCTCATTACTTTTTAAAAACTTATCGGAGTAGAAGAAGAAAGAATCCAAAACTGTCTTCAGGTGTTCGGGAACACAGAGAGCTGTTGGGATCAAACAGCAAGTTAGATTGAATAATATCTCACAGTCCTACATGAAATTTTGCCGGTACAATGTTAACTTACAACACAGCAAGTCTATCCCTGTTTTTTATACAGTAATTACTTATAGTTAATTGTTAATCTTATATAACCTCCAGACCTCCTCACAATCTATTTAACACACTGTGAGCAGTGAGCACCACCCTGCCACTGCTCAGCTGGAGAGTCACGGTGTAGTGGAGACTCAGGGGGGAATAAATAGAAAAAAAATGAAGGGCAAATAAAGAGACGTGGAGGCTTTTCTCTCATATATACAACTCATGTAATGAGGGTCATAGTGCCCTGGGCTACTCCACTGTACAGACAGGAAAAATAATTTAATTCATGAAGGAGGGAGGGAGGGAGGAGTAGTAGCTTTCCATATCAAAGAGGGTTGGGAGCATTTTGTTTGAGAGGCACATTTTCAAATTCTACAAATTCAATATTCTCTTTTTGATTAAAATTCCAAGCATCTGCCCTGCCTCTTTGCCTGATTGGAGTGTCAAGGGGTTTCCCAGACAAAGGTAGGGTACTGGATTCAGCTCCTTGAGGCAAATGCCGGCTTTGAGTGTTAAGTGCAGCGGGAGTCTGTGGGGGTGAAATGTGCAAAAAAAATAAATAAAAAAAATAAAAATCTTCAGACGGCAAATCCCAAATGCATAGCGGGGTTCATGTTCGTTGTAGAGCTGAGAGACACAGCAGTGTCAGACAGAAGGCTTGTGTTTTAAGTTTGATCCTTTCTGTGTCTCGATGCCAGCCTCATAGGCTGCAACGGCCTTAGCGTGGCAGCACTCACTCCTCCACAGGATTTCCACTCACCAGAGCAAACGTCGATCAGATCAGACACATTAAGAAGCTAATTGTCCCCCTTGGGTTGGACTGTTCATTATCTGAGCCAGTGCACAAAATTCAGTGAAGCAGGGAGCAGAAATAGAGGCCATGGCGGTCTGACACATACAAGCATGGTCAGTGGCTCCGTAAACCACAAACAGGCATCAACGCAGACAGCCTGTGGTTGTACCCAGCTTCCAAGCTGTGCATGGCTTCCCTCTGTAAACAGGAAATCCCTCTGTGAAATTGTCAGCTACAGTGTTGCAATTACCGGCTACAGTTTGGACTTTTTTTTCCCAGAGTACATAACCTGCTAGCAACATTATTCTAATTCACTTTTGTCTGTCTCCTGAATAATAAATTTTGCGAAAGGCCTAGACCGGATAAAAAGCTCTTTCACCCTGAGGAAAGCCAATGTTTGCCATGTATTGTTAACATTACACTACGCGCATTAGTCTGTATTATCCAGTAACTCCAATTCTTTGAAAAGAGTGACACCTTCTTTTCGTGGAGTGAAAAAAAATGCTTCCCTATGCCTCTAGTAGCAGCAGGAGCCACGTTGGACCTGATCCAAGTGGAGCCGTATTGGCAGGTGAACATTTAATACCATTCGCTCTTCCCCAGCGAGAACACAACAACAGACCTCGTCCCCTTTGAGCTCTAACAAATAACTTTCCTCTTCATAGCCAATGTGTGTCTTTATTTCCACACACAATTGAGTCATGATGGGATTACCCATTGTGTGTACAGCTGCAGTCACAGGATTAGGGATGACTGGGGATGATGGCAGAGAAAACACCGTTCTAACCAAATGCACAACGTCAGGCAGCGCCGGCTCCACAAATACCAGCCTGGAAAGCTGCCCCAAGACCTGGAGATCATGCCACAAGTATTATATTATCAACAGATGATAACATTTTATCTCTTCCCGTTAAAGATATAGCATGTGCTCTAAATATATGGATAGGGACATAGTGAGAGTGGCTCTAATGTGGTCAAGATATCCCTAAATGTTCTTGAGTGTTGTGGCTTGTGTGAGAGCACATCATGTTTTCACAGCCTGTCATCTGTCTCCTTTCTGTTGTTCGTACCTATGTGGCAACAATTACATATTTGTGACGGTGGGTGCAGCTGAGGAGGCGAGCAGCGACTGTCAGAAGTGACACGTGATGACTCTGCAAGACACACCATTATCATGACTCTCACACCTCAGGCAAGCACGCATTTGTGTGTGTGTGTATGTGAGAGAGAGAGTGAGTGAGAGTGAGCCATGATAACAGGGTACACCTCATGTTCACATGCATCTTGTAAGACAGAGCAGCTCATCTCTCGCTGGCAGATGGGCCTCATATGAGTGAAGCAGCGCAGCCAGCGTCATGGGAACAATGACTAGCAATGCTGTTATTACACCTCACGACAAACTGGTAATTTAGTGTAATTCTAGTCAGTGTCACAACAGTGCCGATGTGCATTTCAAACGCTGTCATGTTTCTCAGGGGCTGTGAGCTAGTGGATGAGGCTGAGGCGACACCCATGTTTTCGGGTGATACGCTAGTATGACACCCCCGACCCCTGTGAACTCGCGCCGCGCTGAGAGGCAGAGATGTCAGACGTGGTTGGTGATCAGTTGGGACAGTGTCCAGCCGTCCCACGCCAGCACAAAACTGTCATTACTGTGTGTCTGTGTGTGTGTGTCTACATCCTCTCAGGAGAGTTGGGTGGGGGGTGGGGGTGTGGGAGAAACAGTGACTCACGCTGTAGATGGCGAGGGGATTGAGGGAGAGAAAGAAGGATTGAGAGTCACTCATCATCACGTGTGCCCACATCATCCCCCTCCCTCATTACAGCCAACACCATCCACACTACTAAGAGCATGTTCACACCGCATTTACACACACACACACACACACAAACACACACATATATGACAGCAGAAAAAAGTAGCCTCTACATCAGTGTGTCAGAGGAGCTTGTCTGTAATGGGCAAAGCAGGCTGTAGCAGTGAATCAAGCACTTATCCAGAGCAGCCATCCTGTATAATACAGTGCTCACAGTTAGAGCAGACATTCAGAGAAAGTGGTTAAAAGCTTCAGCAAATTATCATGTTTCAGGATCTACATCATGATGCAGGCTTTCTGGCAGTGACAGGTCACAGCAGGCAGTATTCTACAATCTGGATTTATCAGATTGAATAGGAAAATGCCTATTTTCTGCTGGCTTTGGTCAGGTCAGTCGGTTGTTCGCCTGTGCATGAGGTGTCATGGGGAGACTGCGGCAATATTGACGCCAAAAGTGTCATAATAATCTTGCGTTGCAGAGCGAATATAGCCACAGTTTTTTCCAAACATCTAACCTGCCTGCAGTATAGCGGCAGTGTGATGCAGCTTATTCCCCACGCAGATAAAAAGCTTTGGCGTGCAATTACTAAATTAGTCGAGAAATTAATTTCAACCCAGTGAACTGACACAGAAACGCACTGAACTGCTAATCTGGGAGCAGGAGGGCTAAAAATCCTCTGGAATTTAAAGTTTAATGGATTAATGATGTCAGGGCTCTCAAGTGGATAGGACTGTAACACAAAGTAACTCTGGAGGAATTAAATTGCTTATGGGGGATGTCAGAAAGCAAGCCCGAGGAGTCCGCTAGTATACTTGCTGCTTCATTGTGGAGCAACCCAATTCTGCTGATGGCTGTGCAGTCTAAACTACCCGTGATGCATCAGAGCTATTGTCCCAAGTCTTTTATTTCTCCTGCCTGGCCTTTCCTTGTACACAGGGTCTGTGAATGGCCGTGTGAGTCAGTGAAACAACGTTTTCTCCACATACGACGTGGGCTATTGTTTTCTAAAAGCCCACCCAGGGACACGGCATCACGTAAGGACACCAACAAAATCACTGATCACTCAGTCAGCCAGCAGTGATTTGTCATAGCTGATGAGTCGAAATGCAAAATAAGTCTTGGGCCTATTTTTGATTGGCTCCCCCACACAAGAAGATTAACACAGCGTTTTAATGAACTTGGACCCGAAGGCAAAAGGCTGAATTAATCATTTTGGCAGGAAGAAAGCCTTTGCTATTGTCTGCAAATATAATTCATATGTAAACTTTAGTATGAATGTTCATTGTAAAAACTGTTGTGTAAAATCTGAGGGTCAGATAAAGTAGTAGTGCACTGCTTGGTCCAACAGACTGAAGGTCTCTGTGGGAGGGAATACATGTGACCTTAGAAACACACACACACAGAGACACATACCACAAATGTACAAATACATAAAATCACGTACAAATATGAGACCATGTGTTTAGTGAGAAAATGTGACCACATAAAGGTTTATCAAAAGATATGGATTTGGATTCATGCAAGTTGAGAGCCTTTCATTGGATGTAGAGCTATATCCACAGCCCTGCCAGAGGCTCTGTGAGACTGCACTGTCATGTAAGATGGAAGCTCGAGATGGGACAGATTCTCTCTGTCAACTTGTGAAAAGTCATGTTATCTGTTATGTTTGGGTACCATTACACTGAATGATGCTTTTTGGCTCATGTGAGGTGTCCATATTTGTTTGGTTTTCAAGCACTATTGATTGGCAAGTTGGAGAGTTTCCCAGTCATAATTACAGTTTATAAGTTGACTTAAATAATATTTATATGTCAAAAACTCATGTTTTAGTGTGTTAGTATGCTAACATTTCCCAGCTGACAAATTTTAGCATAAGGCTGATGGAATCGTCACTAGTTTTGTATGTTTTTGGTAAACCATAAACTAAAATAAAGGGCAAATTAATATTTTTACCTAATGATAATACTAGATGAAAAGTGAAAGAAGGTTATTACAGTTCATCCTGAGAGGGACATCGATGGTAATCCATATGGTAGTTGTGGAAACGTTTAACTGAAAATCAAAAAACTGAACCTCATGGTAACGATAAAGAAAAGTCATAGGATCACCAAAGTCAGCAGGATTCATCCTCTCGGAACCATGAATGTTTGTACTCTATCTATTCATGTGCCAATACATGTGGTAGAGATGTTTCACTGGTGAAATGAAAACTTTGATCTTCTTATATGAAAAGTCAGGGGATCATCAAAGCATTAGGATTCAGCCTCTGGGGACCATCAATATCTGTTTCAAATTTCATGGCAATCTATAATCGTTGAGAGTTTTTAGTCTGGATTAAAATGGCGGATGGACCGATGACACTGTTAGCCAGCCATGCTGCTAACATGGTGTAAGGACAAAATCATTGACAATATAAAACCAAAATCAAAATTTAAAAACAGAACCAGAAAGTAACTTTGACAGATGATCTTTATTTAATTTTAAATTGGCAAAGTAAAATCTGAGATGCAGTCTAAGCGCATAACTAAAGAATACACGTGTCTGTGCCCATTAGAAAAACCTGCAGGGACATATTCTCCTCTTTCAGTTTCTTGTTGTAGCCTCAAACCAAATAATCATCCTTCATTACACTATGTATGAGCCGAGGGCCGACATGGCATCAACAGGATCCAATACAAGCAGAGTGGATATGAACCTGATTAACAACATCCTCCTGCATACCCCCAAAACTAAAGACAGAGAGAGAGAGAGAGAGGGAGAGAGAGAGAGAGAGAGAGAGAGAGAGAGAGAGTTTAATTAGGATGGTCTCAGAGAGCACTGTGGGGCGCTCTTCACTCTAGATACATATCAATTAAGGTATTTTTAGTCAGGTTGCTGCTTCTTAACACGATTCTCTCTCTGCCTTGTAACCTGCAAAGAGAAATTTGGGATGTTTTTTGTGATCTTGAAAAGTTCACTCCTGGTTTGTGAACATTAACATTTCTCACTCAAAGACAAAACATAGAGAGCCAGAATAGTGATGGGCCGTCACAGGAAAGATTTGGAGTTGTTCCACTGATGGCATATGGGAGACTGCCAGAGTGGATATGAAGCATCAGGATTTGAAGGTGACTTTGTGGGCAAGTTTACAGTTAGCATTACCACTGAATGAAGCTCTCTGGATATAAAAACTAAAAAAAATCTGTTAACGGCAACAGGTTCTGACCAGACTGATGTTGGATGATAGAGCTAAGCTGTGTGTCTCTGTGTGTGTACATATGAAAAAGAGGTCCTCAAAGTCAACAGAGTTAAAAGTAATCAGAAATCAGTAACAGGGGTCTTAGTATTTCCTTGACATGACCTGAGTTTATATGCACCCTTATATACTGTGTTATAATTGTCTCTCTCAATTACTTAAAGATAACTTCCTCTTCTCAAAACGTTAATTTTTCTTTACTGTTTAAACACAGTGGCTCTGAAGTTGAAGTTAACTCAGTATGATTAGACAGTGAAATCTCATTAGGAGCAACTCTTCTCGTTATATGTTAGAGTGTGTCTCCGTTCCCTGTTTAGGTGGAAGAAAATAAGCTGCCCTGTATTTATAAAATGAGCAAAAAGGACAGATATATCAGCCAAACACAACCTTGCTCGAGGGAGCGCACATACAGTCGACCTGGTCCTTCTAATTCCTGTTGCGTGCTTTTCTCACCTGGCAAGTGTCTCCCCAGGGGAGGTGACAGAGGTCATGAGCACAGGATGGTGGGCCTGATGCGAAAGGCAGAACCCCCGGGCGCAAACTATGACAACCAACACCATCATCATCATCATAATCATCACATCTTCATCTGCAAGACCCCACACCCCCCATTGTGTGTAACCATGGCGACAGTCAGAGCGAGAGGGGGGCCACTCGCCCTCGAGGTTGGTGCAGTGTCAGGCTCAGTGCAGTGGCCTTCAAACTGCCTCTATGCACCGCTACGGAAGTAAGGAAATGTACTTTGTAACAAAGATTTCAGGAGACAGTGTTCCTCTCATCTAACACCTTGAACATATTGTTGTGGGTATCAGTCCCCTCTGAATCACAGCTGATAGTCTGTCACACGTGTAGAGTGAAACATTGGTCTAAGATTGTTGAATGACCTGCTTCAAACACAAAGGTTGTTGTGCAGGAGCACATTTTCAATACATGGTTTTTATACTGAATGAGTGGAATACAGTGATAACGGTCCATCTATATAAGAGCATACAATTTCTCTGTCAGTGCAGTTTTCCTGTCTTGACACACAGTATACGTGCCATTTTTAAAATGCTTTTCCCTGTCACATCACATCAGTTTGCACTGTTTGTTCCAAGCACTGTAATTCACAATTACAAAGGCGGTTACACAAGAGAGTCATATTAATTTAAATACTAATTAGCACATTACAGAGGCACATGAGACCAAGCAGTCGTTGCCTATATTGTTGGTGAATTAGGATGTTTGCCCAGAAACAATGCAGTCTCAGAAACTGATCATTGAATCATCAAATGGCTGAACTATAGATGAGCTATTTGAGAACACATCACTGGATAATTTGTTGATGAACCAGTCTCTGAAGAATACTGACAACTTTCAAATATTTCTCAATCAACTTTGAATCAGCTGCTAAATGCAAAAAACTAAACAAAACAAGCAAAAAAAAAAAAAAAAAAAAAAATTTCTATCACTTCTTTTCTTCTTCTAAAGATAGCATGCTAACGAATGGCACTGTCTTGTCCTGTCTCATAACACCACTTTGTGATAGTGAGTCACTGTTGCGTCCAGTCTGCCTTCAGTCCAACATGAGAGGATGAACAAGTAGCGTTGCCCAGAGGGCGTATTCTAACCTTTTGTCTTGTAAATGCATGATGAATCAAGGGGCTGAACATTGTGTTAAGTACATATCTGTCAATGCTAACTTTAGCTATGTAGCGATACAAACATTTACATGCAGTAGCTTTAATAGACAGTTCTTGCAGGGGTCAACCACTAAGTTTGGCCATGTGTCAGAATTTTCTAACCTATTAGATGGCAGGCCAGAACATAATCAAAGTTTAAATTAAGAAACTGATTAAGTAAAAATGCAACTGGAATTTGCTTTTTTATCATTCACACGTGTGGCACCGTGACCACAGTCACATATAAGTTTGAACAATTTACTGAACTAATGTTATTTTTTTCACACCAGTGACTGTATATAAAGATGGCAGAGATCACTAGGTGCATGTCACTGATTAAAGTGCAGCCTCTCAAGATACATGAAAGTATAATAAACATTCTTCAGGCGCAGGTCTGTTGTAGGTTGGACATTGTAGCCATATGTGGACCTCATGCTGCCTGTTTCAGACCATGGCCATTTCAGACTCTTTCTAGAATTAATTAACACATTGATGCTAGATGTGTGTTAAATGGTCAAGATGTGTCAAGATCATTTGTTTCTACTCCAACATGTGCAATGCTGCTCTATCTTTTAAGAAATGTGACAAATTATTTTATTGAAATAACCATTATAAAAAGATTAAGAAAGAGAACTTAACAGATAGAGATATGATTTTTAAGAGTCTGGAAACACTGTGCTGAAGAGGAGTTTTACTCCAGTCGGAGGTACACACCGTGTAAGGTCACCTTTGGCATCTGGATTGTGACTCATTCATCAGCCTGGGAAAGGTTAGGCTACATGCTTCTGTGAAAGTGCACGTCATGCATGATCATTCTTTACTCTAGGCTGAATGGTGTGCATCCGATCCTGTATTTAGTCAACATGTCACATCTCATCTGTGTGTGTGTGTCTCAGCTGTGTCTCACCCGTGTGGGCTTCGCGTGAGAACACAGTGTGACCCAGCAAATGCGGATTCAATATTGTATGTCAACGTCCGCTCTTCATGCCCCACAAATGCGGTACGTATGAGTGTATATGTGAAAGTATATCCATTATTACCCCTCATGCACCTCAGGCTTCTGCGTCAGACGAGCCACGATCACAGGGAACACCTCATGTTTCTCTGTGTCGCATCAGACAGCAGCAAATCTCAGATGACAGAGTAGCACAGAAGAAATAAGTCCATGAAACATTAAGCAGAAGCTTCCCTGGAGGTGACTGTTATTCATATACACACATCTCCAACCAAAGGCTTATCAAATGTGGCATGTCTGCTGCAGCTTTTTGAATGGCTACTTCAGCCCTGCGCACCAAGCTTAATCACAAGCACATGGGAATGGGACTTCTGCGACAGTGGGCTTACTGAGGGTAAGGCATGGCCGAATTGATTTCAAGTGGCTGCCAACGTCTTATCGGCCTCGTGCTAAGCACCCTGCTAAATTGCCCTGTCAGAATGCCATTGTAGCCTGACCATGAAGAAGATTTAACTGCTCCTAAATCACAACTACAAGTGCGTTTATTGTGATGTCCAACAACTGGGAGGAAGCGCCGGAAATTGGGTCGTAGAAATATGAGTGGTGCAATTTAAAGAAAAAGAGAGAAATGAGCAATAGCACTCATGAAGACGGCAGAGGGAGGGGATGGGAGAATCTATGACAGAAATTGTAAATCCGCATTTAATGCCGGAGCCTCAAATGGTATCCGCAGAACATCAAAGAAACCCCCCTGCTCCCCTCTCACAAAAAAATCTAAGAAAGCAAAGCACTCAGAGGATTATTCTCCTCCAATCGCATATGCTCACACTGACGGGATCCCTCCACCCCCACCCCCACCCCACCCCACACACACACACACACACACACACACACACTGGGAGAGAGCGAGAGAGAGAAGTGTGCATGGGGAGAGAAAGAGAGGAGAAAAATATAGGAAGGAGGAGGTAGAGGAGGCTGAGAGCAGTAGGAGAAAAAATATATAGCTAAACGTGCGAGTCAATCAATAACTAAGTGTGGAGAAAAAGTGAATTAAAGTGGAAACCAGGTAATGGAAAGATAGAAAGAGAAAGTGAAGGTTAGGGTGTTTGCCCTTTAAAAGGACAGGTGAGTATTCAGGGCCGATGAGAACTGGCACTTGCAAAGCTTTACCCATACACACACACACACACGGGTAACCCGTTCAGTCTTACAACATGGAAAACATCATCATTTTATACTTCAACATTAATTACTGCTCAGACCACATGAAACACACTGCAAATGTTTCAATGGATTACTTCAAAAGAGAGTTATACTAGAGCTAATTCAAGGGCTACTGAGTTTGTGTTGTCCTTAAATCGCTGCGTGGGTTCTGTCTGGGTACTACGGCTTCTTCCCACAATCAAAAAACATGCTGGTTAGGTTGATTGGTGACTCTAAATTGCCCATAGGTGTGAATGTGAGTGTGGATGGTTGTTTGTCCTGCACTGGGCTGGTGATCTGTCCAGGGTGTACACCGCCTCTCACCCAGTGATAGCTGGGATAGGCTCCAGGCCCCTCGCAACTCTTGAGGATAAGCAATAAAAATAATGGATGGATGGATGATGAAAATCAAAGCAACACAAAAAGAGTGACTTTAATCCTTAGGATGGGTCAAGTTTCCAAAATACCAGATCCTACATTTCCCATAATGCAACCAATATCATGATTTAGTTCGAACCTTCCTGTCTGGTAAATGCCCACTTCTTTCCCTACGCTCCCAGTTTGTACTGCGGGTCCTTTGTTAAATCAAGATAGCCAAGATTTTCTCAAGGTGTGTTCAGACTGAACATGTGGCAAAATTCTGGCACGTTCTCATATAAAGTCAACTGATCTTGATTCGGTACAAGTAGATTGCTGGGGATGGTGCAAACTCCTCCAAAGGTGTTTCTGTTCAAGTTGAAAATGTTTTAACCTGAAGGGGGAAAAAAGTTTAACCCCAGCTTTATGAATCTAACTTTACATTACTAACATGAAGAGACAAGAGGTGAAATGAGAGACGGAAAAAAACAGAAAGAGGTGGAGTTCAGGTGAGTTCTGACATCAGTTAGATGCTGAACTAAACACAACCACAGCACACGCAGCCGGTTGCTAGCTAGTTTACATTCTACATATTATGTTTCCCAGTACAATATTCTTGTAACACACATTAACCCTCCTATTGTGTTTGACCCAAGTCATATTAATGATAAAATTTACAGATCTGTTTTTTTTTTTTTTCCGGGGGGGGGGGGGGGGGATAAAGCTTCAAAACAGCTATATAAGCACAACAGCTCTAACCTGTTTCATAAGTTCCCTCAAGTGCAGGCATATTATACTGAGAGCCATATGGCAGCGCTGAGGAACAGAAAACCTCTTTGATGTGTTCAAAAAATATCCCATCTCATATTAAGTGAATACAGAGCTGAGGAACAGCTTTTTCAGGATCCCATTATGTGCTGTGAGGAGATGGGGGAGATAGGAACATAGTTTCCATTATGTGCCATATAAATCTAGGGAACATAGGACCCTGGGAACACGGCATTTTTATTTTCTCAGGTCAAGTGGTACTTCTCATGACAGGTTAACTGACCTTTATGTGTAAAATTGCTCCTTTAATAAGTGTTAGAAAGTCATTTCTGCCAAGAGACTGGACTTAATTCCTTCCACTTTTGAAAGGAGTCAAGCAAGCGAGAGTAGACACCTGTATACCAAAATAAAAACATTTATATACAACAGCATACTGAGAATATTCAGTCCATAACAGACCTCGGATAAAAACAGAGTGCCCGGGAAAAGAGGATTGCAGCCCTGCATTTACAGATAATCTTTGGGACGAGGCATGGCAAAGAGAAACCTAGGAATTCTGTTAACAAAATGAAGGGAAAAAAAGAGCATCAGGCACGCTTATCTCTGAAAGGCTCCTGCTACCCAACCGGGTCAGATGAATAAAGAGGTTTTAACCTAATTTCTCACATCCACCACCGCTCTGACCGTGCCTGACCACAGCAAGAGACAGTGCGTGTAAAAGTAAATAGAATTAATCTAGTTTTTTCGACTTGAAAAATGCAGCTGAAACCATACGATAAATGCTTTTGGTCGAGGCTGCACATCAAAAGATCCTGTCTTCAAACAGCATTTTTAGTCAGTGCTCTGTTTTCCATTAAAACACTTCAAATGTACACTACAAAACATCCAGCACATATAACTAGAATATTCATAGTTTCAGTCTAACAAGCGCGTTTAATAACAGAACACAAACAGGATAAGGAGGACAGCAGCTTCAGTGGCTCTGTGGTGGCAAAAACAAAAGCAAAATGAGTTGGCATGGTGGAAAGCAGCCTTAGCCCTTCAAGTAATTTACTTCCACCCTGAGTAATGACTCATCACATGGAAAATGATGGTGATGGTAGATCAAAAATCACTATAGGTTTATACAAGGACTACACTGCCCCCTGCTGCACGGAGCAGTGAAACACTTACATAAGAGAGGTTACTATAGTTTAGTTTCCTGCTACCTGCAGACCTGGGTGAAATTGCTATATTTTTGTTTAGTTTTTTTTAAACTCAAACTACTGTCTGATGAATAAATGCCTACTTGCATGTGTGTGTGTGTGTCTGTGTGTTGTCCATTTCAATTGTGTGTACAGCTGCAGCTGTAACACATATTAACCTTTTTAAAAGGTTGAGGAAAATTGCAAAATGAGGCATTTGCCCCAAAATCAGTGCAAAAATCACTCAGCCAATCAGAGGAAAGCTTGTGAATGTCAGTGCCACTTAAAGATGTTACACCAGATTCTGTGACCTGATAAGGAATTTCTGCCATATTATTGGTCCTTTTTGCAACACCACACTTGACTGTGATCAACACTAAGGCTATGGTAAACCCACGTAATCTGGTGCTCAACTATATATAAACAATACAAACAGCAGTCAGCAACAATCATAAGCTGTTGCTGTTACCTTTCAATAACCCTGTGTTATCAGCCCGGGGAGGGGAACATTATTCTCCTCCAGTGCTCACTACTCAGGGTCAGTTACAGAACAAGTCTCCCGAGGCCGGGAGGAGGGGCTCATTGACCTGCTCAAGGTACTTCAGTGAAGTGGATGCTTGCAGCTCTCAGAGGGTCTAAGCTCAAATCCATCCAGGTCCTTAATTTTAATTTTCCCTTGATAGCACTTGCAGCATCACTTGGAATGCGAATTATGCTGCTGGAAAGACGAGAGCAATTCCAGGGCCACGGCTCACACCAACCAATCTTATTTCAGATGACTGAGAAATACAGAAACCTGAGGGGAAAATGTGGCATTGCAAACCTGAGGCATGTCGACGGTTGAGGGGTGAAGCAGAATTGCTCCACCACTTCCATTTTTGATGCAATGGACTATGTTGTATATTGTATCCCTCTGAAAGTTGAGTGGATATATTCAGGCACTTGAATCTGTGTACACCACCAATAAAATAAACTCACGTTTTCCTTGAAGTCTATTCTGTGTTTCTCTTTCTGTTGGATTGGTAACTAACAAAACCATAACAGCAGACTATGACTACAACCATGTAAGTTATGTAGCTTTCAATTTCAATAGAAATCTGCTAATAGTTTGATAATGTCTTCTTTCAAGTACCACTGTGCTGCACACTCCATAGCTATCTGAATCCGTTTCTTTGCTTTTTATTCTCAAGGTGAAACTGACAAAAATAAAAGTCCTCTGCTTGCCCTTAAAAATCTGAGGCAACTTCCTGACAGATTTACTTAAGATTTACAATGAAATCAAAGAACAGATTAAAACATCTACATCTCTTTTCTAGGATAGAAATTTCTTCACAAAAGAGATGATGAATGTGTGGTCAGGTGTGCACAGCATGTAGAAAATAAACTTCTGTCGAGTCCTCTTTGTTCGGTGTTGGGTCAATATTTCCAAAAGAGAAAAGCTTTAATTTTAAGCTGGGAAGACATTTCTTTGACTTGAAGTATAACAAATATAAAAGGTTTGACAAGAACGGAACAGAGAACATGAACAGAAAACAGAACTAAACAGTGAGAGTGAAGGGACTGTTTCATGTTAGAGCTTAAAGCTGCCTGTGGCTACAGAAATTAACATCCTTCCTCTTTTGCAGTGAGTGAGAAGGAGTGGAGTCTTCTTAAATGTGTCTCTTTTTTCTGTTAGACAGGACCTGAGAGGGCAACATTTACCCCAAACGTCCCAGAGCTTTGCTCTGTTTTCTTGCTCATGATATCCTGAATGGTAGAGATGGGCAATGGTTCACTCTTGTCCCTCTTTGGGGCTTGAAGCAAGTCCACCACCGCACAGCTGGGCTTGGGACGCCGGCGTCTTAATGCCCGTTTCTCTGCCCGGGTCTTGGGTGGAGGGAGGCCGTCACAGATTCGAGAGCAGGCTGTGGTGATGCCACAGAAGGAGGGGTCATCAGAATGTGAAGATCCCTCTGAGCTGCCCTCTGATGGTGAGTCTCTAAAGGCAGGTTGAAGTAACCTTTTTGTAAGGGAAGTAGGGTTTGTGATGATAGGCACACCGTTACATACAACAGCTCCGTTACTCAGTTCTGGAGCAGCATGAAAAGAGGGTTTCAGAGTCTCTACTTTCTCAATGGGTTTCATCTTACGACGTCTCCTCTGTGTGGGCAAAGATTACGGAGAAAGCGTTAACAATTGTTCATCACTTACAACCAGTATTTCAAACCTACATTTTACACCATATTCTCCTCTGTAATAAGTTCATCTTAACATACCTTTCTGTTAGCAGGACACAGACTCTGTGTCTCCTCTGTATGCAGCATCTCTGGGTCTATGAGCCAGAGAATGAGGTTAATTTCGACCAAGGAATAGTTCTTTATTGATTAGCTATTATTATTATTGATTAGCTATTATTCAAGATGTGTGAAAAAATAACCTTGAAGACAGTTAGTATTATTGCCATGATAGCACTCAAGTAGTATAACTGTACCTTCAGTGGTGGCAAACTGGAATGACTCAGAGTGTATGAGTGGATAAGATGCGCTCCTCTTCAAGCCCATGTCATCAGAGGAAGAGAACTGCCTATTAAGGAAACAGTAATGGTTGAGGGGAAGGACTGCATGTAGCACCTTTATTAATACATGAGTCATGGCTGTGTGATCACTTAAGATTCCAGCTGTGACGTTCTCGATGAATGATTGTATCAATAAACCTGCTTAACGAGTGGAAGCCATTAAAGCCACTGTAACTGAAATGGCCCATCTGGAGCTGCCACTCTGCTTATTCATATCTGACCTCGCAACTACAGCTTTTTCTTTGCCATCGTCGTGTTCAAAAGGAAAAGACTTCCACATTTAATGTTCTACTCTACTGAATCTGGTAATAACAGCAGTATTTGTACACTGTAACAGTACACTTGTTACTGTACCTCTCAGGACAGCAGTAGGTGTAGCTTGTGGGTATGGGAGGCTCTGGTTCTGTGACTGGAGGTATAGTGGAGATGCGGCAGCGGTTGGCACACACCAACAGGCCGAGACACAGACACAACACCAGAGACAGCAGCAGGTAGTACTGCCTGTCTGACACCTGGAAGACAGACCGTTGACTATACATTTACTGAAACAGTAGCAATATCTGATGCGACAAAATAAGAGTTAGAAACATACAGAAAATGGAAAGTACACATTCAGACATGTAATTCACAAGTTGAATCAGAAAAGTGCCACTGCATTCCACAGCCTTAACGAAGTTTCTCAAACTATGCGTCACGACCTGGTAGGCAAAAGTACTTGTACATCCTAATGACTTGGTCCCAGAAAAAATGGACTAAATTTACTCAGTTTAATCCCCAGCTGAAAAACTCCTGATTACAGATGAAGGCCTACCTCATTCTGCAGCTGGCTGACTCTGACAGACAGGTTGAGAACCAGCTGAGTCACATTCTCCAGCTGGCCCTGCAGCATCTGAATGGACTCAGTCTGACGCAGGTCCTATGGGAGAGAAGGACAACGTATCAAGCAACCACACACCACACACACGTACATACACATTATCTGCATTATTGAAATACTAAGTAGAGATATTAAAATATTCTAAGGTACAATATTTATAGGAGTATTGAGTTTTTTTTTTTTTTTGGCTGCTTGGTGGCAGCTGAAACAAGATGCAATCCCCACACTGACATTTTATAGAGTCAACATGGTGAACATGTTAGCAAACAGTTTCTTATTTACATATCTAGCAGACATGGAGCAACACTGGCATTCATCTGCAGTCATGTATCTGGACACCTGCTGATTTTAAGTCTAATATTCACTCTCTTTTCTGTTCTACTTTTGTCTCCACAAACTCCTAGGGGAATTATCTCGCTCCTCAGCTGCTAAATGCCCCACTTTGTTCAGGAGCTAGTTGCTAACTTTGCCTGTCTGCCATTTGGTGCTGGGAAGGTAGCATACAGTGAGTTTATCGTAGCTTTCCTTCCACTGAAAACAGGTGCTTGCTGTTCCTGGAAGCACGCTGATAAAAAGAACAGTTACAGAATCAGGTGACAATTTTCTGTGGGTTTGTCACTATCAGTGACTCTTTTCACATTACACAGACATTTCATCCATTGCTAATATACAAATATTGATTAGTACCTGAAAGCAGAAAACTTTTAGAGAAATACATCTGAAAACATGGAGGCAAAATGCACCAGTCCCTTTTGCATTCATTTAGAATTTCAGGTGCATTCAGAATAAATATGACAAAAAATAACTGTCTCCACATGGCAACAGTCTGGACTAACAATTGTTGGCCTTCCACAGCTCACCTGCTCCTCTGCTACTCTAGAGGTGTTCTGGAGTTTAATGATGGTTTTGTTGAAAGCCTTCTGCATCTCCTCCATCTGCTTTCGATACCTTGAATTAAAGGAGAAGAATCATCTTCAACTCAGTTCATGCATGAAGAACAGCAATCTCTTTCTGGTTTTTTTTCCCCAGTAGCACTGGTGCGTGTCCCCACCCCTCACCTCTGACTAAGCTGCTCCAGGTAGCGTCCACTGAGTGACATGTTCATCTCCAGGGCCTTGATGCGGTTGTTGAGTCTCATGAACACAGACTCCTTCTGGCTGGAGCTGTGCACTGGGTTGCCATTCTGCTCCGTGCCATTGGGCGTCTCTGCATAAATGTCTGAGAGGGACGGTGAGGTAGGTGAGGGAGGAGCTGGAGAAGAGGGGCGGGGCAGCTGTCCATTGCCATCTGATGATGTGGAGATGTCTTCGGTGAGATCCTCCGTTTTAGTTTCTGTGATGACTGGGGGGCCACCAGAGGGCTCAAGTTCTGTGACAGTGTCCAGAGGAGGGTGGGACAGCTCAGTGGTAGTTTCAGATAGAGCTGGTGGGTCAGGGTGATGTTCTAACTGAACAGAAGTGGTAGGAAGGAGAACCTGAGACTGATCTGTCTTATCAGGGGTTTGGACAGGGGCATTTATTTCCAGTTGAGAAACATCAACGTTAGGCTTCTCCCCAGTTGGTTCCACTGAGGCATCGTCCACTGTGGCACTGACGCTGGGTTTCACATAGATGGAGCTACTGAGAGACTCTGAGGGCTCAGTGTGCTTCTCTACAGCCAGCACATCCAGGCTCTTCTCTGGCCTTAGCTCCTTTGCGGTTTCCTCAGAAGACAGCTGTGGTATCTCCACAATAGGAGTAGGTTTGGCAGCAGATGAATCGGTGGCACTGGGTTTTGGGAGGCCCGAGGTTTGACTGGGCTCCAGCACAGGAGGTTTGGGCATAGACTCTTTATGAGATTCTACTGTCTTCCCTGGAGCCTGTGGTGCTTCTGATGGGGTGGCTCCATTCTCTGGCTCCTGCACAAAAGCTTGTTCTTTTTCATGGAGCTGATGTATCTCACTGTGGTGCAGCTGAGGTTCAGGGCAGGCAGAGGGGGACACAGGTTGGTGCCAAGTGGGTGTTTGGATAGGAGGAATCATTTGCTTTCTGTCCGTTGTTTGGCATTTCCTCTTTTTGGACAACAGGGCTGAACACCGGCGATGGAGATATTCCTGGAGAGAAGCTGCGCAAGAGCATGAGGACGCAAATGAAGGAAGTAGTGCACAGTCATTTCGATTTTCTTGTTGTTCATGATGATCCCTTTTCTCTTTTTCTTCATCCAACTCCTCCTCTTTTTCCAAAAGGGTGATTGTAGAGCTGATAGGTTCTTCCTCATCTTTCCCTAAAGGAATAACTATTTTTTCCTCCACTGGGGGGAGCTCTTGTTTGGTAGTATCAGTATCAGGTGTCTCTGACACAGGGGTCTCTGAGGAGGGGACTGCAGGTGCAGGAATATCACCATCTGGTGGGATTTCCACCTCTTCATTGTCTGGACTAGAAAGGCAGAAGAACAATACATCACATATAAAAACAGCCAATGTAGGACATTATACTACACCCATGAACTTTCAGACACATTTTAACATATAGTATACATCAAAAATGAGCACACTCCTGGTCAGTATAACTTAAATGTTAATTCTGTTCATTTAACACAATTTTGTTTTTCACCAGATAAGAATGAAAGATCCATATTAAAGAACTAACTGCAACAAAAGTCAGTACCACCCTTCATTAGTGAGATTCCACTCTTATTTTTTCAAATATTTTGTATGTCTGCCTTATTTTTGAGGACAGATCCAATCCTCCTGGGCATGGATAATACCAGTCTTGCAAAAATCAGTGGAGAGATTTTCTGCCATTCTTCACAGATGATTCTTTTCAGCTGCTCTTCGCTGGAGGGGTTTTGTTGCTCTACCTTCTGCTTTTAAATACTCCAAAGTTGTTCTATTGGATTCAAATCAGGGGATATACTTGGCCAGTTTTCACTGTACCCCACCTAATCCAAACAAATCTGTTTTGGTTTCATCTGACCAAAGAGTGTGCTGCCAACATTCATAATGCTCCTTTTCATGTTCTTTGGCAAAGTTTCATTTTGCAGTTTTGTGCTATTTTGTGAGTAATGGTTTTCTTCTTGGACGCCATCCACAGAGGTTGACTTTACGCACTGTCCTTCACACTGCCTGATCGGTCACTGAAACACCAATTTCCACAGATATTCCTTGTGCCGAGGAAGAAACACTTGCCGGTCTGTTTTTCAATGGAAGGCTGCACAAATAGTAAACTGTTCACAGCCATTGCACCTTCTGTTATTGGTAATATTGCTGTTCCTGTACCTACCCACCACTGCTGCAATTGTGCATTAGTTGATTTTCACTAGCCTACTGATGCTCCTTACCCTTTCCCATCTTTGTGTCTCACAATCTGGTTACTTACTTGTTCATGCAGTTCCTGGCCGTGCAAAGCCATGTTGCATTAGACACAATCCAGGCAAAAACTAAGAAAGCTGTTGTGTTCACAGGTTATTTTACACCCTCATTCATGCAATTAGCCTTAATTTGAAATCACAGGAGTAATCAAATTTGTTGCAGTGATCACAGGTAAACTGAAAAAAAAAAAATTGACGTTGTAGTTTGGGCCTGGTATTTTCAATGTAGTCTGTCTAGCCAGTTTGTTTTTAATTATACATAAGATGAAATACCCTACACTTACACAAAAATACTACAGTTACTGTAAGACAACACAGTTTTCAGTCATTGAATATTTAGTGACATTGCACAGGGGTGTGCTCAGTTTTGTTGTATACTGTTGTTTTCCGTTCAGATTTCAGATAGGCCACAAAGCATTTATAATTCCAGGTCATATTGACCACTTTCACCCCCTTTAAACAGTATAAACTGTCAGTATTTTAAAGATTTAGTGGTTCTAACCATGAAATACAGTATAGTTAGTTATTTGTTGTAAGGAACTATGACTGCTGACAGGTACTCACACTGAAGTAAGATCTGTAGTGGTAGTCTGGGTGGTGGTTTCAAGCTGCGCTGATAGCTCGGTCATGTTCTCCTCATGGGATGAAATATTGCCTACAAAATGTAAATAAAACATTAAGGCGTACAGCACAAATTATTACATATTAGTAAAAATTGAAAATGCAGAAACTTTATAAAATAAAATGCTAGCTACCAGTGAGCAGAAACATCTAGCTGACTATGTTGGTCATACCTTGCATCTCTGGGCCTCCACCAAGAACATTTACAGCAATATTATTGACCATGTTCAAAATGACATCTGGAGAGAAAATAAAAAAACAACAAACAAAAAACAGAGTAAGTTAATACAGTTACCCAGGTCATCTAGATGCAGCAGAAATCCCTTGCTGCCAAACTTACCCTTTGCTGATCCAATCAGATTCTTGGATAACTTGACTTCACCAGGTGCATATCCAGGAGGATAATCTGTAGGAAGCAGTATCCTTATTAAAACACATCCATCTTATGTCAAAGAAGACAAATAAATGTGACAGTGAAACCATTTTAATTTGTGTAACCTAAACATGAAAACTGATGGCCATACACACAAATGAAATATTTATCATATTATCCTGGTAAGTGATACAAACTGCATCTAACATGAGTGTCTTGCATGTTGCTTCAACTTAATTTGAATGTACTTTATCAAATATATGACGCTCTCAGTTCTTACCCAAGTCATCATCCTGATCATCTGGTCTTTCTGCGGGATCAGCTATCTCCTCGTACTCCTCTACCATGCTGGTGCCAAACACCCTGACATAAAAGGTGCATCAAAATCATTATAACCATCTGCTAATCTGCTTAATGCAGCAATTTAAAAGGAGTCCATTCTCAAACCTTCAATAGCCTCTATGACGCAGAGAGCTATACTAAAAGCATACAACACACACCAGTGGTCCTTTTTCTCAACATGAGACAGTTTTAACACAAGCAACAAAGTAGTGTTTGATTTCCCTTGATGAGGATTCTGAATTTGTACCAGATATTACAGACAATAAACAGTTTGCCACTTCCTAAATAACTATTACTAAGTCAACAGTTATATTTGTGTTGGTTTTAACAACACCTGTCACCTCTCGTGTGTGACCTTCAGCCAGATTTATCTTTACATTTTGCGGAAGTGGAAACACAGCAGCATTTAACATTATACATTACTTCCATTTGCTCCCACCGCAAACTTGATAAGGTAAGAGCTGAATCTCCTTGACCACATGCCAAATATTACATAACATCATTTGACACCACTTAGAGCTCATGCAGTATGCAGCAATCTATCATCTGGAAAACACAGACCTCAAGTTAAATGACTTAATTACAGTTGATTAAAAATAGAAGAATGCATAATAAACCACAAACACACACCCCCCCCCCCCCACACACACACACACACACACACACAAAAACAAAGATACAACCATAAGAACATTGTACCAGCTACATTTTACTTTACAGTTAAACTTCCCAATTCCTTTTTTTTTCCAGCTCTCAAAAGTACAAGCTGTGTCATATTTTATTCAATGTTTTAAGGATACGCTATGAAAACTCTATATATTGCCTTATGTGTTACGTACCTTATGAGACTGAGGGGACAGAAATGTTCAGAGCCAAAGTGAGAGACCAGCTCTACCTACAAATACACAAAAATAATTCAGCTATTATGATTGACAAGTGTGTGCTGTATTATACCCCACGCAAATCAACACTCTCAGCAGTGGTTGTGTTATGAACAAACAGCAGAGCTGTGATTTTGTTTTGTTATAAAATCAGGACAATGGTTAAAAGGAAACAGCGATTGGCAGTGAGTTACTGTGTGAGGAACTGAGAGAAACATCATCTTATCATGTGATAAATTAGATCATCTGACAAAATATGCTTAATTATGAATTATATCAGGTAGGTATCAGTTCATGGGTTATCAAGTGTTCCTTATGTGCAGTATGAATGTAATCAAAGAGTATTCCTTGAAGTGATAATGGGTTAGCAGGTAGCATAGCAAATTAGATCTGATTCAGTTTAAAGATGACCACACCACTTCAACAAAAGAAGGACAAAATACATTCCCGTCCATGTTTACTCTTCAGTTCACTCAACCACAGACCTCTACAAGAAATGCAGGCTAACCTTTATGTACTTGGTGAACATCTGAAGCAAAAGAAACAGAAAAAGGAGAGAAGAAATTAAGGAGATTTATACATGCATTCAGAACAGGAACAAACAGTGTGTGTGGTAGAATGGAGTGTACAATGTACAACACTATCCAAATTGGCCTACTTATCTTTTACATGTGTACATGTTTTGATTGAGAAGGATGTTTAATATTAACAAAACTGAAATTAGCTTTCAGTTAACCTACATAACTAACTTTAAGCAACCATAACTATTACATGCAGATGACCAAGAATGACCTTATGACTTAAGAATAAAGGAACAAAATAAAGGTAAAGCAGCCAAAACTTCCATTCAAAGATATTCAGAGAGAGAGTGTACAGAAACAGCCGCGCTTAAGGTACATGTTAATTATTCTATTGCATTAACAGATGACAGTGATTCCTTTACACTACAGTAACACAGAATAAAGACAGATGCAGAGGTAGTAGAAAAAAAATATTATGCTCACCTTCACATATTTAGCATAAAGATGCTCATCCAATGGGAAGCTCTGGACTGTGCGTTCATCCCTGGCATGAAAGGTTCCCAGCTTCAACCACTTATTTGTTGGGTATCTGGAGGAGCAAGTTTATACAACACAGAACACTGGTTTTGATCATCTAAATTTGGTACCAGCTTTAACTGCACTTTTGTTTTGATATCCAGCTTCACTGAAAATATAACAGAAATACTTCAATACTGTATCACATTTTGTAGCTAGTAATGCATACCTATCACTGATGGAGACCAGGAAGTCTTTGGGAGTAGAGGAAAAGAGTTCAAAGTTAGCAATATCCAACTGCTTCACCTGGATGGGCTCACAGAGCTCAATGATGAACCTGAGCGAGACAACGAGAAGCAAAATGCAGAAAATAGGCATCAGACAGAGATAAAAAGAAATGGTCTCAGGTTACACTTGTGGATAGAAAGCAGGAGTTGCACACTTACTACATACCAGATTTTATTACTACAGGGATTTAGCATGTACAAGTCCATGTTCTCCTTCAATATGGCTGAAGTGCTCTGTATGAAACAAATCAGTATCAGTTTGTATTTGTCATTACGTCAACATCCAACAAAGCAAGCAAATTCCTCAGTAGTATATAGTTATTATATGTACAGTACCTTAGCTTCTGGGTTAGCACCAAGGATCTTGGCTCCACATTCCACTGAAGCGTAGTTGTTGAAGTTCTTCTGGACCTTCTTCACTGTATGAGAACCCCCATTGTTTAAGGTATGAGTAGACTGAGCTATGGAGAAAAAAAACACAAAGAACTGTGGTTAAAGTTTAATATTCAGTCCTCACATTCCTGCAGTTTGAAATGAAATAGAAATTGTTATTTGGTTTAATGCATATACGCATAATTGGTTTTAACGCAATGTTGGTTCTTGAGCAGGATTAACATATAATCTTACTCTTCTCTTTCTCCACCTCCATCATCTTCCGCTTCCACTCGTCAAAAGTGGGGATGTCCTCGGGGTCTTTGCTGCTCGTGCTGGAATCTGTGTCTGCAGTACCAGGGGAGCTCCGGTCCTGTCAAATATAATGAGAAAATGAGAGCTGGGACACTTCCTCTGGTAGGGAGAGAAAAGAAAATAGTTCAAACTGTATCTGAGTTCCTCACCTGCTCTTTCAGTGTGTGTGATGTGTTGGCCTCCAGATGCTGTGTGCCGTGACCGGCTGGAGAAGACAGAGGAGGGTCTGTGTGGGTTTTTGTACCTGCAGTGTGAGCGTTGGAAGTGTTCTCCAGAACCATAGGAGGACTGCTGTGGAAACACACAAACAGTGTTGATTTGTTACACAGAGTGAGAGTTATACTTATCTTTCTATATAGAACCACATTCAGCAGTGGTCAGGTTCACATCTATGACTTGAAGTCAACTTGACAAGGATGCAAGAAAAATGTCATTTAGAAATTTTTCAAGACCACAAGATCAGCAATACCCACCTTTCATTATCATATGGGTTGTTTTCTTCTTCTTCACAGTCAGTAGGAGGGAGGTCAGATTCAAGGACTTCAGGTGCAGCTACATCAGACACATCATCTGAAAGGCTAAAATTAAGAAACAATGTTATATTTGTATAGCCTTTTCATTTGCAGGGAAACATCCTCAAAAGAGAAGCATTTTAAGAGGAAGAGATAATAATAGCTTACCTATTTGGGATGATGTCCTGAAAGTTGAGGATGCTGGGATTGTCTTTAAGCTCTGCAGCATAACCAGAGATGGGGTCAGAGGGTGGGAGGAGAGCAGCTGAATCCTGATCTTGAATGACAGAGGTTTCGTGACGTTGATTTTCTGAGCTTGGCTCTGGTTCTGGCTCAGACTGTGAAATTTCCTTGTCTACCTCCACTTCTGCCTCTATAGTGGGCTCTCCCACTTCAAAGGCCTGATGGGAAAAAAGAAAAATACTTGAGCTGTCAAGTGAAATGTTAAAACAATTAGCCCATTAGCCAGAGCTGCATTGATCAACCAAACACTTAAAGCTCCAAATGTTCCAGGAACAATCAATAAAAAGAACTGGATGGAATGAAGTATCTGACTGCTAATTCAGGTCTGAAACTGTTGTGCAGCCCAGGAAGCGACCAAATGGTAAAATCAGGTTGTACAATAAACATGACTTTGAAATTATTACATGCATTAAGCAAGTGCCCTTGCCCAGAATCCATTTGTAGTATTAAGGTGGGATTTGAGTGTCCCAAGCCTACATTTTAATTATAGAAATGCTACAGTTATACCTCAGAATATTGTTCATTTTTGTCCACATCCTGTGTTGTCTGTTCTTCTTGTTGATTATCCCCCAAAAACAGCTCATTTTGAGACAAGGACTGAGAAGGTAAGACCCAGCTCTGGGAAATAACAAACAAGCGCACACAAACACAATTTGTTATCACAAACAGCAACCTGAGAAACCTCTAGGCAATGAGGTGAGTTGTGTTGTAGTATTATACAACTGATGCTACCTTGTGATGAGGAGACTTTTCCTCTGACTCTTCCTCCGAACTGACGTCCTGTGAGGACACGAGCCTCTGGGCCTCTTTGTGCGACTCTGTGCAACAAACATGGCGACTAAGGTGCCTGTGTAATGAAGGGAACAATAATCAGTGCCATAAGAACATTCAGTCTGAATATGGGACACTTATGAGGATACAGTATTCATAAACTCATGCTCTCAAGCAAGGTAAACATGTGTGAGTCAGATAGAGGAAGCTACATCTCAGTGCCACAGTGTGACGAAACTGAGAAAGTCCAGGTGGCCTGTACCCCAACGTCGACAGTTTCTTATCTGCATGCAGAGTCAGGGAAATAAACACACATCTCACACAAGTTGCTTATTGCTCAACCAGACTGTAGGGCCTTGAAAAAACTATGTGAAATCTGCAATAATTTTTACATTTTATTTAAATTTAAATTTCCTCTATTCTCTTTTAAATGTCACCAGTTTAGTGAAAAAAGACACTATTTAGGAAAGTGAAAATAAAGAACAAATAACATTCACTTGTGTTCCTTCAATGATTTTTGCACCTGCAGTGCAAGTGTTTAGTTTCTGTATGTTGATATATTGAAACACTGCTCTTTTATGTTCAACCACAGTTCTGGTGGGTGAAAGTGTGCCAGAGAGAGAGGTCAGGGTCATAGTGACTATCTCCACTCCTGGCAGAAAAACAATAATAATGAGCAGTAACAAGACTTTAAATAACTGCAATAATGTCACGTTTCTTTCTTTCTGCTCCAGTCTCTCCAACAGTGGCCGCAACCTGTCAACAATCCAGGCAATTATCTGGATCTTATTTGGGATTCCAGGTCCAGTTTTACATGGCCACTGGGCTTGCTGGCTCAGCTGCTTTGTTGATCTGACCTGAGAGGCTAGACTAGTCACAAACACAACAGAGCATTTGTTCACTAATTGAAAGCCAGTAGTTATAATGTTACTCCCAAAGGAGAAAGTGTGGTGTTAAGGAATGACTTGCTAAATAATTAACTAACTGGTTCCAGACAAAGAGTTAAAGCAGGCGATTTTACGCACAAAGTGGTAGGAAATGCTAGAACTTAGCATAGATGCATGAAATAACAAGAGCAGGATGTTTTCTTACAAGGCCCAATATTTTTTTAGAAAATAACTAGTATAATCAAATTTTAAAATGAGCAAGGATAGGATGTAGTGCTTAAATAATAACAGACCCTACAGGTTGCAAAGGAGTGAACTGTCCACTGTTGCAAGTTAAATGAAATAGATAGATGTCTCCCACAAGTGCAAAGTTCACATGCAGGTGTCCACTCATCAAGATTGTCCTCGAGACACACCTGTCTGGCAAGTGACCTGTGAGTCTTTCAGCTCCTGTCACATGAATGCCACGTGACATGATCCATCATTTATTACTCCAGTTTGAAATGTGAGTAATAATCAGATTAGTACAGGAAAATATGGCTTCACCATGGCTAATCCAGCAAAATAAACATATGACAAATTAACATCACTATGACAAATTAAAGCAATGTGTCGAATATTTATTCTGCATAACCATCACATTGATGGTAAAATCATACAAATAAGAACAGTCATAAAAATCACAAAACGCCATGAAACCAGTCCAGCTGATGAGTGGGTCTGATACAAAGATCTAATACAAACAGATATATTAAAAAGATATATTTTCACGGTATGTCAACTATGACAAAATCAAGAAAAGCACAGGTGTAATTAATAAAATTTACAATGGCTCAGTTCCTCCAGTAAGCATCCCAGACAGTAAGCCATTCCAGTTAGCCAGCATGCACAGTACCATGACCATGGAGCTGTTACAACTGCTATTTATGTTATTAATAACCGCTGCCATGACATGTCTGAGTGCTGAGACACAGTTGTTTAACATGTATTAGCTGACAAACTTTCACTGCCTAACAAGAACTGAAACTTAATATTTAACTTTAATGTGCCAACAGCACAGACATTAAAAGGACAGAAATTCTTTCACTCTGAGCTTCACTATAAAATGACAGCTGAAGCTGATGAAAGTAGGCCAGGTCAACATTAGCAACACAGATCTTAATACCATATTACATCATATCACCCTCCCTCCCTATCTGAAGCACAGTAGTCAGTGCGTGTTATGTTTGCTGACTGTCCTCTAACATCACGGCTAGAGCCCATAATCATCCTTCATAATCTCACTCTCTGCTGCCTTTACTGTGTTCTGGCAGATTGACACAGACCTAACAACCCCCAGCTTTCAAGAGAGCTGACGTGAAAGGCCTTTAATCCTGTCAAGAGCTGATGAACCAGATCTGTCTAACGTCGGCTAACGTTAGCTCTGTGATACTGTGGGTCGTAGGAGTCACTGATGTCCAGTAGACCCAGTAGATTTACTTGTGTGGAGGAGAAATCCTAGTTGTTTTAGTCTGCTGCCTTCCTTAAAGGTTACACTTACACTTCCCAAATGAAATTAATACTGGGGCGGCAAATTCCTGGTTAAATTACTGATTAAACTTTAACTAAATAAATTTGGCCAAATCACTAGGCAGTAAAATACCATGAGGTAGAAGACTATATAGCGTGAGCTGGTATTTTGAGGACAACCTGTTTATCGGCTAACCCAGCAGTGTTAAACCTAGCTAGTGGTGAGTAACTTAAGCTAACTGGTAACACTGACAATAAGTCAGATGTCAGCCAGGTGCCACATCACAGTACAGTGTTACTGCTAGCTAGCTAGCTAGCTAATACGTAGTAAGTGATTTTAACCATAAGTAACGTTAGTCACATAGCTGGTAGTGTTCACAGTCAATGTTTGCAAATGAAATAACAGCACTATGTTTAAACGAGACGAATTAAACCAACTTACCAACAGACCACAGCTACACACAGCCACACTGACACAACTCGCCATAACACTGGTGTCATCTTCATCCCTCTCCTGCCGGGACAGACATCCTCGCCGTACTAAGAAATAGCGTTTTATCCTTTTAATCAGCGGTCTCCGCAGCTGTGTGTAACATAAATTCACCCGCTGTTTCCTGTTAACTTGGCCAACGTTAGCTGTTTGAGTAGTGAAGTGTGATGCTAGCCGCTGTCACCCACACAACCTGCTACCGACTGTCTGTCACTGCGTATCAGTATCCAACCGGCCAATAAGAAGGCAGAGAGGCTGTTGCGCAGTTCAAACTGAGCGTGTGTTGGGAGCGCTCGTTTCATTACTTCTGGTCAGCTGAGTCGGCGGAGCTTCTTTTGGTGAAGTACTAAATCGGGGTATGAGAGGCTATTTCGTGTCTTCAGATCTTATCATAATTGTATAATTATGATTCGTGATGACATAAATGGTTCTACATTGTGATAAAAAACGCCTGGTACACGAGTCACCGAGGTGTGGTGTGTAGTGGGTGATTAACATGGAAGTCGTGTTAACAGCTGATAGAAAAAATAATATAACCTTTAAAAAAATCAAATGTACTAGTTTCAAACGCTTAAATATTGGTTCCACATTATCTCCCATAATGCCTGATTACTAAAATAAAATAATACAAGTGACAAAGTCCATCTTTTAAAAAAGAATTTACACCAATAACCAGTTTGAATACCAAAACAACCCATGACTTACTATGATCCATGGTAGGGGGAGGAAAATGAGTAATACAACTTTGATGCAATGCAAGTTGTGCAAATCAAAGCGTTTATTACACACATTTGTTTTTTTGTTTTTTAAAACAAAAAAACTACAAGCCTTTATTGTAAAAGGTGATGGCAATAAATGCGTCAAGTTCTTCTGTGGTAATTTCGGCCGTTGGGGTTCACTTTCCACTTTTTAAAGCACGAAGCAAACAGTAATTGCGTGGTTATGTAATATCACTAGGGGGAGCCCTCTACTCAACTTGTGAGGACAAGGGATGAAACATCACGGGACTCTAAAGCATGATGACACCAGAGCAGCACTGTACAGCTACTGTAACCACAGGACACATGAGCAGTTATAATAGAAGTCACCTAAGTACATTTAGGACACATATATATCCGTTCATAATCTAACACGCAATGCCTAACATTAAATTAATCATTGTAATTGATACTTTTTTCAGGTCACGCTCAAAAATATACGTCAAATTGATAGTGTGCCAGATGGGTTAAGTTACTGAATAAAATAACTGCAAAATTCAGCCAGGTCTCTGCTGCCATCATGTGGTTGGTAGGTAAAATGTGCCTTGATCCCTCAGTTAATCCAAATGGTTTAACTCTCAGGAAGGGGTTATTTATCTTCTATATGTAGTGTGTATAGTATTCTAATTGAAATAAATAAATAAAAACATTGTCACATGTATAGACATGTTCAATTCCTATAGCAGAAGAAGATGAACATCTATTCAGTCAGTACACACAGTCACCAGTACATGAAATACTGTTTTAGTCCTAGACAACAGATGGGATTTTTTCAGTATCACTACTTTATTAATTTAATATATATTGAGTCATTTTTGAGCTTGTAGGCTACATATACAGTAAATTTGTCTCTATGAAGCATTAGTCGAATATAGGACATGCAGATATTAAGACATTTTTCTGCATATTTGGTGGGAGGAATATTTATCTCTCTCTTATATAGATGTCTTTTGTTTATCTAAACAGATTTTCACTTTGAGACAAGTGGTTTGGTTCATCGTTCATGGTTAGACCACTGGCTGAGGATCAAAGGTGTGTAACACTGTTCATAAATCCAGATGTTTGAGAGGTACCTGCAGCCAGCTGCCTTTTTGTATTGACATATAGAAAACTATAGTTTTTAAGATGCAAGATCTAAATATTGCTTCATATTTGAAGTAAATGTAATAAATAATATACAAGAGGCATGATTTTTAACTACAGTGCCACTTCATTTAGTTTTCATTCACAGTACATTTTCGGAAAGTTTAAATGTAGATGGAGATATTAAAGGAACAGAGATTATTTAATACTTAGTATAACTATTACTTAATTGATCCTCATAACAGATACACGATTAGTGCAGTGAAGGTATCACAAAATGATTGTATCTAAAGGCTATCATGAAAGCAAATATATACAACTGAACTGAAACTTTCTGAGGATGAAATTAATTGAGGTTCATTTACTAGTCATGTGTTCATCTTCTTTGAGTTGAGCCTCTGCCCTTCAGTTTTTTGTTATGGAGTCAAGTGGTCACTCTATGATTACAACACAAGCTAACATTAAAATCATGAGGGGAAAATGAATGAAAGCTCATTTCTGCCAATGTGATAAAAAAGATTTCTTCAAAAATAATAAGTACTAGTTTTCTTATCATTTTAAGATACTAAGTCATCATTTTGAGAAGTTCTTTCATTGTAGTGAGTTACAGGGTCTTTTTTCATGAAATTGGCAGATGAATGAACAGTAGAACTACAAAGATTTTCTAGTGCCAGAATGAAACTTCCATGATAATAACACACAAAGACATGGTGTATTCAGTATTAAGTTGGTTGTGATCTTGAAGTAGTAATTAACTGTTGAACACAGACATAATACCATTTATATGCAGTAAAATCATTATAGTTAGGTGGCAAATTAAAGAGAATATCAATGTGTATATCATAACAAGGAAGTGTTTACAGCATATTATTTGTGGAGGCAGCACATTTTACTGCACTCCAGTGAGAGGTCTGCTTAACATACACACATACACATAATTACTCGCACACAAATACGCAGATACACACACATACTAGGATACAACTTCTGTTCCTAAGAGAACATTAAGCTGATAATTAACACTTACTGTAGGGGGGCATTATACAATAAATTAATACAATACTAAATCAAACTCAGCCTACATATAGGCAAATTAGTCCCTCCCCCGTATACATACACACACACACACACTCTACATACACACACTCCCATGCAATAAAAGCAGCTCATGTGCCATGCTGCATTTTGGAATGAGTAGGGCAGTACGACTGCTGAGCGTATTTTCATGTAGAAGCAGCAAGTGGGGGTGGTGGCTGACTCGGTGAGAGATTTGTAGGTGGGGGTAGAGGTCCAAGGGACTGATACTGGGTAGTGGATCTGCTAAGCAAACCTGGACCACAGGCAAGCAACAAGCGCACATACACATACACCACAAGACAAGTACCATACTGTACATAGATATATGGACATCGTCACCTGGCAGGAAATTGAGGGTCAAAGGGGTCAAAGACTTCAGTGTCTGCACTAAGGAGAGACCAGAGGACAGCAGAGCCATGGCTAAGAGAGGAGGGATGAGGTGGATGAGGACGGGAGATAAAAGGGTATGAGGAACCCCCTTTGGATGATTATGGTGGGGCTTGTCGTGTAGGAGATGGAGGGGGCCGCCGGCTAGGGAAGAGAATAAATAATGTGACAGAGGGAAAGTGTTGCAGAGCAGGAAAGATAAGAGAGAAGAGAAGAGAAGAAAAGAAAAGAAAAGAAAAGAAAAGAAAAGAAAAGAAAAGAAAAGAGAAGAGAAGAGAAGAGAAGAGAAGAGAAGAGAAGAGAAGAGAAGAGAAGAGAAGTTTAATCTTCAGTGTTTACACAGATTTAATAGATGCTGTATTTATATTACAAATAAGAAACAAAGAAAAATGCATATTATTTCCTCTTGCTTGAATGAACTATTTTCATATCATACTGTGCATAACAGCCTCCTCAAGTACAAACAGTACAAATTTCCTCACTGTCTCACACACGGCAGCCAAAAGAAGCATCAAAACTGAGAAACACAGATTCTTAAGGGAATAGTTTGACAAACATGCTTATTCACTGTCTTGCCTGAGAGTTAGATGAGAAGACTGATAACACCACATCCGTACATTGAATGTTAAGCATACATGAGGGCGGCCAGTTAGCTTAGCATGAGGGCTGGAAATGTAGCAGCTGACCTGGCTCTGTCAAGAATTTGTCTAAAGATCTGCCCCGTAACCCTGTTCTTAACCACAATGTGTTAGTAAGTTAGATTTAGAGGAGCTGGTCGGCAGATGCCTTTGGATGGAACAAGACAGGCTAGCTGTTTCCCTGTTTGTAGTCTTTGTGCTAAGCTAAGATACGCTAACTCTCTCCCAGCTGTAATTTCTTGTAGTTTAAAGACATAAGAGTGGTATCCATCATTTCATTTAACTCTCAGCAAGAATGCGTAGGCCAAACAACATCCCTCTCCAAACAATTCATTTTGCATTTCATTCTATTTCAAAAAACACACATACTGTTTACAATAATATTAAATTATACACAATTTAGAGAATGATCTGTGCTGATATTAAATGTCGTCTAGCTCGCCTGTTCAACTGTTGTTTGTTGGCTTGTTATAAAGGCAGAGTAGATTTCATCTGATAGTGGGGAAAGTATTAACTTGATCTAGTGGAAGATATGAAACAGTTGTTGAGAGCAGCTGAGATTAGATTCAGAGCAGTCGAGCTTGATGATGTATGTTGCCACAGACTCCTCTCTGTTGTTTAGTCTTTACACAGTAGTTTTAATATTTTTTAGTTGCTTCCACAGTTCAGTCAGAAAAAAACTCATATACAGAGTATTTATGAATTAATCCCAAAAAGAAATAGCACTTTAAACATCTACTTTTGTAAAATATCAGAAGAGCATGCTTTGTGTGTTGTCAGCGGCTGACATGTGAGGGCTGTATTTACCTGGGGATGCTAGGAGGAGCCCTGTTTGGGCGACTGGGGGCCTGAGGGCTGTCAGCAGTGTTATTAAAGGGCCCCAGGGGTCCTGGGCGATTTGGTGGTGGCGGGGCCCCTCGGGGAGCCGGGCGCTGGCCTGAAGACATCCTCCTGGGGGCAGTGGGGCTGGGTGGAGGAGACCTGGGGAGAAGAAAGGATGTGGTACAGAATAATGTTGAGGTAAGAAAGAATACAGCTCAAAATAGTTAGGTATTTCTGATTTGAATTTCACTTTACCTGCGACCACCACTGGATCCTCCCACCCAGGATGTGTCAACAGGTGGAGGCACAGGAACAGTAATAGTAGAGGTGGAGATATCGCCAATGATGGCCAGGGCCTCCTTCAGGGCCTGGTGGGTCCTCAGCACCTCATCCCTCCTCTGGGCCTGCTCCTGGGACTCATCCATCAGGGCATTCTGGTCACCTGCAGAGTACAGCTGGGCCAATAGCTCTGCGTTGATGAAGTCCTTTACCTAGTGTTACAGAGAGGAAGTGCAGGATGATGGTTGTCATGTCAGCATTATTATTATCATTAATATGGTTGTAGTTTACGTGAACACAGTAACAACCAAAGCAAAACTGTCTTCACAGCCGATGGAAACAAACACTTAAGTGATTTTTCTTACATTGTTGATCATGAGATGCATGATGGTCTTAGGCATGAGGTCCCGGATGCACTTGTTGACGATAGCCATGTAGGAGTCCACCAGGTTACGGATGGTTTCCACTTTACGCTCCAGTTGAGGGTCCATGGAAAAGTTATCTGAGGTGCTGGTGGTCTCACTCTCAACCTGTAGAGAAATGAAAAAGAGCAAAGAAACATGCAGTTTTATTGTTTGCTTTGCATGAGAATTACATTTAAATACAAAATGCTTTAAATGTTTTAGAAAACTGAGGAAAAACAGTATTATTCTTCCATGTTTGTCCTGGAAAATGTTCAAATAATGTTCAAAGTTCAGGAGAGTTGAAATTAAAATGTTGCTTTCTACAGGTCAGAGTTTTGAAAATAAGATTACTAACTGATGTTGTTAGGATCACAGAAGAAGACACTGGCACTACAGGAACAATCTGAATGGAGAGCAAATGAGTCTGCTAACCGTGGTGGTCTTCTCAGGGTAGACTCCAGCACGAAGGAGAGAAGATTTCCAGCTGTCCACATCATCCTGAGAGTCGCAGGCCAACTCCAGGGTGCGATTGTCCTTATACACATTCCTAAACACCATGACACAGGAGGGCAGACATGAGTGGAGGCCACCAAAGAACTTCTTTTATACAGGAATGTGACAATGTAAACAAAACACTACGGAGGAAGCATATATCTAATTAAATAAACATTAAAACTTGTATCTATTTGATCTGTGACTGATTTAACAAGCACCAGACAATCCCCCCCATTGTTCAAAATAGTGTTGCGCAAAATAGATAAAGTCAGCCATCTGGAAGTATTGATAGTCTATTAGGTTGTTTGCCTCCTTCAATGTGAGATATTTTGTTATTTAACCCTTTTTTGGGTTTCATGCCAAGAAGAGCTTAATGGGATGAAGAAAGTGAATTGCCATAAAACTTTTTACAGGATGTTCTGCACCAATTACTGAAAGTTCAGGCATGAGACTAAATATTTTACACAGATTTATCATGTTATGGGTAGGTTACAGTTCTGTCAGGGTAATCAGCTGTTTGTTTTCCCTATATTATTCCCATCAACATCAAGACGTTTAAGTGACTCTGATTTCTTCATGATTTCATGCAGCAACTGTCTGTGGTGTTTGATATTATATGTGGTAATGTATGATATTTTCCACTTATGAAATGACAAACTGAGCTGTAGATCTACTGGAAATGCATCCAGTTTGTTATGGCCAGTGTTCATGCATACATGTATGCATAGACACTGCACGTAACACATAATCCAAGACATATTTCAGCCACTGCATACAGGCCTTGAACTCTCCAACTCCACCGCTTTCAAGGTTTTGCAGTCACACGAGCTGCAAATGAAACTGAACGAAAAGCAAAAACTTTTAGGGCCTTTAAGGGCCCTGCAGCTGACCTCGACTCCGTATTGAAAATGCAGAATATGTGCTTGCTGGACATGAAACTCTTCTCCACATCGCGGACCTTCAGGTTGTCCAGGGGGAGCATGTATTTCTTCTCCTTCTCCTGCAGATGAGGAAAACAGAAGTTACGGATCATGAGCCCTCTTATGACTAATACAATTCCTCTCTCCGTTTGTTGTTTTCTGATTTGTCATGGAAACAACTGGCAGTGCGTGATATCGGTTAAGAGAGAGAGAGAGGTGAAATCAGGTTTTTAAAAGAGGGGAGGAGTGGGGGGGGGGCAGAAAGAGTAAAGGGGTGATGGAGGGAGGAGGAATGGGGGAGAAATGAGAGTGGGAGGTGGGGGGGGGTCCGAAACAGAGAAAAGAAAAAGGGAGAAGGAGAGCACATGTGGAAGTCATTACAGTGTGGGTCAAGACGCAGTCGTTCTTCACGGTGCGTTTTTGCCGGGGAGAGCTGGAAGCTGAAGTCTGAGGAAACTCTCAGGCTGTAGTAAAGACGGGGGAGAGTGCAGATAAATGAAAGCACTGGGGGTCTAGATAATGCACCGCTCAGATACAGTGTGGATCGTCTTAGGTGCAGGCTCTGACAGATTCGAACAGGGCCTGCGACAGATGCTTAGGTTCTCTTCATTTTTACACTCCATCCTAGCCTCCATCTTTCTTAACTCTCTCTTTCTTTTTTTTTCTTTTATCCCTCCCCCTCTATATTTTTTTCAATATTTTTTCTTTCCATTCCAGAGGGGCCCACTTCCTGCCTGATTTTTTTGAAGACGGAGGGAGAGAGAGAGCGAGAGAGAGAGAGAGAGAGATTAAATGACAGCCTGGCGTTAAAACTCAACATCTGGTAGTGCTTAGCAGCACACAGAGAACCAAGGGAAGGAGGGAGAAGTTAAAGAGACGGCGGGTGAAGGAGGAGGAGAGACCGAGGAGAAGCAACACAAAAATGGATTTGCAAAAGATTTGCAGAAGGAAGCCCCCCATCTGGTCTGATGGTCTGGAAAGCGGTGGTAGATGGTCGCAGGTAAGAATTAAAGGAGATGAGGGGAGAAGAAGAAGATAAGACAGGAAAACTCTGCAGACCCTTCAGTGTTGTATTCCCCAAGGGGTCACTGCAGCCCATATATGGTCACACAGGTCCCCTCCCTCTTCCTCTCTCTTCCTCTCCCTTCCTCACTCACTCGCTCCCCCCCTCCGTCTCTCTCTTTCCCTCTTTTTTGTAATATCCCCTCCCTGAACGTGCAGCCAGTCTGTCCCAGTCGTCTGAGCGAATATGCCACGTCAAGGCTGGATACTCTTCATGGCCGGCGTGACCAAAGCGGACCGCGAGGGGACCCAGAGCTCAAACATCTACCAAAACAAATAAACAAGCCAAGAGACGTGCACCAAAAAGCTGGGGGGAAAAGCGGCAAAACGAAGGATGAGGCGATTCCCAAATTTCGAGGGGGTTTTCGATAGACGAGATCCTTGCTGCCAAAATGGAGAGGGGCGAAGGGAGGGCACAGACGACAGAGCCGCAAGCATCTGGAATGGCAGTATACAGCACACAAGGCCTGACTCTTAACTCCGGCTCCGTCCACCCAGTGTTCAGACTACCTGTTCATTGTCATACTGGTGTACAGTAGTCTGCACATTGGTTAGACTGGGCATGGACCCTCTTCTGTCAGTCTGTCTTTCTGTGTCGCTCTCTCTGTCTCTCTGTTGGCATTTCAGGTTCTCCGAGATGTGTGTTTTTTGCATCTGTTGCTTCCTCCTCATCCTTTGCTATTTTTAATCTATTTATAATCTGTATTTGATCTGTATTCATCTGTATTTTGTCCTAAGTGCATTCTAACACTCACCACTTCCTTTTCACTCCTTTTTGGAATAAACATATATCACATCATTTTCAACACTAACTGCAGATTTGACAAAGTGCTGTGAAAACCAAGGTGTAAAAATCAGACTTTTAAGCCGGAATGGTAAAAGATTTAAAGCTGAAACTCACAAAATAGCCAGCTCACATAATTTATAGCATGAATGAGTAAGTGTGCAGGCTGCTAGCCTGGTGCTCTGATGAAGATGTGGTCCACTGGAAGGGGGAGGAGCGAATGTGGCTGCAAAGCATCAAACACAGGCCAAAAGAACGAAGGGCCAATCAATCAAGTGGAGTTTGAAAATACAGTCAGACACCTCCAGTGAAGTTATTTCAGTGGGTGGCCAAAATGGACTTGGAAGCCGCAAGGCAAAGGACACTGATGTGTACTAGATTGCTGTGGTGTCAAATAACTGCAAAAATATGGTAGGATGGTGCAAGAAACACATCAGCAAAAGCTGCAGTGAACAAAGAACATATGTATACATATGATGTTTTACATTTGACCAGTCAGTTTAATGAGTGATAATTAAGTTAAGTTCTTGTGTTGTTGACGCAGAGTGGACATGCAACTTTTTCACTGTTGCGTGTGGAGTATTATGGGTCAAAACTGTGACTTAATGTCATGAAGTGATATCTGCTTATGAAGTTGAAGGTCGGAAAGAGAGTGAGGGGGTGAAGGGTGGGGGTGCTGGGGGTATATTGATATTTAATAGAGGGGTTTCTCTCTGCCGAAAACATTGGAGGCCGATGTTTGGATTAAAAACTTGTGATTTTCCTGCCAAGAATGCGAGCAGTTCCAAAGTAACTGCCAACCACACCAAGAGAGGGGAGGAGGGTGTGTGAGCATGTGTATGTGCACCGGCGTGTGTGCACACGCACGCGCGTGTGACTATAGAAAGTTCACGGAGTGTAAAACAGAAATATACAAGGCGAAGCCAGCGGAGTCTATAATTTCCCTACATTACCACACCAACGTATCAAATGACAATCTGTGGACCCAGTGCTGTGCGGCCCATGTGCTGTCTGAGGGCTGAGTGTGCTTTCATATATTTCGGGTGTCTGTGAGTGAACATTTGGTTGGGGTTGGGAAGGTTCCAAATTTGCTAAGAAGAAGCGAATGCTTAAACTCCCAGTGGAAAGAGGTGGGGAGAGAAGAAAGACAGAGAAGAGGGGAAACTCCAAGACAAAAGGAAAGATGAATGGAAAGAACGAGTGAATGACAAAACCACAGCCAAACTCCTCACATACGTAATTTATACAGTAAACTGCTCCATCATGGTGATGATGCACTATTCAGCACAGACTCTGAGCTCACATAAACTACACTGGCTGTGGATTTAGCTGACCTTAAGTCCAACCACATATAAAAATCTATTTAATAATCCAGGCTGGAGAGAACGCTATTGTCTCAATCAAGTTGTCTTTTTATAAAAATATTCTCTTCTGTGTATCTCTCTTGGAACTGTACCCTGGCAAGCTGGCAAGTGACTCAACCAGGTCCAATAAACAAACGGCAAAGCAGAAACAACACCAACTGGCTGAAGGAGCTGCAGTGTGTCTGCCTATCTACACTTGCTGTGCAGAATATCCTCCAACCTGTACAGCAGGCACAGACAGGCAGATAGACATCAGCCCGCCAAAAAAGCCAGCAGGTTGGACCAAATGCTGCATCCTGTCATTGCAGAGTAATCGTGTGCTTTCCTAGAAAATCAGTAGAAAATCAGTATGCTGTTGTTGGTCTGCATTTTATATTATAGATGATAATGGAAATAAAAATACAATTCTGAATGAATATAAAAAAACATCAAAGAAATCTGTGTCATTTATCCACCACTGGTATGTGTAAAGTTGATAGTAAGTAAGTAAGGAAAAGAGGACAAGACCACATACCCTGAGGGAAACTATGTGGTTCTTTAACTGCAACATACTCCTGCTAAAGTTGCTAACCTAGTCTGCCGTCAGCCTGGCAGGTAGTGTTGCAGTCAGAAAAACCAAAGCTACACGCTGAAAGATGTTAAAACATGGGACCCGCAGAGTCCGGTGAATTCTCTGTGGGTTTGTCATGACAAGCAACCCCTTTCACATGAAACATAATCATTTGATCCATTGCTCATGAAGAAAATATTAATCATAGCTGCTTTACACTCACCTCATCATCCTTGAACCAGGAGAGGCTCTCAGCAGTCAGCACAAACCAGTACTCCTTAGCTCCTCCCTTCATGATGCTGATGTTGTTGATGGTCAACCAGCCTTTACGGATGACCTGAGGGTTGGGGAGGAAGGTCAGAAAGTCAGAAATAGTTGTAATGTAATAAAAAAAAAGAACAGAATAAAAATTATACACCCCAGAAAAAAGAAAACAAAAGGACAACAGGGGCTCTTTACCCATAAAGATTCTGATTTAAAAAACGACTCACTCGCCTCTAAAACAACAAAACTGTAAAACATACTGTGGCTAAAACTATCCTGATCTGTGCAAATCATCAATGCACAAAATGCAATGAAATGTGTGTGAAGGTCAGGTTAGGTGTGTCATTGTGTCTTTGTGACTCACTCAGAGCCTAGCATGTGACTGTGTGTCAGTGCTTTCAAGGAACCGTGTTCACAACGCCACAAGCAGAGGCCCGTGTTAGCTTGTTAAGTGACCATTGTGTTAAGTGCTCCGAGCACACAATAAGGCATGTGTGTGTCTTCTGTGTTAGGTGTGTTAACCCCACAAGCCGTACATAAACAGGCCTGTGGGCACAGTGCCAAGTGATTATTAGGTTAGATTACTGTCAGTCTTGCACCGCCTAAGACTCACTAAGGAGGTTACCCAAATCATTACAAAGCCTTTCTGTCATAGGCACAAATGAGAGAGCTGTTTTGTGGCTGGATCCATGACAGCACATTAAAAGGATTCACACCTAACGCTTTTAGTTTTAGAGACAATAAGATATTTTAGCTGCCAAACCATGGAAACTTTTAATTTTGTGTTTGTCTAGTTGGCAACCCCTTGTAGTCTGCAGGCCTTGGTGGGTGGAGGGGGTGTTAGAGAGTAGATGGTTAGAGAGTAAACTCTTACAATCAGGCCTGATGCGGGAGGAGAGGAGGCCTGCAACAGGAAGGAATGTGGGGGTTTTAGACACCCTGCAGCACTAAAAAAAATGGCAACTTTTCTAGTGCAACTTAAAGAAAACGTCTCTGCCCAGCAGCAGCCCACACAGCCAATTTGCCATTCTTGACCTGTCAGAGTGGAAAGTGAGAAAATGACAGGTTCTTTATGCAGCAGTGCTGGAGAGCACCACACAATGGGCAGAAGTGTTACTGCAGGCACAAATGACATTGCAAACCAGAACCCACAATGAGCGATACTCACCAACAGACACCCATAAGAGGGCAGCTGAGATTCTCACTAAGGGATGGGGATGAAATGCAAAGTGGCACCTTGATGACACAGGAGGGGTTCAAACAAAGGGAAATGTCTCAACAATAACACCAGTGATGATGGTGGCATAAAGTAACAGAACCCAAAATGATTCTTTTACTGTGTGTACTGTGTAAAATCATAAAAAAAAACAAGGAAACAAACAAACCACTGTACACAGCTGGTGCCCTATTAAACATAATACAGCATGCATGACTGAAATATAAAGCAATAACAGTAAAATCTAAAAAATCATAAGGCTAAAATATATACATCTGTGCAATGCAAAGGATTAACTCAAATGAAAGAGACTCAAATCTCTTTCATCGCAGCAGCCCTCTCTCTTTGTATTCTCTCTGCAGTAGCCATCCTGTCGCTGTGTGGGTGTGCAGTACTCCCTTGACCTTGTGCTCCACTATTTGTGTGTGACACGTAAGACATGACAAATGCTCACCTGATTTCCTGCTGAACTCTGGCTCTTATTAGTCTGACTGCTCCTCTGCTGCGCACTGCGGCGGTGAAACAGCAAAACAGAGACAGTAGCAAAGAAAGGATAAGGGTGAACACAGAGGGAGGATGAAAGGAGGATAAAAACATGACAGGTTTACAAGGAAATCTTCTAAACATTTCTTTTTACTAGCCTGGCATGTTCCATAATAAGTAATTTATCATTGTGAAGCCAAGCTAATAGAAAGAGTCTTTACTTAGCAAAACCAATGAAGTCCTCGTGGTTAGTGTTGATGTATGAGAGCTGGACGTCAATCAACAGCAGAACCTGAAACAACACATAAAACATTTATCAGGATGTGAGTGTAACTCAGTCTTAAAGGAATAGAACATAAAGGAATAGACATAAAACCATGTCCTTTTTTACACATTTTGTATGTGTTAAAAAAGGAGATATAAAATGATATTTACACCTTTAGATAAACTAGTAGGTGGATTTTATTACCTTTGGACAGAGCCACATTAGTTACTTCACCGTTTCCAGTCTTTGTGCTAAGCAAACCATCTGCTAGCAAAAACTTTATATTCAAGGGAGAGATGTGAACCTGCTATCAATCTTTTCATCTGACTCTGGCCAAGAAGTATATTTCCAAATGTGGAAAATTATTCCTTTAAATGTATCATATGTTATACAGTAAATACAGTCGTGGATAGTTGGTACCTTGTTTGTAATTTCCTCAACATTACAGTAACTTAGAAGAACTGAGTACTGAAATTGGCTTTGTGTGTATTTAAGTACAGGTCATAAACATTATCTAATAAACAACTGTCCATAATTACAAACTAATGGGTGTCACCTGGTCTTTGGCCCGACTCTCTCTGTCTCGGATATGAGAAGTCACAATTCTCTCAGTTTCCTCCCGCAGCCTCGGAAAGCATTCCAGCTGAAAACACATCACACAGCTTATCGCTCATCCGAAATAATGAATGGGAAATAATGACTGATAAAAACCAAACTCAGAACCAAACTTCCACCAGAATTGAACTCATCTATTCCTGTTTCCCTCTTTTAATCCTTTTTCAATTGAAGTTTTTTTTTCATTCATCCACTTATTATTCTCCCCACTTTTTATAAACTCCCCTTTCTTCATCCTCCTTCCCTCCAAACGTCCACACTCCCATAAATACCATGATTTACCTTGTTGGAGCACTGGCGCACAGTGTTAATCAGTTCCTGGATGACCATATCCACACACTTGATGCAGGGCTCCTTCAGCTTTATGATCTGTTTCTTCACAATGGCTTCAAACGCCATGTCGGGGGTGAAAAGTCCAGTCCTGAAGCCCACCAAGACAAAATGTGACAACAGTGATGAAAAGTGTCGACGTGAACTTTGCTGTTGTAACAATACTGGTGTTGGTTCCGCAAATATTCTTGCTTTTGATCTGTGTTTTAGATCTACCAGTTGTAGACATAGACTGTAAATGTGGTTTCAACAATAAAGGGATCATTACCAACACTTTTACTGGTGTGATGTCATTGTAGATATTGGACCTATTGTTTTTGGAGTGAATTCAGGCTAAAACGTGGTGTTTCTTTAAATGTCAGCCTCTCTCTCGCTTGGGTGGCAATTTTTTTGGTTGTGGTAGCTAACCGCCGCTGAATCAATATAGAAACACACAGAGAGGCTGGACTGAGCTTAAAAAAAGAAAGAAAGGCGACATGCTCCTCCCTTGTTCATAAATTCCCATCTAAACCATACCATGTATTCTTAGGCTGTTGGCAAACCAAACACCAGGATCTGTATTTTTATTTTGTTTTTGTGTCATGATGTTCACGGTACCAGTAGATTTGGAGATCTGTTCAGGCCACAGGTTGTAAATAATTCCATTTATAACTTTTTAATGCTAACAGGCAAAAAGTAAAGAGTGGTGATCACTTGTAAGTCAAATATTTGGTAGAGAGAAAAACTGATGAAAAAAACTCAACAAGTAGTCAGGCACTACTTTTGGCATGAAGAGAATGTGGCTGTGAGACATGACAAGAGATTATGGGAACAAGAGAATTACATATTTTTGCCTGGTAGACAAATACCTACCTGATACCATGGATGTTCTTGATGGCATAACTGATCTCACGACGCATCTCCTTCTCATCACACTCCATCTAAGAGAATAGAGAGGAGGATTTCCAGTGATGTATACAGAAAATAAAGTCAGAAAGATGAGAGAAAGAATGAGAGAAAGCATGACAAAGACAAAAAGAGAACAATTATAAGATAAAGAAGAGTGAGAAATTGCTTAATTGATAATAGCAATGCTTTTTAAGGATCATTCAAGAGAAAATCAAAATAGAGAGACAATATCGACCATTAAATGTGTGAGGAGTTGGGAGGAATCAGGAGAAAGAACAAAGAAAACAAAGGAGGAAACAGACTGCAGAAAGTGTCTTAGCAAGTCAGCTTTCAAGATGTATTTTTCTAGGAAAAAATGTCCAATGGATCAATGTATCAATACCCTGTGGAATCCCCTCGTTTTTTTTAGAAATGAGTCTCAATCATGAGACAAGATGGATGACTTAGAGCTGCCCCTCCCATTGAGAATGGTGAGGTCATGAATTTGCATATTTTTCTGGTTTTCCCAGAGATTTTTTGCAACCTGGGAGGAGGTCAAATACAATTATTTCAAAATTAGACATGGTGGTTCTGCAGTAGAGAATTTGTATATCTAAATTTAACTACTTAAAGCAAGCAAAAAAAGTTTTTTTTTTAAATGTGTGAAAATATACAATATAATCAAACAAACAATTAAAATACTTCTCATCAGAGTTTTCTAAGAGTGTGTTGAAGGGATTTGGACTCATGACCTCAGTCATTGGACCAGGATTTAGGATTTTTTTTTTTGTAGTTGAAACTGGTCACTTGTTTTTTTCAGTGCCATCTTCATTTATGTACAATACATCACCTTGACCAGTTCAAAAGGGAAACGCTCGTGGAAGATACGGTTGATTTTCGCTCCACCAGACAGCTCCACTGTGTCCACCTGGTCTCCTGAACCTTCAATCCTCTTCTCAAAGTCCACAGAGAACTGCTGCACCATCCTGAAACACAACAACAGCGTTGAAAACAGTTCAATAAATAAAACTAGCAATTACCTCTAACATCTAAAATAGCAGCTGATAAGGAAGGGAATGGGGACTGACAGAGAGAAATTCAAATCTTGTGTGAACTAAATCTAATGTAAATGCTCTTGCTGTGAGAAAAATGGGGTACTGACTGCAACAGCTGCTTGGTTTTGCGAGACGGGTCATCAGGTCGGTATCCCCGGTATTCCTCGGCCTCCTTGTCCAGGGCCAACAGCTGGGACTGCAGCTTGCTGCGGAAAGCTGGCAGGGTGTCCCGGATGTGGTTGGTCAGTTGCTATGGAGACACAAAACCAGCAATATGAGACAAATCATAATGACACGGGTCCATCAGTAAGTAGATAATGTTACTGCCATTTTTGCTGTATAGTCACTTTAACAATGAAGACTGTACATTTCACTGTAATCTAAGAAAAAGCATCATTCATACAATGACAAGGCAGAGAAACGTAGAACACGTCTGCCTGAATGAAATTATAAATTATTAGAAGCTGAACTAGAAAGGGCGAGTGCATTTTCCACCTACTGACAGTCCTGTATCACCCACACTGATGTGCGGCACAATGGAAGCAAAAAAGAAAAGTAGGCCACCCTCTTATTAATTATGTAAAGTGCACTGTGGGAAAGTGCTGGGGGTAAATCTATGGTCACCTCGTTGAGTACTTTCTGCAGGCGTGGGGTGCCCATTTTATCAGCCATGTGCCTGTAAGCTGGGTGGGACAAGAAGAATTTCCTCTCAGCCTCCAAGGCTGCCTTGATGTCTTTCTTTCCATCAATGTCCTTCTGACTGCGATTCACCACTCCAATATAGCCTGGAAATGAATGAACAAGGACACAAATTGAGAGAAATGATTAAGATAAACAGAAAAGCAAAGAGCGGAGGGGAACGAGGGTAAAACAAGGGCAGATTTATTGGATACTGTGAAAGGTTGTAAGAGGAAGATAAACTATAAGAGCCAAAGAGAATCTGGCTGTTTTATAGCCCTGCACAGCTCACTGTATAACACACACCTCTCCGTAGCGGCAGCAGCTTGTTCTCCAGTACATCTCGGGCATCTGTGCCCTCATCCATCAAGTCCAGTTTGGTGATCACTCCAATAGTCCTCAGTCCTGGAAAAGCGGTCAAAAAGTCAAAGAATGAGTAAGGATGTAGTGGAAATTTAGAAATGAAGGCACTATTTTAACAGCCTATTGATTGTTTGGGTCACTTTTTAAGCAGAAAACCTCAAACATTTGCTTTCTTCTTTTTTACTCCTAATCAGTTCTACTTCATCCTTTCCAAGAATCTTTGGCTGTTAGCATCCTTTCTCTCCCTGCTCCCTCCTGTGTTCCTTCACCTCACTCTCCTTGTCTGATATAATTCATCCTTCCCACAAGGTTATTTTGTCCAAGTCCTCCCCCTCTTCCTTGCTAATTCATCCTCCTCTCCTCTCCTGTGTCCTCCTCTCCTGTCTGAAGCTCAAACTCTTGGCCATTAAATTAAGTTGATTCCTTCCTAACCCCTCTCTCCTCATCCCACTTCTTTCCATCTCTTTTTCCTTAGCCTCACTGTCTGTGCCTCTTTTGTTCCACCCGTCTCCTCCACATTTTTTTCTTCCTATCTTTCCTTTCCTAATTTATCTTCTGATTCATGCTGCCCTCATCCTCCATTTTCCCCTCCTCTCGGCCCCTCGTATATCTAATAATAATGTGACACTTAATCAATCCCTGTAGGGAAATTCTGTTTCCACTCTCAGAGAGGTCAACATACAAGGTTAGACACTGAGCACCATCCCTGCAGCTGATGGAGATTCTGTGTCTTGTTGAGGACGGCCGAATAACCACAAGGCCAACCTTATCTTGCTTCTATTCCTTTGATTCCTCCCACTATATCCCTCCTACAGGCCCCATTACTCCTAGTGTCCCTTCCTTACTCCTTCTCCTTACCCTGGGGGTCAACGTCCTTCGCCAGTTTCAGGGCGTCAGAGTTTGCCAGGTCAGTGTTGGCTGGAGTGACAGCCAGGATCAAGCAGCTCTCTCTGGTGATAAACTGCATGATCATGTCCCTGATCTGCTGCTCGATGTCTGCCGGCTGGTCTCCAACTGGCACCTTAGTGATCCCCGGTAGATCGATGAGAGTCAGGTTCAGCACTGTGCAATCAGAGGAATGCAATATTATTATAACTGGCCATTTCTGTGCAACATTTCTGTGACCTATTGCTGGTCAAAGGCTAATCTCCATTATTTCTATCACATCACATTTTTTAGCTGGGATGGTTCCTAGCTTTAACATGACCCCCACAGTCAGAAAAAACAGAAACACTATGGACTATTTGCCATATTTCTCAGCCTGTCCAAATCAATTAGAATTGTAGTTACAGCAAAAAAATAATAATAAAAACACACAACATCCAATTACCAGCTAATCTTTAAACTTGAATGCCTATATAATTTGATCATGGACCCAGGATTGGGTTGGACCAGTTATTTGTCCATTACTGAGTTTGCATGCTAGTTACCATGAACCTAAGAGGTTCTGAAGAGCAAGTTTCACCATCAGGTTGCATCATTAAAACATAAGGAATATTTCAGTGTAGACTTTAGTAATGTTACTGTGTAAATTAGCTGTTATAAAATCTAAAGCTATAAACTATGTACAGGTCACTGTAACATAAAGAGCAGTAAATCAACTTTCAAATATTGCAATTTTTGGACACAAATAATAAACATAGCTAACTGACAATCCTTTGTAAATGTAGATATTACTTTGATTTATGCTTGAGTTATGTTTCAGAGTTGGTGGCAGTTTAGTAAAACTGGGAAATATCAGAATATGTTCACTTGATGGATATTTGGTCATTTAAGCTAACGTTATTAGCAAAATGTTTTGTAGCGTCAGGTATTTAGACTTTCCCAATATACATCGTCATTAAACACAATTTCAATCAAGTGTTAGGCATGGATGGTGTCAGGTCAGTATGTCTACCATATTAATGGTCTTTTCTACTCTGAAGCCTAAACAGGTTAAATATGTCAACTACATATTAGTTAACTAGTTTTGTTAGTTGGTTTCGTTAGCTAGCCTACGCACCAAGAAAACCTAGAAGTTAGCTGGTGTAAATATCTGGCAACAACTGCCCTTTCTGTGAAAGTACAGTGTGTATTGAAACTGTAAAGAAAATTTAGTGATGGATAAATCTCCATTTTCACTTAGCTACAACAGCTGGTGCACCTGGCTCCAGAAAACTGTTGGAAATGTTTTGAAAATCACTAGGGAACTGGAGAACTCACATTTAATTGTACACACTATATGTATGCCATAGTGTATACTGTAATCTACTTTGTGAGTGTTTCATCAGTAGGATGAATTCTCTTCCAGAGCTTCAAATCTGATGCAAAAAATACCACTTTCGCTTTCATTTGAATACTAACTAAAGAAGAAAAAGCCCTGTTAAAGCATGTTAGGCCTTGTAACTGATTGTCAATTACACAGTCATCTGTCACGTCGCATTTCAAGATTTTTTATCCAGTGTCCAATAATGTCCATTGTACAAGCCATTTAAAAAATATTATATTCAAAAATTTAAGCTAACAGCTGTAAGCTAATTTCAAACAATTCACGTTAACAGTTGTATTCTGAATGGGACGAGTGGCAGAGGGTCACAGATGGTAGAAAGCTGAATTAATTAGTCCATCATTCAAAATTCACTTCATTTTAACGTTCTGGTTGTAAAGGATAACACTCACTTATACAGTGCAAAAGATCTAAGGGCAACAGTCAATATGGTATATTTGAGTAAGTTATATTCAGCCATATTAACATGGAACCTTTAAAATATCTGTTTTGCTACCTCCATTTCATTCCTCAAAAACATAGTAATTCATTCATAGCCTATAATTATTTCACTAGCAAAACCATATTCTTTGTTTCTAATGGCCGTATTTTTCAAAAGATTTGCTGCCAGCAAGTCATACAAAGAGCAAGAGTATGATGACTCACAGCTTGTCACAGTCTACTTTGATTCAAAAGTGTTATTGCGTGCTACTTGACAGTGAAAGGAAGGAAGTTGAGATACTGCTTTCGCACCGTGAGGGGAGTAAACCCGCAGGTTGATGGGGATGGGAGATATGCCTTTGTTGGCCCCTGTGACACGGTCCGTCTCCGCCTCAATCTCCTGGCGAACCTCATCGAATTCTGTGAACTTTTTTCCTTTGCAGTGGAGGAATTCAGCCCATTCTGAGAGGATGAAAGTGTAGAATATATAACTGAGATTAGTGATGGCTGTGCTGCATGTGTCTGAGAGGAAAATAATGCCAGTGTGAGAGGGAAAAAAAAAGCCAGGGAAAAAAAAACAGTACCATTTAAAAAGGAGCGAGGGGGAGGCTGCATTTGCGTGTACATGTGTGTATGTGTGCATGCTAACATGTGTGGGTGTGTAAATGTGCGTGCACCCACCTGCATTGGCACTGATAAGCTGCAGAACCAGGGGCCTACGGGTGACAATACCAGATCCACGGGGTAGAAAGTCCCTGAGGAAAGACAGCCAATCAAAACTCATTACATCAGACCACAGCCAATATGAACATTTATCAAAGAGTATAGGCCTGGTTATAAATGGCATAATGGTATCATAATGACATCTTGACGCTTTTTTCCTTTGAACTCTTGAAGGGCAAATTTTGTATAATTATACTCTACATGATGGCATGCCAGCTCCTGTAGAGCCTTCAGTGTCATTCATCTATTATACTATAAACCAGTTCAATACACAGAGTGAAATAGGAGCCATTTTACATTAACTCCTGCAGCTTTCGGCTGCTGCTGCTGCAACCAAGTGCTCCAACAGCGCAGGGCAATTTGACCTGATAAACAACAGGTCAAAATGAAGAGCTGCGTCATTGACAGGGAGCTCTCTAATTTAAAAACGATGACCTCACCATTTCCTGGGGCTTCCACAAACAATACTCAGTGTGTGTATGTGTGTGTGTGTGAATGCACGCGCAAGCATTCTCACACACCTGACAGCCATCACCACTGCCTGCTCTGCTACAGGTCTGCTCTAAGAAACCTTATTAGCGCATATCGACCCTCGGAACTCCCTCAAGTGGGATGAGATCAAAAAAGACGAGCCCACTATTTGTCCATTCAGCGTTGTGCAGAGCCAGCGCTGGACAGATGGACCATTACTCAGCATCACGACTCTCAATGAGGGCTGGAACAGGACAAAATCAATGCATCCATCTGGAACTGTGCACGCGTATGGCAGAACTGCACAAGAAATGCACTATTTGGTCCTACTGAAGACAGTCTGGCTAATGGCAATGAAACTGAATGTTTGATCTAGTATTACACTCCCATAACTCACTACTACAAGATAACCCAGATGACATCATCAGGGTTATTTTCTCAGATGTTAGAAAACTCCCTCCAGAGCCACAAAAAACAACATACAATATTTCACAGGGTGAGTGTTAGTCTCCATGTGGAATAAACTGACCTTCATGTGTAAAATTGGCAGAGTGACTCTTTAATTTGTTACCTATTAGTTCAACTGGCACAGATAATGTGCCGCAAAAGAAATGCGGCAATAAAGTAATTGGTTTAAACACTTCATTTTTCAGCAACCACTGAGATTAAGTGATTATCACTTCTCTTTATTATGAGAAAATTGAAAGCCATTATACAGTAATTAACCCTCGTTTAAAGGGTCCTCCATCTCTTTGAATTGCAGGGCTGTAAAACAGCATTAAGAAACTACTGTATCATATTACTGAGCAGAAAATAACGTTTTTGCAGCAGACAAAAACACAACATATATTAACAGTTGGGTCAAAACCTCTAGAAACACTATTGCAACCAATAGAATTCCTGGTTTCTGGAAGTGGCTTGATCCTTATCTTGGAAAAAAAAATGTCTCTTCAAATGCAGCAGCTCATAATTTATTTGTTTTAAGTGACCAAAATCCAGGGCAGGATGATGAATATTCATGTGTGTGTAGTCAGGAGTGGGAGCTAACAATGCTGCATGTACAGTAGGATGGTGTGGTTTAAAATGGTTACATGCAGTGACGTGTGTCTGCAATCTGCATTTTATGCAGCCCTCATTTTTGTAACAGCACATATTCATGTCTTTGAAAGGATGCTTGAAAACTCTAAAGCAGAGGATATTTCTAGGACTGTGAAGGAGCCTGACTGCAGTCGGTGCTGATTAGGCTGAAATCCCCAAGGTGCTGCTGTAACCCAAATACAGTTTCCCTCCTCTGTTAGTGGCCACAAGACAGTGTTGTGTGTTTAAAAATATATAGGCTACTGCACAGAACATAACTGAACTCAAGGTCCCGGCTCATCACAAGGTGCAGCAGCAGTGACTTAAAGCTGGGGAGAGATGGTTTGAACTCTGCACAGAGAGACTGGCCCCATAGGCCTCTTATGTCATCCTCAAGGTTAACGGGAGAGGGGATTATCCTATTTCTGGTGGTCAATTTTACCTGCCTACAAAGTTCTCCAGCACGGAGCTCTTCCCTGCGCTCTGGCCGCCGACCACTGCGATCTGCGGCAGGTCCAGGTTGCAGGCCTGGCCGATGGAGCTGAAGGCATCCTGCAGCCTGTTGACCAGCGGGATCAGCTCCTCCATGCCACGGTTTCCCATGGTGGAACCGGATCGGCGAATGGAGAGAAAGAACTTCAGAGAGGTGGGGGAGGAGGAGGAGGAGGTTAAGGGGGGAGTTGTGCCGCTGCTATATTAGTCCAGGATACCGCGTTGCTTGTCGATGTAGTGAAGTCATCTAGCCGCGCATTGCCCCGAGCCAAGCAAGGGTCGGACCGACTGTGGAAGCAGAGGAGAGAGAGAGAGAGAGAGAGAGAGACCATGAACCGGCAGGATGGAACCGTGCGTTGCCTACCGCCAACCTCTCTACGTATATACTTTTTAAACACATACTGAGCAAACCGCGACCTCTGGTTCAGGCGTCATCCATTGGCCAGTGGCTCAAGACTTGAATCTGACACGATGCTATGAAACTTGATATCGCAGTGGTTACATGAGCAATATTGTCCGTTGTTGAATATGTCAGCGATATTGACAGATTATTGTGTTATTGTGTCGCTGTCAGCCTACCCGCCTTATCAGGATTCCCTCCGGCGGTGTTTTCAGTGTCGATGGTCGGTCGCTGTCAGTGCTGAAACGACGATCGGGGCGTAAAGGCGAACGGTCTGGACGATTATCGCTTTTACGCGGGTGTCGACAAATATGAACTCCCCGTAATCGCGCGCGCGTAGCGTTCGCCTGTGGGCTAAAATGCGGTCGGTTGAATGTCGAGAGCGGTCTCATCCCGAACACAAAATTCGCCTTTGACAGTTAATGTTTTACCCCTCTCCTCCTTTCCGCGGTGTAATTGCGACTGCTCGGCTCGCACCGTTGCATCGACGCAGCAGGACCAATGGGATCCGCAGGATCGGAGACGAAGCGAGCAACGCGGCTCCCCGGTAACTGGACAGGTGCAGGTTAAACCCCTACCTGAAGCCGCCCTATTCCCATCCGTCTGTTGATCTTCACAACCTGGATCTCGCTCGCTAAGTCCAGTAGAACAGCTGTCGTAATTTTAATTTACTTCATTTCATATGCACTTTGAGCCACCAGCAGTCATTACCATGTCACTTGCTGTTTTGTTGCTATATATATATATATAAATAAAATGCTTTTGATGAGTTGCGTCTTTGACATTCATCGACGTTTGAAACGCTAGAAGGGTTTGCGTTCACTGGACTAAAGTGTGATACTTTTCGGTCGGATTGTCTGCGGTAGGCTGGTGAAACGTTCCATGCGGAAGGGCGCTGTCATTCTGTCTTCTCTCGCCGTATGCTGATAGTATGATCTCCTGGATGATATCTGCTATCTGAAATATTGATCTGGAAGAAATCGGTATCACAAGGCCCGAGGTTGAAAAACCTGATATGCATCGAGGGCCGGTAACAGGCGATATCTTCACTTGCCAATAATGATCATGGTTTTCAATCTTCGTTTATAGATGGTATCAAAGTCAATTGACGAGTATTGGTAGTATTTTCTGGTGTGCAGCGACACTCACGGCTCTCTACGATTTGGGGCCAGTTGATATTTACTAGATAGCCATTGAGAACATTGCCGGGATGTTACAAAAATAATTGGTGGTGTGAAGTCATGTCGAGGAGAAGAACTATTCATTTCGATATGCGTCCAATAATAGAACAAAAACGCAAGTAGGTCTTTAAGCAGTGAAAATCGTAACAGGTGATTGTTTTATATTTCCGATGTAACTAACTCTGTTAATTAGGATATTATTAAGGTTATCGGACATAAAAGCTGTGTTGACTGTTAAACTGCTGTGGTTCATCTCAGGCTCGACCCATGTGACCTTGCAGGGAAAGGATGTGTGTGGTAGGGGGTATCCGTCCTTCAGTCAACACCCCTATATCTCTCTCTCTCTCTCTCTCTGTTTCTCCCTGAGCGTCCTTTCATCTCCTGCCAAGATCTGTTTCCTGGTATCTGGGGCAACATAGAGTTGGTCTCTCCAGGTCCGGCCTTTAGGCTTAAAAATATAGGTGGGCCCTGTTTTTAGACCAAGGACCTGTGATCACTTCATCACTGACCTGTCCACCTGGCGGGATGGTGAAATGAGCCTGGAACTGGAGCAAGGTCTCTGGGTCATTCCAGGAATATGCTATGTGTCAGAAACTGCTCATGAAGATGTTTTTCAGGGAGACTGAAACTTCCAGAACCTGCCACCTCGACATCTAACTGAACAGACCTGAATTTCAAACAGTTTCATTTGGTAAAGAAGACGACCCTACTGTACTGTAAACACACTGTCTGCTGTTGTTTGTGTCTTTAGTACTATTATCGTCTCCAAGTTCAGATCTTTAAAAAACACAAGATGGGTTCAAAAACTATTGGTGTAAAAAATAGCCAAGTACTAATAGTCCAATTCAGTGTTATTTTAATAAATTAGATTTTTATAATACATGTAAACATTTTAATATATGATGGTGTGGATAAGGTAGAACTCATTTCTTCTTTTATATCAAAGTTAATCTGATCTTAACCGTAAAACGCCCTCTGAATGTTGTGGAGAAAGAGTGTAGGTAGCATTGAATACGATACTCAAATAATTTTCATTGTGATTTTGATGCTGAGTTCATGTTACTTTCACTAACAATTGTGCTTCTACAGATGTGTGGTGGGCGTCCTGTCCTCCTGCATCATCGTGTGTACGGCAACTGCTCAATAGAAAATATGGGGTGACTATCATGGACATCACGCAGAGATGCGGACGTCTGGGACCCTCTTGCCCTCGAGGCGGGGCTGCGGGCAGTAAGAGCAGGACCTGGACTGAGGAACAGCTTCTTCCCGGAGCTGTGAGACTGCTAATTCTGGAGGACCCTGGCCCCTGCAACACCCCTGCCCTTGTGCTGGCAGCTGCCTCCGTGGCAAGGACTCTGATGTTGTTGTGTCTTTTCATTTACTATTGAATTTCTATGTTATATTACTGCATATTCTGGTACATACTTTTATACTTGTAGTTATTTATTCTGTATTAGCACACTGGGACCAGAGTAACTTATTCGTTCACCTCATGTTCACATGTGTTGGAATGACAGCCAATGTGATCCTTGAATCCTTGGATGTGATAGTATATACTGTACATATTACACACATGAATGCGTTGTGGTTCAAATAGTTTGATTATATGCCGTCTGGAGCTGCTTTTTAAAACATATACATATTTAAGTCTTGGGTGGCCGATGGTCTTGGTGTTGCAATTGCAATCAATTATTTGAGTTAAAGGTGCGATATGTGGTTTATGCTATCAGTATGTACCGTTAGCATTAACGATATTTACTCACCAGTCCGATAATGATGGCTGAAGTTCTTGGTAGGTAAACAGCTGTTAATGCAAATGTTGGCCATGCAGCGATGGCAAAAAAAAAAGGTGGGGGGGAGGTTCGTGTTTATTTTGTGCACTGTGGCTCATGAACAGTAGATCCTAGAATGGTACAGAAGTGCAGTATACTGTATGTTTCATCAGGAGGATGGATGAACAGCCACAAGGAGCATGCAAGTTATGATATACAGGATGCTGTGCTTGTGTGTGTGTATTTGTGCATGACTAGTTGTTTGTCGTTGTGTGTGTATTTTGTATAAGAGACAGATGGCTGAGTGCTGGTGGAGAACAGATTATTGGCTTCAGGTCAAAGGGAGGCCAGGGAGAGTACTTCTCAACATGTTGCTCTCCGTGCGCCACTCCATCATCACCCTGAATCATCCATTACCCATGCTTCATTGCAGCGCTGTGTTTGGACAGGATGGTGCTGTCTGCTTTCCATGCCCGAGCTCACAAAATGACCTTACTGTGTCCAGTTTGAGTGGTACCAGAACATAAGCTGCTGATGTTTTTTTTTCTGCAGAGCCCAACAAAGACACACAGACAGCACTGCAGATGCAGCTGTTGAATTTGATACAGCCTTAGATTTAAATCTGTTTCCAGGGAAAGAATTGACCTTTCCCTTTCTTCCTCTCTTAAAAGAGATTACAAGGCCTCTGTGATGAGCTAAGGAGAAAAATATGAGTTCCTGTTGTTTCATGATGAAAACAGATTGTTTAATGTTTGCAAGTTTGCAAACTATCCAGGGCTCCAGTACGTGGGGAAAAAAATTAATGAGCAGACTTACATTTTCTCCATTTTTCCCATTTGAGCTACTTTGATGGCAAAGTTGCTAAATCTTACCTTGGCTTGCACCAGAGTGGAAAGGCCATGTTGTTAAACTGTCATCAATGGGGGAAAACAGTGGCCCCATTACATAACGCACACCATTAAACAGCCTAGTCACGTACTGCGCAACACACACACACACACACACACAAACAAAACCATCGATGGAATGACAGTTTGTGTTGTAGGTAAGAAAAGAGGAATGTACTGAAACTGTTGAATGTACATATTAGAGCCACTGGAATCCCGTAACCCATACTTATAAAAACAATGTGCCTGGAAGGTGATGCTCAGTGAGGAGATATTACTGGAATTACAATGAGCAGGAATTCCATTATTTTCACTGTGTGTATTTAGATGACGTAAGACAGAGACAGAGACACGGACATCACTTATGGACAGTTTACAAGGCCATATTTAAATCTAACATGTAAGATTTTTCTACTTTGTCATCTGAAGACATATTTGTACAAAGTATAGCCTTACAGAGCTGGTAGCATGGCTGTAGATTGTTTGTCTTGTTAGTTGTAACGATTTCCCCTGTTTCCACTCTTTATGCTATGCTACGTTAAGCTAATAGTCTTCTAACTCAGACTTAAAGTGAGAAAAGAGAAAATTTCACTTTCAGCACAAGAATTTGAAAACAGTCTTTCAGTGTCACACTCTGAACATACATCATTCTACACAAAAGATCAAACATCCAAGAAAAGTAACAATGACTGAAAAACATTTTTGAGTGGAAGGGGCCTTTAACAAACCTGTCTCTGTACATGTCCTATCAAGTCAAACTGATTTATACTCCATTACTAACAGCCCATTGATTTATGCTTCAGACTTGCCCACTCAGTGTGTTCCTGGAAATATATCACATAAAGAAAGTAATGATACCATTTCACAAGACCTTTGTGAACTATATCACTTCCTGTGAGGCTGAGGGCTTCTCAGAAAGACCCACAGTACCTGTTGCGTCAACTGGATCTGATCTCAGTGTTTGCATGTGATTGTGTGTCTGTCTATGTTTTCACAAAGGACACTCTGGAGCCATGCCAGTCTGTCTGTATCAGTAATGAGAACCTCTGGCGGAACACCTGTACTGACCTGTCAAAGACCAAACAACACCTACAGCACTGCTGCGAGGCAGAGGTTTCTGGTGTGGGGGCGTGTTATCCACTGTGATTATACCTTCACAGTCACAGCAGACAGCCAACCTATTTTAAATGCTTTTTTCAAGGTCACACTGATCTGCTGTCGGCCCGTTCAATGAATGCTAACCTATGAACGCTACACTTTATTCATGAATGCTCATTTTTGCTCATTTTCCCTTTTATCAATGACTCTCTATGAATTAAATGCAGTGACTCATTTGGGCTGCAGCAGCTTACATCTCAACACTTGTGAAGTGTCACTCTCTCCCTTCAAAGTGAACACACAGATTTTCAGGGAAAACAGTTCAGACTCATTCTCTGTACTTTCAGCCTGAGCACTGAGGCTTGTCGTTAAAATGTCACCTACACGTTGAGGTGGGAGGTTGTGTTCAAGGGTGTTAAACCACTGAGTACTCAGCGCTGCTTCATGTCTGCATTACAGTGTACAGACTGGTTCCCATATAAATGCATGTTACACAACACTTCACACTTGTAAATGCACGTCTGGCGAGTCAATGATTGTTCTGTGTAGGAGTTGCTCAAATTTGTCCTTCATCACCATGGAAAATTATGTTGTCATTGTCTTAATGACTCAGTGTGAGAGAACTGACACGTCATTTAATTTGCTACCAAGCCCACTTTCCTCCTCTTCTAAATCAATAATCAAACTGTAGCAGCTGCTGTGTAAACAGCTCTGGTGGTGAGTTCTTCATTTTCCATGTGTTTGTCCTGATTCAGTAATCACACTGTTTCTCTCATCTGTTTTGTTTTCACTCTGTGATGCCAATATCCCCAACAGTCCTCCCTGTTTCCTGTTGCATAATATTATGTAATTCATATTCAAACAAATGTGGCAGTAAAATGTCCCTCCAGAATTAAACTGGAAATGCAATGCTGTCAAGAATTCTGGGATTGTGTTTTCAGAAGATATTTTAAATGACTGCCAAAATAACTATGATGTCTTTTTCTTCCCTTTCACCATCTGATCATACTGTATTACTCACTTGTTATTCATCTAATTAACTGGTGAAACTGGATTATTTTTCTGTGTAACTGCATATGTGTAGATGCTAGTTCAATACATAACTAAATGTAAAAGGGTGAACTGTCATTTTCACACTCAAGTTTTTTTTTGTTGTTGTTGTTTTATGGATAAACAAATAAGATAGGTGTTAATTCATTACCTTTACAGGCAGATTTAATTATTTTTATTTTATTTATTTTTTTACCTTTGACAAAGACAGATGTGCTGTTTCCCCCTGTTTCCAGACTGCTAGGCTAAGCTAACCCACAACTGGCTGCAGCCATGTTAGTAACAGATCTGGGGGTTGGGACCACCAAAAGGTCCCCAGATAAATCTGAAAGGCCAAGTGGCTGTAATTCGTAGCCAACTGATGGTAACTGGTTTACAATAACAGTGCATCAAATGGCAACATCAAGACAATGTGACAATGTGAAAGGAATCATTCATGGCAATGAACCTACAGAGAATCACCACAATCTGTAGCTCTCCTCAGTATTACTGTTTATTCTGAGTTTCAGCTCATTGCTTCGCTGTCTGGCCCACAGCTACTGTTTTGGTTGAGTCTCACCGTTCTCACAGTGTTGTTTTTGGCCGCAGCAGTTGTGTAAGGTGGCCAGAGACACGACTCAGAAAGTAAGCAACTATTTTTTTTATAACAACTTTACAATATGGGCTTAGGTGATGATATGACGTGTTCCAGACTTACTTCTGCTGCCCCCAAGTGGTTAATGGTGTCATTACAAACTCCTGTGTAGCCAATCATTGTTTTTAAACCCACACAATTTTTCAAAGATACTACTTAAGTTTGGGAAATATGTATAAAAATATGTATAAAATGGTGCACAGTGGTGCAATATATACAGAGAATTTCTATTTGATGGAATGATAGCACAGATACAGTAAATGGCATAAAAATTAAGGTTTAAACATTTTACGATTGTAAACACCAGTCTCACTGAAGAGTATGAACATGTCGATATAGAACATATATAATATGGTCAGACAGTGTGCAATAAAGCTAGTTAAGGGGGAAATATATGTAAACTTCGATATTTATGGATTAGAGCAAAAATAAAAGTTAAGCAACAAATCCTACATGTTATACTATACATGAATGTAGAATACATGAAAGCCCACCATATCATAAACCTAATAAAAGTCAGTAACCTCTGTCACAGACTGTAAGAACCATCATCATTTAAAAGTGTATTCTTAGCTTGAGATATGCATGTTGAGCTTTTCAGCAGACAAACACTAAGTCCCCATAGAGCCACTGCAGCATACAGCGAGATTGTCTATGGAAAAGTCTGTGTGCACAGTGTGATCTCCTGTTCTCTTAGGGGCTGACAGGGGGGCTGCGGCTAACTTTTACTGAGTCGTTATGTTACATAAGAGAAACACACCTCAGTGGCAAAAACATTGTGGAATACCGGTGACTTTCCATGGGCTGTAAAACAGACAGGTTAACTAGGCAGCAGATTGATCTTGTGGAACCAAACACAGATGTGCACTGAAAGCTGCTTTTGGGGGTTAACTGGTTCATTGCTGCTGGTATTTATTAAAGTCATGCATGACAAACTCAGCATGTTGATTATGAAAAAAGACAAATGAAAAGGACAGCGGAGAAGAACTGTGGAGGACATGAGATGAAGTGCTACCAGTTCATAACTGTGACTAATGACCTTTATCCCTTGAAAGACCAGAATAATGTTTTTTGCACACTTAACAATGGGTATACTTGTGTTGGGCTTCAGAGGTGATATATTTGGTATTTCCCCTCTCTGTTCAGCGCAGAACCAAACCAAGTCTCAGTCATATCACATGGAGACAGTTGGAACACAGGTGCCTCAGTGTTTAAAGGAAGCCAGGAGGGATTTTGATCATAAAAAGGTTTATTTTCCACTATCATGTGCCCAGTCAAATAAAAATCCATGGCTTTTATGTTTAGCTTTAAGCCATGTTTTAAGCCATGCTAGTGGTGTGGCTCTAGGGAGTTGGCACTGACGGTCTATTATATCTGTTGGTCGGTCCATCAGTCCATCACTTTGGTCCAAGACTGAAATATCTCAGCAACTATTGGATAGGTTGCTGTGAAATTTTGTATACATACATGATCATTATAAGATGAAGCCTACTGACTTTTACTGACTGCAGCGCCACCATGAGGTTGACATTTTTGTCTTTTACTGAAATTTCTCAACAGTCACTGGATCAACTGCCATGAAATTTGGTACAGACATTCATGGTGCCCAGAGGCTGGACCCTAATGACTTTGATGAGCACTTGACTCTTCTTGCAGCGCTACCAGCAGGTCAAGGTTTTTATTTATTCTGTGAAATAGCTCAGCATCTACTTGATACATGTCACAAAATGTTGTCCAGACATTTATGGTTCCCAAAAGTGACTTTGGTAAACACTTGGCATTTCCTCTAGCGCCACGTAGACTTTGTGGAAATTATTGGGTTTTGTGGGAAGAAAGGAAGAGCAACTACACCACATTTCCATTTCTTGCCAGACAGTCAGCCTATCCTCCTGTGCCAGACATCCTGCCCAGCTGTGGAGAGGGGAGAAGAGTACCAGCCTGTACTCCGGCTGTCTTGCTATTGAGCATTGTTGGCAAATGCTGGCTTCAGATTCTCAAATTCCAAGGACACTTGCCCTCGAGCCAAAATTTCACCTCGTGCCAAAGTCATAAATGGAGTTTACTGTTAATCACACGGTGGTTTAATAGTAAAACTATCTGTTACGGAGGAAGTAAACAGCACCATAGCAGACAGCCATAAAGAGATGCTGTCCAGTCAAAACAACCTGCAGAGACATACCGACTGCTGAGACACAATGAAAGAATTCTATACAGGAAAAAACAAACATCAATGTGTATTTTTCCACTGATGCTGTGTGATTTTCACATAGTTTGTCCCTTTAAGTGCACCTCACCCAACCACCAGCAAAAAGAAGAAACACGTGGACCTGTACACACACTTGTGGACACACATGCCCACACTCTACACCCCCCTGGCTATTTCATTCCCAGCCACACTCCTCATCCCCTCCCACTCCCTGACAGTTAACTGTATAAATATCCTACTCTGAGCATTGCTGGGATTCAGACACTGACCTGCGCTGACCAGGGATACACAGGTAGGAAGATACTAGCTATACACAGGGAAAAAAGGATCTATCCTCTAAAGAGAAGAGGAAGACAAACAATCGCATCTCTGCAAATACTCCTAGAAGATCGTTGATTTTGTCTGCCCCCTCCAGAATGTGGCTCCAAGTGTATTTCCTGTGTCTATCCTGCTTAATTTTGCCAAGCCAAAGCCAGGTTGAAGATCGAGCCTCCCTCCGCCGCTCTAATGACCCTACTGGACGCTGCCACTACACCTTCACCGTGGCCAGTCCAGAGGAGTCCAGCTGCTCTGGAGGTGGCATGAAACCAGAGATGGATGGAGTCTTGTCCCGGGTCGCCCTGCTGGAGGCTTTGGTCAGCCGGCTCCTAGCAGGGGCAGACACAGGCACCGGGATTGGGGACAAGTCTAATGGCAAAGAGGGTCTCCAGGAAGCTTATGCCCAGGTTACAGCGGAAAGAAACCAGCTGCAGCAGGACAAGGAGCATTTGAACAGGCAGATCCAGGAGCTGCACCGGAGGGTGGGCAAGCTGAGCCAGGAGGCAGAGATCCTCAGGCAGAAGCCCTGCCAGCAAACACACACCTCAGGGGTGGCTCAGCGTGAAAGCAGACCTGCCAGCGGTATGTTCATCAGCGATTAAAGGGAAACTCCACACAAATCAAATCCTAGTTTCTTTATTTCCCACATATTTTTCCTATATATTTGGCTGGTGGCAGTTTTTTTTAAATAAATATTTTTGTGTTTGACTTGAAGTCTCTCAGGGCAACTGGTCAGGTTACAGTTAGCCATCCCAGGTTGAGTAAGGGGACAGGAATTTACAACTGACTCTATGGCTTTGTCACTCATGTCTGTTTACGTGTGTGTGATTTTATCTGTAGATGTACTGATATATACATTATTATTTTCTGCTATATTCTATTTAAAATTCCTTCCCAGTTGGACGTTTTGTGTAATATTTTGCTTTCTTACATAACTTTCTCCTTTATTGTGTCTCTCCCAGACCCTGCATATGATCCTGGGAATGGGGCGTACCAGGAGATGAAGGCTGAAGTGACAGAGGTTCCAGCATCCCACCTTATCCCTGAAGTAAATCACAACCTCACAGGTAAAAATCAGGTTTTACTGATGCCAGTGCAGCTGCATAAATCGCCCTAGCACCCTTGGGAGTTGATGCAATTCACTGCCTTTGAAAGCTTTGTAAATGTGTAACAAATACCAGAGATTAACTCTCTTTTATCTCCATAGTCTGTGGGGAGCTGCTGTCAGTGGGAGATCCTGTGTTGCACAGGAAGGCTGACAGTATCACAGGCAAGTATGGAGTGTGGCTGCAGGATCCCCAGCCTCAGGGCCCTCACTACACCAACAAAACTGTGTGGCGACTTGATGCAGTGGGCAAAGACATACGTCAGCTCTTTGTATATGAAGACGTGGATCAATTCTCCCGAGGCTTCCCCATGAAGGTCCTGGTCCTGCCGGAGCCTGTGGAAAGCACAGGGGCAACAGTGTACCGCGGCTCCCTCTACTACCAGCGCAAACGCAGCCGTACCCTGATCCGCTACGACCTGTCCTCTGAGAGCCTGGCAACACGTCTGGACCTGCCTCACGCCGGCTTCCACGGCCAGCACCCTTACTCCTGGGGAGGCTACACCGACATCGACCTGGCAGTGGATGAACAAGGCTTGTGGGCCATCTACAGCACAAGCAAGGCAAAAGGTGCCATTGTGATATCACAACTGGACCCTGAGAGCCTGGAAGTGAAGAAGACCTGGGAGACCAACATCAGGAAGAACACAGTGGCCAATGCTTTCATGGTGTGTGGGCGTCTGTACACGGTGGCCAGCTACACCGCACCCAACACCACCATCAACTATGTGTTTGACACAGCCACCAGTGCGGGGAGGGCAGTCTCTGTGCCATTCAAGAACAAGTACCGTTACAACAGCATGTTGGACTATAACCACGCCCAGAGGAAGCTGTATGCCTGGGATAACTTTCACATGGTCACCTATGACGTCAGACTTGGCAGGGTCAGCCATGGCAGCAGCTAAAGAGGACACAGACAGAGAGAGACTGCTGTTTACTGGACTGTGCTCATTTAAGAGCAAGTGAATGAGATAATACATATTATCATTTACATTGTATTGAGGTTATTACAAGGCTCAGTCATCTGTGTGTTTTTGCATCATTAAAACCTATTTTGTCTATTACTATTGTAAATAAGATATATTATGACGTCACAGAAATATTAATGTAGCTGTGATAGAACTGATGATCTCAGTTATTATTACAAACAGTGATAATGGTTGAAAATTGTGAGCTATTTTTGTTATCTGTTAATAAATGTTCATATTATTTAAGTTCTCAATAAAATCTTAGAAAATAACACACTTCATTTATTTGTGTCTTTTTCACAAATGATCACCAGAAACTTTATGCTACTGGTCATTCTCCCTGATAATGATAATATGGTGTAAGTATGAATAGTTTACCAATGTACACTGTATGCACATGGACAGATAACTGCTTCTGCTTCTGGACTTTGCTTGAGTTAATTTGAGTGTTATTATCTTGAGGTGTGATGGAGAACACACTTAAGGATTTATAACGATAAAAAATGTGTGTGTTCACAAATTTACAAAATGTTTCTGTAGATCACTCTGTAGCCTTAATGAGACCACCATGAGCCCAACAAATATAATATAAATCTAAAAATATCTGCTAAATACAAGCTATTTTGATCCTGTATGCCAAAACTTGACAAACACAAAACTTGCTAACGTCCATAACTCAGTGGCCACCTAGCTATCATTTTAAAAATATTCCCCTGTTGTACAAATGCACACATAATGGAGCCAATCAATCACCACGGCAACCCCAGCCTGGACAACACAGCAGGAAAAGCACAGGTGAAATAAATTTCATTAACAATGGCTCAGTTTCATTAAGCGTCTCTGCAGGCAATGCCAACAAGCCAGTGTGCATAAACAGCTAACCTGAACAGAATGCAGTCATTTTAATGTTATCAGTTACATCTGTGCTTGTCCTGCTTTAATGAGGCAAAATGTCTGATGTGAAAACAGTAAACGTCAAAGCCCATTGTGTATGTAAATGCCTTAAAGTATAGTAAGTATAACAGTTAACTGTTGTGGAATCTGTTATTCTGATGTAATAGATATACTTTTTGTTATGTTAGCACCTTACTGCCTGTTTTTGTCAGTTACCTGGCAACTATGCTAACTTTAGAAAGCTTAAGGCTAGAGATCCTTGATATATGTCAGCAATCAAGCTGTATGCTGTATTGTTTATGGGAGATTTTTCTTCAGCACATGTGAAATTTATTCCACTGCTAATTAGTGAAGGCTGGTTTCTTAAGTTTGTGCTATTTCAGTTATTACTGTTGGAGTGTGTTTGGCCTTGTATTTCTTGTTTATTGTATTTATTGCCTGTCAGTCACCTGGTGTTATTATGCTAACTTGAGCTAAGTCTACTGCCTTAAAAAGGTGCTCTGTGTCATTTTTTGGTCCCACTTCATAGCCAACGTTAGCATTAACAGCTTTGCCTACTTATGAGTCTAGAAGAAATAGTGGCAGACAGATTGATAAGCACTTTGTGAGCAATTTGTGCCCATTTACTTGACATCTTAAGGTCCAGTGAGTCTTGATCTGACATCCCATTTTAGTGAAAAAGCCGTGAACCAGCTAAACCCATCTGTACTGCACAAACCCCATGTTACTATTTGCAAACATGTTCTTATTATGCACTGCCCTCTGTGGACAACTGGCTGCATCTGCATTTTACATGCACACCAGCTCTAGTGACAGACAATTTATTCTCAATTCAGTTATGCACTGGCAAAACTAAAGGCTGCCCTCTGGCCTCTTTAACAGTTTTAATCTGAATCCACATAAACTCACCATGTGTCTGTTAAGTTTATTTTTGAAATTGCAATGGTATGTTATGAAAGGGGGTCAGTAGCAGCACAGTTTATCAAACGTGTAAGAGGAGATGGGATGTATTACAGTATAATGACAGTCAGGAGACTCAGCAGCAGCTGATGGAAACTTGGGTGAGTTTGAGTTGACTCACCCCCATCAGCAGTCACACAAATAGAGGGAACCCACTGTGCATTGTCACAGCAGACAAAACCACATACCCCTCACGAGAGAATGTGCCACCACATACTGACACGAAATTCTCACTTTACCAGGAAGCACTGTGCCAGTGTCGGTTTGTACAGTAGCTCAAGCTTTCATACTCATCCACAATCTCACACACTGTCTCAGTAAAATACAAAACTACATCTGTAAATGTCATAGCTTACTTTAATTTGTTTTTCTTTCTTTTTTTTTTTAAAAAAAAAGGATCTTATTAAATATAGCTTTGGCTTCAGCCTTGTGAGATTAAGTCCATCTGTCATCAGTACCATTGTGCAAACAAGTCGCATGTGCATCTTAACAGGAAAAACTACAACCCTGACAGCCACAGGTCATCAGTATCAATATTCCCAACTCATTCTTTTAAAAAAAACAAAAAAAACAAAAATACAAATAAAAACTGATAGAAATATTGAAGCAACTTTGATATAATCCATTAACAAATAAAGTTCACTTTTTTAACAGTAGGGAATTTTTGAATTACACACACTCATGCTACACATTTTCCCCATACACATAAATTGTCACACCACGCATTTCCACCAAACCTAATGCTTCCAATCTGCCATCCAGAGTCCACCATAAGCCCTGTTGATTCTCTCTCGCAGTCGCATAAGCAGTATGTCCTGGAGGCAGTCCCAGGTCACCCACAGCCTTTCCACCAAGCTGTATTGACAGTAACCCATAGCCAAGCCAAAGCCCACATCTGTCACATAGTGTCTGGCAAGCAGCAGCCGGGACAGGCTCACCAGAATGGCCCATCCCACCACGAGAACCCGCATGGAGGCTGTATCCACCAGCTGGGATAGGAGGAAGCGGGCACACATGGCTGCCCGTGTGGCGTGGCCTGAGGGGAAGGAGTAGCGCTCCACGAAGAAGGTGGAGAGGATGTCAGAGCGGTTCTGGGCAGGTCTTCGACGTCGGACCAGGGTCTTCACAACTCTGACCAGTAGCAGATCCAACAACAGGGCTGTGAGGAGGAGAAAGAGACATACAACACTGGTTTCAGTTTGTATTACTGTCTGAAATCTAGTCTATTCAGAAAGCAACTATCAGGTCATTTTCATTTGTTAAACATTTTCACTAACTGCAATGGCTTTTTGAAGGAATCCTAAATATCTCACTTCACTTCAATTTCCTATCAGTTGAAATATGCCAAAGCCCTGACCTTCAAGTTGGTAAGGTTCTACTGTTTTGTTTAAAGGTGTTTTTTTGTTTAAAATTAGTAAGTTTTCTCTGCCACCAAATGTGGCTTCTTGCTAGGAGTGGTGATGATCACTTGCCAAAAGCTTCAGCCATTGTCTCACTAACAATACAAGAGTTTAGAATACACCCTCTGAGCAGCACTACTTTTTCAGGGCTACTGTGAGTTGCTATCAGAAAGTGATGAGACAAGTCGGTTAGCATGCTAGCAGGTTAGCATGCTTACTTCAGTAGAAGAAAAGAAGTGATAGAAGTAGAAGCAAAACAATAGTTAACACTGGTGTTGCCTTCCATCACTGGAAACAGCTCTTGGTAAGTAAAGGTATTAAGTTTGATGCTTAAGTCACAATGTCTCTTCCAGACTGGTAAGTAAACAGCTGTTAATGCTAACGTTGGCTTTATAGTGAAAGTAGAAATTTGCACAGAGCACCTTTAAGGCTCTGGCCTCAGCTAAAACATAATGACATCAGGTAACAGACATAACCAGGCACTAAATACAATAAACAAGAAATATAAGGCCAAACTTTTCTTCTAGCACCTTTGAGTTTTATCGTTCACCAGTTCTTGGTGAACGATAAAACTCAAAGGTGCCTTCTGAGTGAGCAGTTTTTAAACCCCAAGATTTATTAACACAGAACTCAGTGCATCACTATAGACACTTTATAAAGGGTTTACATGTAATAACTATTTGCTTAATTAATACTTTTTAAAAATCAGTTACTGATGCTTTATAAATGATAACTGGTGTAGTTATTGTGAGCCATTGATAAGATAATAATAATAATAATTGATAATAGTGTTGTTCTAAATGTTGGTAATCCATCAGTAAATGTTTGTACTTTCTCACTTTCTAATAATCCATTAAGTCTGTAGTTATGTTCATAAGTCAATGAAGAGTTTTTACAAAAATGCATCCAACTGAGAGAGAAGTACTAATACACATCTTTAAAGCACGAGTTATTAGAAAGTGGCCCCTGAAATGTGACCTGAAAAATAGTAACAATATCACACTCATTTAATTGAGAGAGAGA